>JBAWJQ010004579.1:0-352973 GCA_037783105.1 Bactrocera zonata | reverse complement strand
CATTTTCTTACCGCAAAGCCAAAACCACTCGATCAGATAATGGTCGGTATGTCGTACGACTACCACTAAACCAACAATTTCCAGACACACTCGCCTTAGGTCACTCTCGCACCTCTGCAATACAGCAGTTTCTAAGTGTGGAAAAAAACCTACTTAGAAAAGGTGAACTGAAACAAGATTATGATGGTGCCTTAGAAGAATACCTTCATTTAGATCACATGGAGGAAGTAGGCCCATGTGAAAAAATCATAAAAGGCAAATATTACTCTTTATACTTGCCACATCCTGCAGTAGTAAAACCTGACAAAAAAACTACAAAAGTTATAGTTGTCTTCAATGCCTCAAGAACCACTAGCTTGGGGAATTCCCTAAATGATATTCTATTTACGGGACCCACACTGCAACCAGATTTAATGCTCCTCATATAAAATTGGTGTATATACAAATACGTGTTCAATGGGGAAGTCGAAAATATGTATCGACAAATAGTCGTACATAAAGACGATCAAGATTTTCAGCGGATTATTTTCCGAAAATCTGCCAATAGTCCACTATGCGAGTTTAAATTGAAAACAGTAACCTTAGGCGTAAACTGTGCTCCATACTTAGCCATTCGTACACTCGACGAACTGCCAGAAAACACAAAGACAGAATTTCCTTTGGCAACACAAGGGTTAAAAACACACGTATGTAGACGACATCCCGTCGGGAAGCCACAGTCTTCTCCTAGCATACGATACCTAATCACAGGTAATAAATGCCCTCAATACCGAAGGGTTTCCTTTAAAAAAGATTACAGCCATTCACCCATATATTTTAAAAAATATTTCTAAAAACCATTTGTTGGATACTAATTTCCTTATATTCGAAAAGGAAAGTACAACAAAAACACTAAGCATCCAATGGAATGTGATATCTGACCAGTTTTAATATACCACAGAGTCAATATCCGTATTATCCGCCATAACAAAGAGACAAATTTTATCCTCTGTAGTGAAACTTTTCGACTCCGCAGGATAGCTTTCGCCAATTATGGTACAAGCGAAAATCTTGATCCAAGAATTATGGCTAGAAACCTCTTCGTTTAGAAAGTGGTCCCAGTTTGCTAATAACCTAAAAGACATTTCACATATATAAATTCCACGGTGGGTAAACTATTCCCCCGAATGCAAAGTGGAACTACTTGTACACTGCTTCTGTCTCTGAAAAGGCATATCTATGTGCGCACACAAAGCGATATTGCAACCACAAGCCACCTACTTGCAGCAGAAACAAAAGTTGCACCTCTAAAAACTATAAGTCTACCATGACTTGAACTCTGTGGCGCTCTGCTACTAGCAAAGCTAGTTTCCATAGTACAGACCCACTTGAACTTGGCAGGACAAGTTATATCTATGGTCTGATTCCGAAATAGTTCTAGCCTGGTTGGAAAAACCACCACATGCGTGGATAACATATATTTCTAACAGAATGTCTCAAATACTTGACCTAGTAGGACCAGCCACTTGGCGACACCTAGCCAGTGCTGATAATCCTGCTGATCTAGGTACAAGAGGATGCAAACCTCTGCATCTCGCCACCTCCACTCTCTGGTGGAATGGGCCACAATGGTTAACAGAATCTCCCGATTCTTGGCTGAAATCGCCCATGCCCAACATAATAGCCCCTGTAAGTCGAAAAATCGACACTTATCATACAACCCTGGAAGATACTGACATCCTTGAACGACTTTCATCGTTCCCCCGAGCGCTCAGAGTAGTCGCCCATATGCTCAGATTCGTAGAGCAACTCAAACATAAAGTTAAAGGAGCAACCTATCCCCAATACGTTACTTTGACGCATTAAGACTTGCAAAAGGCAAAAGTCACCCTTATCGCATCAACCCAAACGCGCTACTTCAGCTGCGACATATCATTATTAAGAGAACTGAAGCCGATTGATAAAAAGAGCTCGCTCTTTGTATTAAATCCATTTCTAGACACGAAAGGTCTGCTTCGTGCGAATGGTCGGCTTGCTAATTCAAGCCTTACATATAATGAACGCCACCCTATAATTATACCAAATCCATTTGCCACCTTATTCATCGCACCTGCTCCATCGCCGCATGGTAAACATGGTTCGCCAAGAGTTGTACTACATACCCCGACTTAAGCCCTAAATAAAGAAGTGCATTTTCATGCAAGATCTGCAGTTTGCATAAGCAGAAAATGCGAACCCAGATTATGGCAGCACTTCCAACTGAACGCTGCAATTTTGTTCTGCCCTTCACCACCACAGGTGCCGATTTTGCCGGGCCTTTTCAGATAAAGGCGTCCATGCTAAGATCTCCCACCCTAATGAAAGGCTACGTGGCTGTCTTTGTCTGTTTCACGACAAAAGCGGTACACCTTGAGCTGTGTACTAATGTGACGACGGAGGCTTTTTTCGCGGCGTTTGCTCTCTTCGTCGGACGACGTAACTTTCCATCAAAAATAATGAGCGATAATGGCAAAACATTTATTGCATTCAATTATGAAGAATTCACGACTAGGATTGAAGCCGTTCTCAACTCACTACCTCTCTTAAAGGAGCGCCCATTCTGGTCACACCTGAGCCAGGCGTGGAGACGCTGTCCTTATTAAACAGACGGTAAAGAATTAAAATTCACCATCATAAATTTAGTCGGCGACGGAAGGAATATTACTGCACGCAAACTGGAACACTAACCAGGCCGGTCGTTAAACTATGCTTTTTGCCAACAATAAACTACACACTGGAAAAAACCGCGAAATATACTACAAATAATAATTTACTAAAACCAACAAAATAACAAAAAGGGTCGGTCCACATGACAACCCATTCATGCGACACCATGTGGCAACATTAGTTCACCAATATTTTCCACAAATATATAATAACAATAACCTTTTCTATAGATAAATATGGATATCGATGCGGCAACAGCACCAGTGCCAACCATCCTTTCGGCTCTCCATGTTCCTCGCCCTGAGGCGACAACAACACCGTCAACCGCTGCACGCAGTGCAACCCGAGCAACTCCGACGTTGCTACCGAATGAGCCACCTCGCATCCGATGTCCTCTGTGTTGTCGCTCTTACAGGTTGCCACACTGCGGCATATTAGAAGGAATGCCACCTCAGCAACGCTAGCGTGAGTTGCCTGTCGCCTACCCACACGCCACATCAGTGTACGTCCGTCTGTGTGTGCCAAATGTGTGTGCTTCCGCACCATACTATGCTACATCGCATTACCAGACCCGAGACCGAGCGACACTCTGCCCCACGCAACCGCGAGGGTAAAAGATGTTCCAAACGACAGCAACCGCGAAGGCCAATAACCCATCAGGACGACTCGCGTCCGCGATACCACCACAATGTAGCACGGCGGCACCGTACTAGGCCACAAACCCGCCGCACAACCGGTCTCAGCAACGTGATAGCTACGCTGCAACAACTCCAGCGGGTACTAGGCTAAATATTTGCCTAGGGGGGGCCAGGATGGTTAAATGAGTATCAGCCTTCCCACTTCTGCCCGTCAATACCATCCCGTACACGCTTGTATGAAACATTGATACGCCACATTTCCCACACTCATCACATCATCATTTCTTACTCACATTATACAAAGTTTGACAATTAAGTAATGAGACTGATTTTATTGCCGCGCTTGTGGTAAACCTGTGACCTTGAAATTCCCTTTCTCTTTTTCTCATCCCTCTCCATTGATGTATGTACCATCGCTCTAGCTTGTTTAGTTCGCCTGCAGCGTCAAGTTGAGTAGACGTGTGTTTGTAGTGTAATGGAAAAACGAAATTGAGAGCAACGCGTCGCGACAAAATTTTGCGACAGATTGGGCGAAACAGCTTCGGAAACATACGCTAAAATTGTAAGAGTGTAAAGTGATAGTGCTCTTAATCGTGCCCAGGTGTTTCGATGGCACAAAGAGTTTAAGGAGGCAAAGCGTGGAAGACGAGACAAGGTGAAAACGATGATTATTGTCTTTTTTGATAGCCGTGGAATCGTCCACAAAGAATTCGTTCTATCGGGGAAAACTGTGAATCAAGTCCACTATTGCCAAGTACTCGAAAGATTGCGAAAACGAGTCAACAGGGTGCGCCCAGATATCGCTCGTAACTGGATCCTTCATCACGACAACGCGCCATGCCACACCGCCCTCAGCGTGTCCCAGTATTTGGCCTCTAAAGGGATCGCCGTGTTGCAACAGCCGCCTTATTCACCCGACGTGTCACCTTGTGACTTTGTTTTGCTTCCTAAAACAAAATTGGTGGTCAAAGGAACCCATTTTGAGTCGACTCACGGACATCCTAATCGAAGCATTCCAGAAATGTTACGAAGCATGGAAAACGCGCTGGAATCGCTGTATAGCTGCCCAAAGGGACTACTTTGAAGGGGATAGCAGAGTTGTAGAATAATTTTCAAAAATACGGGTTTTATGGAATCAGTCTCATTACTTAACTGTCATAACTTGTATTCTATGCCACAAGCCGCGATGATTGATGAACTTAAGATATAACTCATACATCTCATCGCTCCATCGAATAAGATCAAAGGACCTTAAATTTTCCGCAGAATCTTTCTCTCGAAAACTTGTAACGTCGACTCATCACATGTTGTCATCGTCTATGCCTCTGCCCGTTATAGCAGGACGGGAACAATGAGTGACATATAGAGTTTGGTTTTGGTTCGTGGAGAGAGGACTTTACTTCTCGATTGCCTACTCATTCGATTCAGCAGCTAATGACACAAGTTATTCTGCATTGGATTTCGATCAAAATATCTTCATCACGTGAATCACCATCAATGTCCAAAACAGCTTGTTTTAAGATTGCTCATTGTTTAACTCCTGTGGAAGTTCATATGTCTGCCCGTCGTACTTCGCTATCAGTCCAAGGGTATACTTTATCCACTCTATCGCGGCATCATTCTCGTCGTGAAACGTTAAGATCGCATATAAGCACCAAGTCCCCCTCCTTCAGTGGCCTCGTTCGTCGACACCATTCCACATGGCGAGTCTAGTTCAGTTATCCACCTTTTCAAAAAAGATCTCTCAATTGAGAAGCGATGCGCCACTGCCTGCTTGCGTAACATACAAGTGTTACCCAACTCAGCGTCTGCTGGTGATAGGCAGATGCGTCAGTGAACGGGAGTAAATAAAAAACAAGACACTATGTCTGCTCTCTTGGCGAAACTTCTTTTAAATTGTGATGTAGGACTCGCTTGACACGCTGTACCATTTTCACCCACACGCCATTCTCTGCGAATCGATTTGCTTCTCGGTTGGCGCCAACCAGATTCTTTCCATTCTCGGACCTATTTCTTACGGGCGCACCGCATCTATTCACAAAATTACGTAAAGCTATAAAACAGGAGCCAGTACTCAAATCGCTAGCCAGTTCAAGGTGCAAAGTTCTCACGGTAAGGCACGTAAAGAACGCAACTCATCTCTCCTCGGTACTGCGTCGAACAGTCACAATTTGCTAGGCCAAAGTAATCAAGGCGGGTGTAACTAAACACGCGTACGTAAGGAGTAAGTCGTTCCGACGGAAGCGGTCCCATCTAAGGCACTAACGGGCAGCTTTATTCAAACGGCATACATTGCAACTGGCAATAAAGTTGCATAACAAACTTCATAGTCGTCATGGCATAGTTCATAGTCAATGGATATCTTTCGGCTGTTACAAATAGTAGCTTCTATTATCAGGTGGCACATGACTCTATGGTGATGTAACACCAACAGTTTTGTAAAGACATGATCAGGCGGTAGAATAATAGGACGTCGTGTGTTTATTCGAGGTCAGCAGACAGAGTCGATGCGACCCTGTACTCGAAGAACACCTTCTTCGTCTACATATGGGTACAGTTGTAACAGTGTACGGTTATCGGCAATGTCGCGACCATTTTCAATGAACTGAAACTCTGCTGCATATACTTTGTGTTGAACTATGCGGCACTAAAGGCATTTAGCTTTGTCGATTTCTTTGGCATTTAAACCATAGCATTGATTTGGCAGTGTACAACGACGGCAATTAACAACAAAGTGTTGCTTAGGGCAACGGTTTTACCAATCCTTGAAAGGGAGAAAATCTATTAAAATTTATAAAGTTATAACTAATGATGACTAAAGCGAGTTTGGCGTAAAACACTGACCCCCGTGACCTTCATCGGACTACCCTTAGTGGGTGTCCATATATAATTTGAAATCCTTGTCGAAGCCAATATCTCGGCTATCCTGTGCTGAACGAAAGGCTGGTAACAACGATGTTCACTCTGTATCCATTTGATGGCTGTTTTTGAGTCACTCCACAGGATACAATCTTTGGTTTTGAGAGAAAGTTCGTCGCGAATACACTGCATAAAACGAGCGCCCAAAACCGCTACCTAAAGTTCAAGGCATGGCACGGTAAGTGTTTCCATTGGCTCATTGGCACACATTTTGCCTTAGCACAAACGAACGCAACATCAAGTTTACTTCACAAAGCCTAAGATCGAATATAGGCAACGGCGCCGAAGGCATCATCACTAACATCAACAAATACGTGGAGTTGAAGTATTTGAAGTGCACCATTGTTGTAATAGTAACGAGGTGTGGCATATTTGACAATCTCGGGTAGTTGTTTACGTCACTTCACCCAAGAACCATTTACGTCGCTTGGCAATGGTTCGTTTCAGTGGATATCTTTTCAAAGTCACATATAAGTAACTTGGTCCCAATGACGAAATTGCTCAGAAACCCTAGAGGGTCGAAATTGACATAACGATTCTTAGAAGTTCTATTTTAGAGATCGTGTAACATTAATACCACCACCTTAGCGCAGCTAACACCTTCGAAGAATTGGATCTAAAATTTCGAAGCTCTAACTCAGTATTCATATGAATCGCTCGGAACTGTTCTGACACGGGAAATGGCTTCCTTTTCCGAGTTGAAGCTATCAACAAAGTCATCGATTTATTGATGGTTCAATATTCCTTTTACTGCGCGGGCCATGGTTCCGTGTTCATCTTAGTGCTCCAGCGCGTTACAAAACGTCATCGCGCACATTTCATAAACATTCGTCGGTTTTGTAGCATCACCACCCCGCCCGAGGAACCGCTGTGTGAACCCACGACAGTCGGGTCTACGTAACCGGAATGGACCCGGATTTTTATCCGGCCAAGGACTGTAACTCGGCAGAATTCGTGTGGACCCTTTCACCCAATTCACAGCTAAAATTGGGAGTGATTCTACTTACCTCAGCAGAGGCGTTAAAAACCATATGTAGCCTTTCGGGTTTGTTGGGATTAGTAACGGCAAAGTCTTTGGCACGGATGTCTACTTCACTCTCTATTGGCGGTGCAGCTCTAACACCGAAACTATGAATTTTGACCATATTGTGAAGTGTCTGATCAACTTGACGATTCACGTATAAACAAGCTACTGACGACGGTAGTGTAAATAATGTTGTGCCGAAGACAACCCAACCCATCTCTGTAATAGCAATGGGTCTGACTTGGGGTGACTATGGCCCAAATCGTCTCTGCTTAAACTCTGTACAAGAAGCTGTATGTTTGACGCAGCGTACACTTACGTAGTTTGTGTTGTTTCAGCATACCAGCGCTACTGATGAATAAGCCTGACTCCTGCGCTGCGCGAACCATTGCACATTTAAAGATTGCTCACTTCCACGCATTCCCAAGTCCCTAGCAAGAGCACTGTCAATAATCGGGACGGATGATCATTCGTCCAGCAGTGCGTATTTGGTGACCGGTAAAATACGAAAGAAGAGCTTGCTTTCAGTGGAACTGCAACTTGGAACTGCTGATCTTGCTTCCAGTGATGTCTGCTGGCTGTATAATTTAACCCAAAACGCTGGCAGTCAAATTACTCAGTCTGTATTGTCTGCCTAACATTCGACCAGACAATGCAGAACGTAGTAAACCGATCCCAAAAGCAAAAACGTGTTATTCGCTGACTCAAGTCAACTAGAGCAGCGAGGGTAGCAATAGCAGTAAGTGAATTATAGGTTTAGTTTTTAAAGGGACTCAATTAAGTAAACACCAATAATAAAATAACTGGCGCCCAACGTTGGATACGAAACTCACATTAAAAAAGCAGTAGGAAATTACCAAGGAATATTCCACAGAATAAAAAATGTAAGTAGAGTGCTCGTTAAAAAATTAATTAAAGTTAAAGTGTGGAAGATTAACGAAGAAGAAAATTTCATTAAAACTAACATTTCAGAAAAAATGTTGATGAAAACCAATTCTAATGTGTATAGTGGTTTTGTGAATTGAAATAAAATGAGTTAAATAAATTGTAAAATAAAAAATTGTTGACGTTGAACAAAAACAATATTTGTTATCTTACGATATTTTGTACGAAAAACAAAGTTACATTCAATAAAAAGAACCAATAGATTGCTTTAAGAAAAAAGTGTGACAGTGTTGTTATTCCCTTTTGTGTAAATGACGCTTTAATGAGCAATAACGACAATTTAGAGGATTTGATTGAAAAAATTAGTAATTTACAAACTTCTAGACGAAATATAATGGACGCTAATCAATTAAAAGTCTTAATACAGGCTGCCAGGACTTGCGCCCTGCAACAACAACAACAGACTTTTGACCTTGAATTGCAACGATTGATGGAGCAAATTACCATTCTGACCACTGGGAAAACTCCACAAACATTCGAAACAGTAAAAATATTACCCCACGTAAAGTGTGAGAAGCCCCTTGATCTGGTAAAATCATTACCGGAATTTGATGGGTGAATGTTCTTATGTATCTTGTCGGCAGGCCGCCCATGCGGCATATGAAGTATTTAAACCATACCAAGGCAGCTCGAGACATTTTCAAGTAGTTGGAATAATTAGAAATAAAATAAAAGCTTCTGCTTCAGTTTTAAATAGCGAGATTAGACATTACATATGCAGACAAACGTCTGATATGTATATAATTTTACAACAACTTTCCACTTTAAAACAGGGTAACCTTTCAGTGATACAATACTTCGATGAGGTTGAGAAGAAATTGAACATGAAGGTGAAATAGCAATTCCAATTTGCGAAAAGTATATGACTGGTGGTTAACGAATTTTTATACCCGGCTATAAAAGACCATTATGCGATATACTATTCGCTTCTCGACCCACTGACCTACCTAGTGACTTAGCATTAACACAAGAGGTAGAATCAAATAGGGAAAGATATTTATTCGCTTCATAATTCGCAAAATTTATTAAGGATCAAAATAAATTTAAAGAAAGCGTTAATTCAGAAAAAAAGATACAACATCAACAAAGAAATCCCCACTTCTTAAGCAAACAGCATAGATCAAATGAAAATAGAAATGACAAACAGGAGCGAGTGACAGGGCCAGTGGTGGATATAGATCCATCGCTGTCAAGATTACGGAAAAACCTAAATTGGCATACAGCACCATCGCAGAGAAGATCTCAAGGTCAACAGCAATATCGAAATAAATATACACAGGAGTTTAATACTAACCATCAACAAAAACGGCTGACAGATTCCGATAGAGTCACTGGACCAAAGATGCAAAGAATGAATACTTTAAAGCAAGAAGAGGATGACGAGAGATTCTACAATAAGGAAGCTGAGGTTGAAATTGAAGACCTCGAGGAAGAGCAATTGAAATTAATGAATCTTTGCCTTTCAAAACAAATATAATTGCCAACAACATTAGAACTTAAACCAAAGAACCCGTTAATCCAAACGCTGCCCCTATCTTATGGGTGTAGCTGACTTCGAAAACAAAGAAGTAGCTCACTTTTTTGCCAATGGCATCATTCGTCCGTTAAAGTCCCACTTGAATAAGCCGATTTGGGCTGTTGATAAAAAAATAATAGATCAAGCAGGGAGTAAAAATAAATGCTTGGTGATTAACTACAGAAAACTGAATAAGATCAAATTCGAGGACAGATATCCGATGTCCAATTAAATGGTGATATTGTCAAATTTAAAGGGAGCTCAATACTTTACCACCCAGATTGAGTTGGCGGAAAGAGACAGGGGAAAAACAGCCTTCTCTGTAAACAATGGAAAGTATGGATTATGCCCCTTGCCTTTTGGGCTTAAAACCCCCCAAGTATATTTCAAAGAGTAATTAATTATGTTCTGAGGGACCAAATTACCTTTACTGAAATACCTATGTAGGTGCCTGAAACTCAAAAGATATCTGAATGACACTGTTGATTTGATTTGATTAGCCACTATAGAGTACAATAAGTCAATGCATTCAACTACCAATAAAAACCTATAGATATCCTTCATTCTGGCTCGGTCAATATTACGGAATCAATTCGAAAACGCATAGATAAGGTACAAACCACTGACCTCTCATATTATACCACAGGAGAAACTAAAATTTAACATGTAGATGTCAGACCCAAAAATCGTGTTGACCGGTGTTATTATCAAATGTGAAAGAACTTGATTCCGATCGTTCGGCTTGTATGGCAGCTATATGTTACAGTAGTCAGATTTCGGCAGTTCCGACAAATAAGCAGCAGACGGACAGACAGACAGGCCGATATGGCTAAATTGACTCAGCTCAACATACCGACCATTTATATATATACTTTGACGCTTTCTTCTGGTTATAAACTTCGTCACAAACTTAATATACCCTGTTTAGGGTATAAAAATAGATACAAATCACTTATAAGAAATATATTGGCAAGAAATAGAATAATAACTCTCGAGTTACTAGCTGTCACAATTTTTTTAACATTAACCAAACTTAATTTAATAAGCTCTGTACTACTAGACAATCATGATTTAAATACACTTATCGCCGAGCACTCTACCAACGCAACTACTTTTATAATAGAAGTATTAGGAATGTCTAAAATTAAACAGTGGGAATTTGTATTTTGTTATAAAATATCCTATACCTAACACAGTATATAAGAAAATTAGCTTATTCGCCGTTTCGCACCAAGGACTACATTTTGAAGAAATCAATACCGTTGCTGAATGCGGAAATAATGGGCACGCCGTGAAATGCGAAAAATCTATGTTTGCTACGTTTTGCAAAACACTAAAAACTACCGCTTGCGATCAACAGCTCAATATAGAAACAGTGACGAACTGCTCAACTTCCGCCAATCATAATAAGCGCATTAACGAAGTTGATGATGACAATGTTATTATTAATAATGTCACGGATGAAATAGAGGATCACCTTGGAACTATCAGAACCGTCAGCGGTACCTATTGGTTGACTTTTGCTCAGTCAGTAAAAATAAATAGTACTGAATACTGCAATCGAAAAAAACGCTTTTTCTCGTACACCTTTAACTTCAACAGCACAGAAAATCAATCTTCTGGGTCATCAAATGAATGTGGAAAATGTGAATTATGTTGGCGCTGTTCAAGAAGTCAACTCTAAAACAATGGCTTTTATATGTAGTTATAATAACGACAGTCATTATCCTAGTATTGTTGTGGTTTGCTTTGATATCATACCAAAAACATACTGCTAAAAGGGCAATGAGATTCGCTGCCTCAAATCACTCCCAACGTTTATGGCAGGTAGCCACAGGTAGAGCAGCGACGACAAGCAAAACGCAAGCACGTTACTACACCTCTGCCCATCTTCTTAAACCCGAATATTCTACAAAATCTCTGCTGCCTTGTGTTGCTCCTGACAAATTGGGGAACTGATCGTTGTGGCTCAACTGTATGTAGAACCATGCGGCACTTTGAATCTTTAGTTTATTGGCCTCTCAGCCATAGTCACGCGGGGAAATTCGCAACGTGGGTACATCTAACAATAATGTCGTCGCCGAAATTCCGTGGAGGATAGCAACACAATTGCCAGAGTCGCATGTACATTATCGCTGTCGCAACAGAGTGTGCTCGTTTTATGCAATATTCAAGTCCAAGAAAATGAGTAGAAGTGAAACGTTTGTGTTTTGCTCTAGTTACAAGTCTGGTAGTGAGCAATCTTTAAATATACAGTGGTTCGGAGGACGTGCAGCGTAGGAGTCAACGTTTGTACTGGACTTATTTATCAGTAGCGCCGGTATGCAGAACCACAAACTCGGTGTCATGTACGCTGCGTCGGTTCTACAACTTCTTATACAGAGTTTAAGAAGAGACGATTTGGGTCATGAGTTTAGACACGTAAGCCAACTTCCCGTACAATCTTACGCCCAAGTCAGGCCCAAGCTGTTACTTGACAACTTCCATTTGGGATTACCATCAACAGCTGTAAAGGAATAGGGATCATTCATTGCCATTGCAGAGATAGTTGGGTTGTGTTCGGCATAACATCATTTACACTACCGTCGTCAGAAGCTTGTGAATACGTGAATCGTCAAGCTGATCAGACACTTCACAATATGGTCAAAATTCATAGTTTCGGTGTTAGAGCTGCACCGCCGATAAAGAGTGAAGTAAACATCCGTGCCAAAGATGTCCTGAAGTCTACGACATGCCACGTAGACGGACGTATCAAAACGATTAGTCGATATGAAGCGAAGGATCAGTCGTGATGCAGACTTTGCGCGAGAGCTCAAGAACAATATAGGCGCCCTCGTTACAAAGAAGTAAGCACGAAAACTGCTGACAGCAGAACTTGCTGTGCGCACACCTACATCTTGGTATTTGCCACACTTTGCCGTTACTAATCCCAACAAACCCGAAAAGCTACATATGGTTTTTGACGCCTCTGCTGAGGTAAGTGGAATCACCCTGAATTCACAGCTCATGAAGGGTCCAAAAGAATATCGCCCATTGCTGTCGACATTATTTTGTTTTCGTGAGGGCGCAGTTGCTGTGTGTGGAGACATCATGGAGATCCTTATACGAGTAGACATCAAATGGGCACAGCGGTTCCTCGGGCGGGGTGGTGATGCTACAAAACCGCCGAATGCTTATGAAATGTGCGTGATGACGTTTGGTAAATGCGCTGGAAACAAGATGAACACGGAACCACAGCCCGCGCAGTAAAAGAAATATTGGACCATCAATATATCGATTCATATGAATGCTGGGTTAGAGCTTCGCAATTTTACATCCAATTCTTCGAAGGTGTTAGCTGCGCTAAGGTGGTGGTATTAATGTTACACGATCTCTAAAATAGAACTTCTAAGAATCGTTATGTCAATTTTGATCCTCTAGGGTTTCTGAGCAATTTCGTCATTGGGACCAATTTACTTATGACGTAAACAACTACCCGAGATTGTCAAATATGCCATACCTCGTTACTATTACAACAATGGTGCACCTCAAATACTTCAACTCCACGTATTTGTTGATGTTAGTGATGATGCCTTCAGCGCCGTTACCTATATTCGATCTTAGTCTTTGTAAGGTAAATTTAATGATGCGTTCGTTTACGTCAAGACAATATGTGCGCCAATGAGCTAACGGAAACACTTACCGTGTTATGCCTTGAACTTTAGGTAGCGGTTTTGGGCGCTCGTCTTATGCAGTGTATCAAAAACTGCCATCAAATGCCTTTGTCTTATATGCCACTGTTTATTTAGTTTGAACTTAGTCATCGATCAGCCAGGAAAGTGGAAGAGCATAGTGCAGTATGTAATAATCGGTAATGTAATTATTTATACATACACATTGTTGTTTAGAAATAAACCATTTGAAGCCATTTGGAGCATTTGAAACCATTTATCCACTTGGAATATTATGGTCATTCGGAAAGCAAACCAAATCTATGAAAACGGTGTATCTTAAAAACAAATCTGCAATCTTCATTTCATTGTGGTTAACTTCGTTAGCATTGCATATACTAATATTTAGTTTACTAATTTCTATTATTATTATTCAAGCCTGTAGGACTCTAAGCGTTGTTTGGCAATTGATTAAAAAAGCATTTGATATTTTTACCATCCATTTCTTATTATTTGTTTATTTTTATTTGAAGAGTACACAAAATTATTATTACTCATTGAAGTACGAAACAAACAAAAGTCACAGGGTGACATGTCGGGCGAATAAGGCGGCTGTTGCAACACGGCGATCCCTTTAGAAATCAAATACTGGGACACGATGAGGGCTGTGTGGCACGGCGCGTTGTCATGATGAAGGACATAATGAAAACCGAAATTATGTGTTTTTACGCTCTTAAGACGGCTTTTCAGTAGCATGTTTTACGTTAGATAAAATGTATGTTTAAATACATATTTACCTATAATTATCACATAAAATACGCCCACTTATTCTTATTTTGCGCCCACTTGGTTCTTTAGTTTGCTAAAATGTTTTTATTTTTATACATTTGCAACTTGTTGCAGAGTAGTTATAATAATTTTGTTCATCTCACGGTTGTTTGTATATACTTATCAGAATAATAGGACGAGTTGAAATCCCATTGATTTTGTGCCTGTCTGTCTGTCCAGCCTTGAAAGATATAACTTGAGTAAAATTGAGATATCTTAATCTCAATTGGTTCTCGCGTTCCTAAACAAAAAAATGAGGGCGAGTTCTTATACGGGCGTAGTCTGGCGTAATCGGACCACTTCAATGTCCTTAAAATGCTATTAATCGAAAATAAATAAATTGTCATAACCAAGCTCTGCAATAAGATAAAAACTGTTCTTTGTTACAGAAAACCGCATTAGGGAGAAGCATCTGAAGTTTACATATTTTTATAAGGCCCTCTAAAAGGTTATAAAAAGCATATCTTTCTATCTATCCTCTAAAAGGTTTAAAAAATATACCTGTGCACCGCTGAAGATATAACAACCAAAAAAGGGAAATATGTACCCTTGAATATCAGATGAACTTATTAGTTCCGCGCCATGATGACATTCCGACTTTTTATCAAAAAGTTTACCAACAACTTCCCTTTTATTAGACAAAATTTAATTTCTCGACTTAAGTGACGAATCCATAAGGACTATGACCAATTCATACAGAAAAAAACTCTCAACCCATTTAAGACAAGGCCCAAGGTCTAAATTATGCAATTGACCTCCAATGTCAGTTCTGTTTTGACATTTGTGTAGTAAACACATGCGAAATACACGTAATTAAACAATGGTACGCTACACTGAGTGCCACAACCGATAGCTGAAGGATGCATTTCCCGGGCGTCTAACCTCCCGTTTTCAGACTTCTTTTTGTGGGGCTTTTGAAGTCGCGGGCTTATTTCAACAAGCCTCAGACCCTTGCAGCTTTTAAAGACAATATCCGTCAAGATTGTGAGGACCTATCGCCGGAAGTTCTGGCCAAAGTGATAGAAAATGCCATAAAAAGGGCTCAAATGACAATTAATTGTGGCGGCTGCCATTTAAATGATATATTCTCGACGTGATGTACAAAAATTTAAAAGACCGAATAAAAATAATCCACAAGCAGAAACAAAATTTTTCATTTTAAAAAAAAAATTTTCATTTTCCAAAAAACATCGGAAGGTAATTTTTGTGCCACCTGTTATGTAAAGCAATCAAGGACTAATCTCGAGGTTTAATAACTACGCGAATAACCCCGATATTACTGTAGAAAATACCTCTTTCAACAACAAATCCAACTTGTCACCTACTTGTAAACCACCGACTCGGATGGAAATTGACCTCTCAATATACTCAAGATAGGTTTTAATACTTAAGGACCCAATTTATTGGGAAATACAAACCACTCAATTTAGATAATTCAATATGCACTCACACGAATTACGAAACAATTTTAGACGACCGGCTCTTTAGAGTGTCAGAATAAATGTGTCTCTTTATTTCAAAGATTTTCTTGTTTTTATAGTTTTACAAAAATACTTATCTTCTAATTTACAAAAATTCTTATCTGTGGGAAAATTCCACAGTGCTGCTTATCCTTTATTACTATCATGTGGCTGCATTTGCATTTAATATTTATTTAGGATCAGTGTTTCTTCTCATATCTTAATTTTACATAAGTATCTTCTGGTTTTCTTAAATAAATGTATCTTCTTATCTACCAGACTATCTTCACACCATCTGTGTTTGCTGTTGTTCTTGGGTTAGCATGGGATGTAACTCCTCCCCCCTTAGATACAAAACTCTCCTGAGGTTTGTTTACAATTTCTATCCGCATTTGTTTTCTTAGCATATACAAGAGAAGGCTTATTAAAAGTAAAATAATAATAAAAATTACAAATGAAATTGAATAATTAATTTTCTTATGGTACTTAAGTTCTTCTATTTTTTCTATCTTCTTTAAATGTTCCAGTCTCATTTCTTCAAATGAAATTTTATTTGTAAAATTAGTTTCTTCATTTGCAGGAAAGTAAAATCTTTGTTGGAATATTTTTACCTTATGTTCAAATATCATTGAACATGCTTACTTATCAGCAAAGCCGAAATTCTACTAAATATAAATATCTATTTATATATTAATATACATACTTACATACATATATACATAATGTATTTACATGCAATGCACATCTAATAATAATAAAAATGCATGGGACACAAATCATAAATTTACAGAAGAGATAACATTAAACCCACATACACACATGTATTAAATTGTACTCTTGAAAATAACCCCATGTCAAGCAGCAATAAACAATATGCTGCAATAGATACAAACACACACACATACACATATATTTACTTATTTATGATAGTTTTAAAATTTGTATATAAGCAAGAAAAATACGAAATAAAATCTGAATGAATAAATTCTCCCTCGATATAAGACTTTTCAATTCCCCCAACCAGCGGTAAGGATTGTTAGAAGCTATATTGAGGTATTAACACCTTATTAAAGAAAATTTGATTGTTAATTTCTAGTGTACAATTTTGGTAGTGTATTAAATAATTTCCTTCCAGTATTACTTTCCTGTGATCACAATCTTGTACTAGCTTAGTATTTTTAAATTTTTTTTAATATTAATGTTTCATCGTCAATTTCAATTATTTCTGTTATTTCGTTCTTAATTAATATATACGTTTTTGTAAAAATACTATGTTTTGAAGTTTTTAGTTCATTAAGTGTTTTGTATTTTTCATATGTATAAGTTTTATTATTGTAATTAAAAACTGTTTCTGAAACGGAAGTAATTTCTCTCATTTGTTCATTTGAAATGGGCTAAATAACTTTTAATTGAACTGTGCTAAAATTTCGTGGTACTTTTACTATTAAAAGGAGCAGTTTTTCTGCATATTGAATTGCACACATTTTTAAATGTTGCAACTTAAATAGGTCTATTTCGTATATATCAACTTCTTCACTTGTCAAAATTCCTGGATGTAATAATCCATGTTTGGCGGCTGCAATGCTGTCTTGAATATGATCAATTTTTCTTTAAGGACATGTATTCTTAAGATTTGCTCGTTAAACATATTGTTTAATGCAGCATCCTTTAGAATTTTATCGTTTCCTCTTTCATAATCTAGTATTTTTTCCTTGTCTTGTTCTATTGTTGTTTTTAAATATTTAAATGTTTTTTCAAAGTATTTATTTATTTTAACTTGTTGGTTTAAGGTTGTAATAGAATTGTGCATATTTTGATCAATCACCTTTAAGTGATCCTCAATATCCTTTCTATCTATGTCATCCATTGTTCTAAATAAATATTTATTCATTATTAATTAAATAATCCTCTTTTATGTCTATTCCCACTAGATTTAGGTATTAAGGTTTTGACTTTTGTTTTAAGGATTAAGAGTTCATTCCTAAGTAAATCGCGATGTAATGGCCTCAAGAGATTTGTATTAAAAGTCATGTTGTTAATTAAATATAAAATTTCATAAGAGTCTATGGCGTGTATTGTAAATTCTGATGAAACTACAATTTCCATTTTGGATGTACTAATTTCCACACATCCGCTGTTTTCATGAATCGGTTGGATGGTTAAAATGGACATTGCTGTTGGAGCCATTGTCATTAGTATCAAAAATATTAGTGTCCAGTTGATCTGCAAATTTCTTTTCTCTTTTAATATTGGTTATATGTATGAACATTATCTAGTTTAAGCTTCCTATATCGTGGTGCGTTCTTATGACGTACTGCCACATAATTCTTAACAAATGCTTCTTCTTTATTTATTACAACATTTTCTCTTTTTTTATTAAATTTTTTAATATTGTTTTCTTTTGTTTCTTTTAATTTTTTGAATATTATTTCTTTATTTACTTTCCCATTTTCTATATAAATTGGTATTTCCTTAGTTACCGAATGAATCGATTTGTTATAAAATTCGATACATCTAAACATTTTTTCTTGAACTGAGAGAGTCCTATATTCTAATTCAGCAATTCCAAGCTTTTCGTTAATAGTATTATGAAAACGTTCTATATCCGAATTCCCTGTATGATTATTTGTCTTGGTAAAATGAACCTCTATATTTTCTATGTTAAAAAAGTCCTTAACATTAACGTTACTAAATTCATTATCAGCTATAATTTTTCTTGGCTCTCCTTTAATAGAAACATATTGTCTAATTTTTTCCACAAGAGTCAAACTATTTCTGTTTTCCAAAGGCAATGCCATTGCAAATTTTGAGAATTTATCTATAGTTGTCATGAAAGTTTGCTTTAGGAATGTAAAAGTATCAACATGAACAATATCATTAATTTCAATAGGAGTTTGTGTTATGTGAAACTTAGGTTTCAACGGATTTCTGTCATACTTTACTTTATTACATGTATCGCAATTGTTTATATATTTTTGTGTTAACTCTTTTAGTTTATTAATATATATAAGGTGTTTTAAACCATTATAATTTTCATTTATGCCAGCATGCCCAGTTTCATATTTGTAGTACTTTGAAATGTACCGATATGCCTCTGTTTCATCTGACAAGTCTTTGGCATGAAATAAACATTTAAAGAATTTGATACTATTGCCAAATATTTCGATTAATTTTAGTTGAACTTTGTTGTATTCGGAGTCAGCTATTTCTGAAAAAATTCCCACTTTTTTAGTTTTAACATGTGTCCTTAAGATGTCTACCATGAATTCGCTATTAATGTCATCTTGGCTTATGTAAATCTTAAGATTTTTACCTATGTTTTCAGTGTCTCTTACTTTATGTTCACATAAAATAATTTGAGTCTGAAAACGATTGATGACAGATTCAAGTGTAGGGATATGGTCATTTAATTCTTCTACTTGGGAGTGAATTGTAGCTGCTGTACTCATGTTATCATCTTCTTCAGAAGTTTGATTTATTAGGCAGATTTCTTTAGAATCTGCATCTAATCTGCTAAGAAAGTCGGCCAATGTATTTTCTTTGCCTTTTATATATTGAATACATAAAGGGTGATTTTTTAAGAGCTTGATAACTTTTTAAAAAAAAAAAACGCATAAAATTTGCAAAATCTCATCGGTTCTTTATTTGAAACGTTAGATTGGTTCATGACATTTACTTTTTGAAGATAATTTCATTTAAATGTTGACCGCGGCTGCGTCTTAGGTGGTCCATTCGGAAAGTCCAATTTTGGGCAACTTTTTCGAGCATTTCGGCCGGAATAGCCCGAATTTCTTCGGAAATGTTGTCTTCCAAAGCTGGAATAGTTGCTGGCTTATTTCTGTAGACTTTAGACTTGACGTAGCCCCACAAAAATAGTCTAAAGGCGTTAAATCGCATGATCTTGGTGGCCAACTTACGGGTCCATTTCTTGAGATGAATTGTTGTCCGAAGTTTTCCCTCAAAATGGCAATAGAATCGCGAGCTGTGTGGCATGTAGCGCCATCTTGTTGAAACCACATGTCAACCAAGTTCAGTTCTTCCATTTTTGGCAACAAAAAGTTTGTTAGCATCGAACGATAGCGATCGCCATTCACCGTAACGTTGCGTCCAACAGCATCTTTGAAAAATACGGTCCAATGATTCCACCAGCGTACAAACCACACCAAACAGTGCATTTTTCGGGATGCATGGGCAGTTCTTGAACGGCTTCTGGTTGCTCTTCACCCCAAATGCGGCAATTTTGCTTATTTACGTAGCCATTCAACCAGAAATGAGCCTCATCGCTCATCGGACACGGACGCGAAACACATTTCGAACCGAACACTGATTTTGGTAATAAAATTCAATGATTTGCAAGCGTTGCTCGTTAGTAAGTCTATTCATGATGAAATGTCAAAGCATACTGAGCATCTTTCTTCTTTGACACCATGTCTGACATCCCACGTGATCTGTCAAATACTACTGCATGAAAATCCTAACCTCAAAAAAATCACCCGTTATATCGTATTCTCCAAGTTTCAGAAGCCACCTTTGTAATCGAGGATTTATGTCTTTTCCTTTTTTTTTTTGTAACCACTTAAGTGGTAAATGATCTGTTAAAATATCGAATTACCTACCATAAATGTAGGGTCTAAAATAATTAACTGCCCAAACGATGGCTATAGTTCCTTTTCTGTTGTGCTATATTTCTTCTCGTGTTCATTATGTGTCCTGCTAGCATAGTAAATGGGATGGCCATCTTGCATTAATACAGCACCAATTGCAAAATTGCTAGCACCACTTGCAACTTTAAATTTCTTTTCGAAATTGGGATATTTTAATATTGGATCGTTAACTAAAAGTCTTTTTAGTGTATAAAAAGCGGCTATAAATTGTTGATCTTTAATATTAATACGAACTCACTTTTTAAGAAATTTTGTCATGCCAATAGCAATTTTAGCGTAATCTTTAATGAATTTCCTTTATTATCCTGTTGCTCCTAAGAAAGATTCAATTTGCTTCACTGTTTCAGGAAGCTTTAATTTTTGAATTGCTTCTATTTTATTAGGACTCGGTTTAAATCCTTCTGTAGTTAAAATGTGACCAAGATATTCAGCAGTCTTAGCAAAAAAATTGCATTTATCGATTTGAATTTTTAAACAGTGTTCTCTTAATTTTTTAAAAACTTTTTCTATACTTTCCTTGTGTTCTTGAAAAGAGGAACTAAATATCAGAATGTCATTTAAATAAACAACGCATATTTTATTAATGTATTCTCTTAAGACAGAGTTCATTAATCTTTGGAAAGTGGCTGGTCCATACTTTAGACCAAATGGCTTTCTTATGAATTCATAATGACCTAACGGTGTAAAAAAAGCAATTTTTTTCTTATCACATTCTTTTATAAGAATTTGATGGAAACCTTTGGCTAGATAAATTGTCGTAAAATATGTTGCTTGACCTAATTTTCCAGATATGCTATCTGTATTTGGAATTGGGAATTTATCAGATATAGTTATTTCATTTAGAGCCCTGTAATTTATAGCTATTCTCCATTTCTTTTTACCAGAATTATCCATTTTCTTTGGGACAATCCAAGGTGGGGAATTGTATGGGGAGCAGCTTTCTTTAATTATTCTCTGGTTCAGCATTTCTTTAATTTGTTTTGTTATCTCCTCCTCGTGTATTTGAGGGTATTTATAAATTTTTGAATATACAGGCTTTTCAGTTGTTGTAACGATTTCATGTTGTACTTCATGAGCAAGGGTTAGCTGTTCATTTTCTCTAAATATAAGGTCATTATTTTTCCGTAGTATTTCCTTTAACATTTTCCTTTCTACAGTATTCATATCGGGCCTTTCTAGGATTGAAAAGTCTTTCTCAATGGGTTCAATTGAATGAATTTCTTCCTTAACGAACGGGCATGGATTTTAAAAATGAATTTTATTGCCATTAATATAAATTTAATTTTTTTCAGAATTAATTATTGCATTTAATGGTCTCAAAATATTCTGCCCTATTAAGCGGTCGAATTTTCTATTAAAAAATGGTGTTAAATGCCAATGCACGAAGTTTTCACTATTGAATTCGGTAGGCAAGGGAGTTTTCACTTCTTCAGTAATGAAAAATTCACCACTCATTGTTTTTAATTTAATGCGATTTTCTAATTTATTTTTCCTAAATCCTAAATCTACTTTACTATTTAAAACTGAAGTTGTTGAACCGGTGTCGATTAAACACTTCAATCTATTTCTACCTGTAGTTAGTTCTACTATTGGTAGCTCCTCCCCCGGGCTGGTGACCGAAAATTTTCGCCCTGATTGTAATCCATATGGTCTACTTCCATGGGCACAGGCCTTTGACTTCTTTTGCTATTCCTACTCTGTTGTGAATAGCTATTTCGTGATGCTTGTTGTGGGTTATTACTATTATTCATTCTACTATTATTTCCCCAAAAACGTTGTTGTGTTGGAAAAGAAGGCTGAGGATTACTAGCATGTACCCTATTGTTTGAATCGTAATTATTTTGTGAGGGGTAATAACGCTGCCCATATTTACTATATTTATTTTTATTTTGCTGGAGTAATCCTGTATCCTCTAAGCCATAAAAAGCTTCCCTAAGTTTTCTAATACTCCTACTCAAAACTATGGAGGACAAATGAGGACTAATTCCGTTTAAGAAGGTTTTTATAAAAAATGCCTCGTTGGCTTCCGGTGAAAAGGCTATGGGTTTCTCACTATCAAATTCGTACTTAATATTAGTTTTATTTAAAATATCCCTTTATTTTACAAAATATTCACTTACATTGTAACGCTTAACGTTGATTGCCTGGTGGTACAGACTCCTGTAGCTCTCCTTTACCCCGAAGTTCCGGATGAGTTCCTCCTTTATGTCGTCCCACATCGGTGTGCTTCCTAAAGGTCGGACTACCTTCAGGGCGTCTGCATTTATTTTCGTTAGTACGTAGCGTTGAACAAAAAATTCCTTTAACGATGGGTTATCGTTAAAGAGGCGGAGTATGGCATCCACTTCTCTTATAAATGAGGAGAAATCGTAACCATCAATGGCCTTATTCTCGAAGCTTCCTTCAGGAGCTCGAAGCTGTTAATAGTTGCCATGGTGATGTTCGAATTTTTTTCTTTTTTTTTCTTTTTTTTTTATAAAAACTGTTTTAAGGCCTCGGAAACGCCTTATTTTTATTTTTAAAATTGATTTTGTTTTTTTTTTCTTTTTTTTTATGTGCGACCCGTTTGACCAATCTTAAGATTATGTCAGACGTTTACCGACTGCGCCAATTACGAAACAATTTTAGACGACCGGCTCTTTAGAGTGTCAGAATAAATCTGTCTCTTTATTTCAAAGATTTTCTTGCTTTTATAGTTTTACAAAAATACTTATCTCCTAATTTACAAAAATTCTTATCTGTGGGAAAATTCCACAGTGCTGCTTATCCTTTATTAATATCATGTGGCTGCATTTGCATTTAATATTTATTTAGGATCAGTGTTTCTTCTCATGTCTTAATTTTTCATATCTTCTTTTTTTAATATGCATTAGCGGACTTCATTTACATATCTTTCTCTTCCGTCGGGGCGTGGGCGCAAATCAGCGATGTGTTGAAGAACCTCGTTTTGATGCGAATTGTGGCTAGACGTTCATTCCCCAGAGTGAATGATAGTACTCGGCGATGAAGTCTCTCTCCCACCACGAATCCCACACCAAACTTGCGCTCCTTTATATGGCCACTGTAGTAAATGTCAGAAGGACTTACTTGTCTCTGTCCTTGTCCCGTCCATCGCATTTCTTGGACGATGGTGATGTCAGCCTTTATTTTCACGAGGACATCAACCAGCTGGTCAGCGGCACCTTCCCAATTAAGGGACCGGACATTCCATGTGCATGCCCTCAATTCGTAGTCCTTATTTCGTTTGCCATGGTCGTCATCAAAAGGGGAGTCTCTCATCCGAAACTTTTTGTTCATTGGGGGTGTTTTTTTTACGTAGCGGGTCTCAAACCTAGCGCACAACGCTATGCAGGGAATGCTGCGCCTTCTCACTTTAGCTCGCCTTCAAACGGATGTTCTTTGGCTACACAGAGGATACTTGGTCAAAGACCGAAAGTCGTGAGCTGCTTGAGTCATATGTAAAAGAATCGTTTCTGGCCACTCCCAAGTGAATGACGATTAGAGAACTTTCCACACTTGCGTGTACTTCTCCATCCTCCATATATCTATATACATATATATGTACGTTGCTTCAAGATAAAGTCCATCAAACATCGTAACTGTTCTTTGAAAAGGCGTGTTGTGACATCGTGCCGATTGCTTGCTGATTGACCGCGATCCATAATAATGTTGTGGTTTTTTTCTATCCATTTCAAGATATTATTTATTATATTATTTTTGGGTCGTTATCCTATGGTAAATAGAAGTGGCTGCTATTAACAGACGAATTAAGCACAATTAAAATTTAAATTTGTTTCTTAAAAGGTTCAGTTACATTTGCTTATCCATTTTCGAAATTTATACGAAAAAAAATAAATCCCTAAGAGTAGGCAATGTGTTGAATAGTGCTGGTTATCATAATGAATCGCACATCGTAAGCCATACATAAGTAAGGTTAATAAAAAGAAGAGGTCGACGTTTGCTAAAAAATATTTAAACAAACCGCATTGGTTATGGAAAAATATTGTGTTTACCAACGAATCAAGATATAATATATTTGGTTAGAATAGATCACGAAAAGTGTGCAGAATTATCAATAAAGAGTCGCACGCAAAAAATGTATTGCGAACGGTAAGGCACTGTGGGGGTAATGTTATGGTTTGGGGGTATATGGTATCAATTAGGGAAATTTACCCCACCTCCCCTTGGAACCGCAGAAAATTTCACATGTTTGCTAGAAAAATATTCTCTGCAATAAAAAAATGAAAATACAACAGTGACACTCTTCTCACCAAATACAATATGGAAATCACAACGAGATACTATAATAAATTGCATTGTATGACCTGTGTAAACTTATTTAACCCTTTTCATGGCGACTCACAGCGGAAGTACTAAATTCTGAATTGAGAAAGAGTCGAAGTCTTGAGTACAGTATGAGACATACATATATGCCCGCAGAGGTATCGAATTAATGGGGCGTTCGATAGTCGCAAGCGTCATCATGTCTATATGTTTTTTGTGGTTCGTGGTGTCAACTGACGCTAGGTGACACTACGAACTACGAAAATTATACAGACACGATGCCGCTTGCGACTATCGAATGCCCTAAAGGTTCGATATCTCTGCGGGCATGTACGTCTCACACTGTACGATTGGTACTATTGAGTATAAAAATACTCGACGCATGGTGACGTTTCATTTAAATCCGTTTATCTCTCCAAAAACGCCTCAACTTGACTGTCCAATAGAATCACGCTATGCCCAGCTGAGCGGAATCATCTATAACAGAGATGGGCACATTTTTAGCCCGCAAAGATAGCAAAGTGCGCACGGGGGCTAGATGAGAGGAATATCAGTTTACGGAGAGAAGGGCATAAAAAGTTGCGAAAAAAATCAAATACATTCCTCCGTAACTTAATGTTCATCGCAGAGTGGTTGCGGCAATACTGACATTGTACACAAATTAAAGAGCGGAAGTTCACTTCATATCGGAATTGTACAGTTGTGTGAACAAAAAGAGGTAAACATAAAATGCAGGGTTTAGAGTTTCGCATTAAAATTTGTTTTTATTTACCTTTGCATGGTGGGAAATTCTAATCACTGTTAGGAAAAAAATATATAAGTTATACTTGTATCTAAAACCAATTTTATTTTATAAGAAAGCGGCACATTTTAAAACTTCACACATTTTAAAACTTCTTGAAGACATGAAGAAAATGAATCTGCGAATGGAGAAATGCGCTTCATAGGGACTGATGGATGTGCGGTCATGCTGTCAGATATCGGAGCAGTCAACGAAATTTGGAAAGAAGCAAAAAATGCTGTCATGACTCCGTGTTTCTCGCACAAACTCAACAAACGTTGACAGTGCGATACGAGAAGTCGACAAATTCTTCAAGAACTCATTTCCAAAACGTGTGACTGTATTAGCAAAGATACTTGGTGAAAAAATTGTTCAGTTGTGGGTAGAGAGTCACGATGATGTCCTTCAATTTGTTGCGAGGTTACCGTTGATCATCGAAGCTCTGTCAAAAATCAGTGAGTGGAAGAACAGAGAAATAGCAGGCAAAGCAACAATTCTCATATCGGCTTTGTGCAAGTTCGAATTTTTCGTCGGGCTCTTCTGTTCTCAGCGACATTCTATCGCTCACCCATTCGCTCAGCGTAGTTCTTTAAAAGGAAGCAATTGATTTGGCGAAGGCATCAAAAATGATTGGGACGTTGCTTGCCACGTTGGAAAAAAAGCGAAAACGGGAACATGTGGTCGACAAACGAAACGCGAAAATTACGACGTGAAAACTTGCGAAGATTACTACAGGGTCTCTGTCTACATACCTCTGCTGGATACCATCAAAGAAGATTTGGAAGCACGTTTTTCACAAGAAGTTTTGTATGGTTACCAATTGAGTGTGTTGCTCTCAGAAAAAGCAAGTCTTTTAAAAGAAAACGAAATAGATTATCTAATCGGATGCTTGATAGAAAGATTCGGGAATCTTCTGGATGATGAAAAACGAGTACAAAAATTCAAATTCAAAGGTGAATTAAGCTACTGGCAATGTCACTGGCAGCAGCAACAAAAAATTGAAGACAGCGAAATTCCAACTTCTGCACTGGAAACATTAAGAAAATGTGATGTCGACATATTCCCAACAATCCATCCCAACTTGGCAGTCATCGTTTTACGTTATGAAACACGCAATGTAAAAGGATTTTTCTGTTTGAATTTTTTATAAAATGAGCCACTATGTAATGCATGCATATGGTTGACTTTTCGATTATAACCACTTCGTTTACCTAAAAATTGGAATTGAAAATTTTTGTTTCATAATTTGTACTGTATTTCTCTCGCAATAATAAGTTTGAAATCCAAATCGAAGGATAAAGTGAATTTCCCTCCCCGAGAATCGCCTCTGAATCCGCCACTGCAAAATATCTGGAACTTTTGGGAAAACCGTATTCGAAAGCATCGAATCTAATTACTTTTGATTTATATAAATAATCATTAGTGTACGTAAACGTTTTTGATATAAATTATGCCCATTTTAAGCTTTAGAATTAATTTTTTTTTTGTAAAAAAAAAAATATTTTGATATGCTAAATTTAATGTTAAATATACATCCTTTGAAATGGATAGAAAAAACACAAAATTTATTCATTTTATAACAAATAAACGTGTCGTAATTTAATAGAACTAGATCTATGTAAACTTTATTGGTTCACTGTATTTATTACAAATGATTCTCAAAACTTCAAAGCGATCACGCGTGAGAAATTGTTTACTTATTATATTAAATTAAAACCCTATCAAGACGGTGTAATGCAAATTACAAATGCGAATTTCGTGAAAAAATCAGGTTTATAGCCCCGTACTACCTCGCAGGTGTGAGCTTCGACTTTGTGGCAATGGGTACTTTTGTAGAGCGTTCAATTCTGAGGAATATGTGTCTAAAGTTAATGCGATGTCATAAAATTCCTCTGAGCTATAGAAATTTAATGATAAAAAATTAGGATTATGAACTTTCATGATGGGACTGAAAAAAATAAATAGTTAAAAAAAACACTCTAATAAACATACATATTTTCGTTAGTTTGTAGACTAAACTGTTGCAGCGGCAGGGGAAGCGGTGACAATCGGCGTACCTTCTTTTGTGTTTTTCGGCACAGCTGGGATTTTCTACCAACAACACAATGTTGTGACTTAGTCATCGCGTCAGTCTTTCGACACAATGACTCTTTGATAAAACGTGAGCTTCGCCATTCGTTTTCTATGACTGCGGAGATGCGGGAAGATAAGTGCGGCACTTGTGGCTCGTATTTGCTTCGTAAATATGAAAAAAAAATGTGCCAAAAAAATAATACACATATGTACATAAGCCATTTACTTTTGGGGGGGTTGGAACTGAGGGCGATCCACCCCTGCCCGTTTTGTCACCAATTCCTCCTTCCTTCTTTCAGCTGCTTACGGTGTTCTTGGGAGTGTTGCTTGTGGGTTTGTTTATTAAATTCGCGCCCGGTTGTTTATTACATTTTGTTTTACTTGTTGATTTCTTGCCCGATATACGCACATATAAAACATATACATATATACATATATAGATAAATGGGTAAGTCCTTCTTTTTGCTCTGTTTGGGTCACTTTACTGTGTTTTTTTTGTTGCTTATTATACATGTATTTACATATTGAGGTTTGTATCGTCTTTTTAAATTTTGTTAACACGATTTTAAAAATTTTTTCTTGGGAATGGCTCGAAGGAATATGAATACTTCTTCTTCTTTACTGGCGTAGACACCGCTTACTTGATTATAGCCGAGTTAACAACAGCGCGCCAGTCGTTTCTTCTTTTCGCTACGTGGGGCCAATCGGATATTCCTATCGAAGCCAGGTCCTTCTCCACTTGGTCCGTTGAATACTTTCAGAGCTGGAGGATCTCCGTCCATTCGGACAACATGACCTAGCCAGCGTAGCCGCTATCTTTAAATTCGCCGAATTATGTCAATCTCGTCGTATATCTCGTACAGCTCATCGTACCATCAAATGCGATACTCGCGGTGGTCAATGCGCATAGGACCATAAATCTTTCGCAGAACTTTTCTCTCGAAAACTCGTAACGTCGACTCATCAGTTGTTGTCATCGTATAAGTCTCTGCACCATATAGCTGGACGGGAATAATGAGTGATTTATAGAATTTGCTTTTTGTTCGTCGAGAGAGGACTTTCCTTCTCAGTCCGAAGTAGCAAGATTGGTAAGAGTAATCCTGCGTTAGATTTCCGGGCTGACATTGTTGGTGGTGTTAATACTGGTTCCTAAATAGACATAATTATATACAACTTCAAAGTTATGACTATCAACGGTGACGTGAGAGCCAAGTCGCGAGAGCGACAACTGTTTGTTTGATGAAAGGAGATGTTCCGTCTTGTCCTCGTTCACTGCTTGATCTATTTGCTTTGCTTTCTTGTCCAGTCTGGAGAAAGCAGAACTAACGGCGCGGGTGTTAAAGCCGATGATATCAATATCACCTGTTCGAATAAGTTCTGCCGCTCGAATTATTTTCTTCAGCAGCAGATTAAAAAAGTGGCACGATAGGGAGTCGCCTTGTTTGAAAACTCGTATGGTATCGAACGGCTCGGAGAGGTCCTTCCCGATTCTGACGGAGCTTTTAGTGTTGCTCAACGTCAGTTTAAACAGCCATATTAGTTTTGCGGGGATACCAAATTCAGACATCGCAGCATAAAGGTAGCTCATTTTCGTGCTGTCGAAAGCAGCTTTGAAATCGACGAAAACGTGGTGTGTGTCGATTCTCCTTTCACGGGTCTTTTCCAAGATTTGGTGTATGGTGAATATCTGGTCGGTTGTTGATTTGCCAGGTCTAAAGCCACGCTGATAAGGTCCAATCAATTTGTTGACGGTGATCTTTAATCTTTCACGCAATACGATCGATGGAACCTTATACGCGATGTTTAGGAGGGTTATCCCACGGTAGTTGGCGCAGATTGTGGGGTCTTCCATTTTGTGGATTGGGCAGAGCACACTTCAATTCCAATCGTTGGGCATGCTTTCGTCCAACCATATTTTACAAAGAAGCTGATGCATGCTCCTTATCAGTTCGTCGCCGCCGTGTTTGAATAACTCGGCCGGCAATCCATCGGCCCCCGCTGCTTTGTTTTTTCCTACAGGCGGGTTATTGCCATTCGAACTTCTTCGTGGTCGGGCAATGGAACGTCTGCTTCATCATCTTCGATTGGGGAATCGGGTTCGCCTTCTCCTGGCGTTGTACGTTAACTGCCATTCAGCAAGCTGGAGAAGTGTTCCCTCCATAATTTTAGTATTCTCTGAGCATCAGTCACTAGATCAACTTTGGGAGTTCTACAAGTGTATGCTCCGGTCTTGAAACCTTCTGTAGGCCACCGCATTACCCTTGTCGGCCAGCTTACTAAGCTCTTCATACTCACGCATTTCGGCCTGTTTCTTTTTCTGTCTGCAAATGCGTCTCGCTTCCCTCTTCAACTCTCGGTATCTATCCCATGCCGCACGTGTTGTGGTCGCTCGTAATGTTGCGAGGTAAGCAGCCTGTTTTCTCTCCGCTGCGACACGACATTCCTCGTCGTACCAGCTGTTCTTTTGCATTTTCCGTAAACCAATGGTTTCGGTTGCAGCTGTACGTAAGGAGTTTGAAATGCCGTCCCACAGTTCCCTTATACCGAGTTGTTGACGAGTGCTCTCAGAGAGCAGGAGTGCAAGCCGAGTAGAAAATCGTTCGGCTGTCTGTTGTGATTGCAGCTTCTCGACGTCGAACCTTCCTTGTGTTTGTTGATGTGCGTTTTTTGCTGCACAGACTCGGGTACGAATCTTGGCTGCAACAATATAGTGGTCCGAGTCGATTTTATGACCTCGGAGAATATGCACGTCTAAAACACTGGAGACGTGTCCTCCGTCTATCACAACATGATCGATCTGGTTGCTGGTTTTCGATCCGGAGACAGCCAGGTGGCATGATGTATTTTATGGAATCTAGTACTACAGATAACCATATTTCGGGCCCCAGCGAAAGCGATCAACTTCAATATATTTGGGGATGTTTCGTCGAGGAGGCTGAATTTACTGACCGTAGTGCCAAAGATAACTTCTTTGTCCACCCTGGCGTTAAAGTCGCCAGGCACGATTTTGATATCGTGGAGGGGGCAGCTCTCATAGGTGCACTCCAAGCGCTCATATAACGCATCAAAGGCTGCAAATCTGCTATGTGTTGAAGAACCTCGCGTTGATGCGGATTTCACTGCGGTGAATGATAGTACTCGGCGACGGAGTCTCTCTCCTATTACGAATACTACACCAAACTTGCGCTCCTTTATATTGCCACTGTAATAAATGCCACAAGGTCATACTCCGCTTAATCCTTGTCCCGTTCATCGCATTTCTTGGACGGCGGTGATGTCAACCTTTATTTTCCCGAGGACATCAACTAACTGAGCAGCGGCACCTTCCCAATTAAGGGACCTGACATTCCAGGTGCATGCCCTCAATTCGTAATCCTTATTTCGTTTTCCATGGTCGTCATCAAAAGGTGGATCTCTCATCCGAGGCTGGTTGCTAGTTTTCATTGGGGTTGATGTTTTACGTGGCGGGTCTCAAACCCAGCGCACCACCCTATGTAGGGGATGTTTCGCCTTCTCACTTTAGCTCGCCTTCAAACAGATATTCTTAGGCTACACAGATGATACTTGGTCAAAAACCGGAAGTCGTGAGCTGCTTGAGTCATATATAAAATAATCGTTTCTGGCCACTTCCAAGTGAATAGCGATCAGAGAACTTTCCTCACCTGCGTGAACTTTTACACATGACTCCATCCTCCATGAATACTTAGGGACCCAATTTATTGGAGAATACTAACCACTCATTGTAGATAATTCAATATGCAGTTACGCGCGAGTTTTTAAAATGAAAAAGTGTATTTATGTATTTAAAATGTACAATTTATTTAGAGTTATCTTTTGTTTACAGAACAATAGTTTAATAACCTAGGTTAGGTTAGATGGCTGATCAGAGATCGCACATGGACTGATAAGTAGTCCTTTGTGAAGCCATTGAAAATCGAACTCCCGTGTTCGGACTCAGATATCGGCAAACCGTTTAGTAGCCAATACAAATTTGCAGAGGCGCTTAATTTCTATGCCCGCCAGGTCAGCGGGTAGTCTGAAACTATGTGCACCCAGGTGTCTAAGCCTTGATCTCCCAAAAGCAGGGCAGTCAAGAAGGAAGTGCTGGCTAGTTTCTACTGCATCTTCTTCTAAGTAGCTTCTGCATGCGGCGTCCGGTAAGATTCCCAGTCTTACCGCATGTATGCCAATAGGGCAGTGGCCCGTCAAGAGCCCCATCATTAATGAGAGGCTAGCCTTACTGAGGGCAAAGAGATCACTAGATCTTCTACGATCTATCTTGGGCCAAAAGGCCCTTGCGACCGCACAGGTACCAATGCTGGACCATCGCCGACCGAGCAGCCGCGAGGCCCAGCTATCCAGTAGTAGAGAACAAGAAGATGCAGGAGCACCTACCCGTTCCCATTCTACCGACAGCGATTCCAGGGTACCTTTTCTTGCTAGCTCATCAGCCTTGCAGTTACCTGGGATTCCGCTGTGGCCCGGCACCCACACAAGTCTTATAATAAAAGCTTCCGCCGCCAGAGACAGTGACGCCAGACACTCTTCGACCAACCCTGAACGCACTGTGAATGAGTTCAGGGCTAGTATCGCCGCTCTGCTGTCTGAGTGAATGGTCACCTCCCTGAAGGTAGAAACTCTCTTGAGCAGCATATCTGCTGCTACCTTGATGGCTGCAACCTCGGCCTGAAAAACACTGCAATAGTCGGGAAGTCTGAAGCTGGATTTTATGGAGAGCTCCCGACAGTAGACCCCTCCACCAACCTTCCCTCCAAGCTTCGACCCATCCGTAAAGAAGCTTACTGCCCCTCTCCTCCAACGACTTCTTCCCTGCCAAACCTCCCTCGTCGGTATATGTACAGAGAAGGAGCCACCGGGGTTCGATAAGGCGACTCCATGATCCAGATGATCCGGTATGCAGTCAAAGCTTGCGAGGATATCCGAGTGCTCAGATGCACGTCCCTTTAGGAACCCAGACTCCCTGAGCCTAATAGCCACCTTTGCGGCCATACACCTTCCGGCAATATCCACCGGCGTTATGTTCAGGATTGCATTAAGTGCGATGGTTGGGGTAGACCTTAATGCACCGCACATGCTGATGAGCGCAGCTCGTTGAACGCTCTCAAGTTTCTTTGCAAGTGTGGTCTTCTGCAAAGCCCTCCACCACATGAAGACTCCATAGAACATTATGGGCTTGACTATGGTGTCATAGAGCCAGAGTACCACCTTCGGTGAGAGGCCCCACCTTTTGCCAATAGCTCCTCTACAGCAATATAAGGCAATCGATGCCTTTTTAGCTCTCTCCTCGATATTCGGCTTCCATGAAAGCTTCTTATCCAGGATGAGCCCTAAATACTTAACTGTATCCGCCGGTTGCAAGCGAATACCTCCCAATAGCGGTAACGGCGCCTCCGGGATCTTGTATCTTCTACTAAATAAAACCATTTCTGTTTTACTTGGATTGATGGCGAGTCCACTTTCGACCGCCCATTTTGCTACAACGCTGAGATATCCCTGCGTCAACTCATACACGGTGCTTAGAAACTTTCCTTTCACCATGAGTGCTACATCGTCTGCATAGGCAATCACCTGACAGCCAAGATCCTCTAGCTTCTTGAGAAGGTCATTAACGACTAGGATCCACAAAAGCGGAGAAAGAACCCCCCTTGAGGGGTTCCCCTGCTCACTCTCCGTCGCGCACTCGCGCTGCCCCATTCTGTTTCGACCACTCTGTCGCACAGGAGACTGAAAATGAGGTGCTTGAGGTTCGATTCGACTCCAAGACCGTCTAGTGCAGTTACAACTGCCTCTGGCAGGACATTGTTGAAAGCTCCCTCAATATCAAGGAAGGTCCCAACCGCGAAGTCCTTAGCCTCAATTGCTTCTTCAAGCCACGACACGATAGTGTGCAAAGCAGTGTCCACTGACCTTCCTTTACGATACGCATGTTGCGCTCCTGATAGATAATCCCTCGGAGTGCGCCCTCTTAGATACCAGTCCAGCAGCCTCTCCAGGGTTTTCAGTAGAAACGAGGAGAGACTGATGGGCCTGAAATCCTTGGCCGTGACATGGGAGCTCCTGCCAGCCTTCGGGATGAACGTAACCCTGACTCGTCTCCAGGCTCCCGGGATGTAACCTAATCTTATGCAGTTCGCATAGATCGGTACCAACCAGCCACATGATACCTTAACAGCCTGCTGCAGCTGCGCTGGTATGATGCCGTTCGGTCCCGGGGACTTGAACGGTTTGAACGAATTGATCGCCCAGGTCAGGTGACGCTCATCCAGAAGGCCGACAAAGGCCGTGTCGTCAGCATGCAACGCTCCGAGAGAAACCTCCGTAGGGGACGTATTACTAGGAAAGTGGGCGTCAATGAGCATCTGTAGTGTTTCTTCACTGCTCAGCGCCCACCTCCCATTTACATCCTTAAGGTACCCCAGAGACACGGGGTTTTTCGCGAGAATTCGCCTGAATCTAGAGGACTCATGAAAGCCCTCCACTTTTTCGCAGAAGCTCTTCCACGAGATCCTCTTAGCCCTTCTTAGCTCGGACTGGTATATCGAAAGTCCTGTTTTATACAGGACCCAATCATCGGTTTGCCCGCTCCTACGAGCCTTGTTGAATAAGCGTCTGCAGGACGCCCTGATTTCCGAGAGCTCCAGAGTCCACCATTGAGGTTTTCCCCTGCCTTTCGGTGTTTTCAATGGACAGGAGCTCTCCAGTGCAGTGTTGCACGCCGAGCTGAAGGCTTCGACCCACCCATCCACCACATCGGCGGTGGCCAGCGCGCCCACCTCCGGTGCGCGTGGGAGAGTTTGCCGAAGCCTTCTGCGGTAACCTTCCCAGTCCGTGTTTCGGGGATTTCTGAAGGATTTTCTGGGAAGACCTTCTCCGTCAAGACTAAACCCGATATATCTATGATCAGAAAAGGAGTGATCATCGAGGACCCTCCTCCCTACCTGCTGTCACAAAAGTGGGAGAATTTCCCCTATTGCAGATGCAAAGATTTTCACTAACAATAAAATCGAAAAGCGACTCACCTCTAGCGTTGGTATCCGAGCTCCCCTAGATCGAGTGTCGCGAGTTAGCGTCCGAGCCGATGATGACATCGGCACCATTCCGGGACGCTTCAGCCAAGGTCCTTCTTAGCAGTGTGGGAGGCGGCTCCACCTCATCGTCATGAGGCATGTATGCTGCGACCAGCCAGATATTCCCGGTGTCGCACTCTAGTTTTGCTGTAACTACGTCAGCGTTGCTGAAATTAGGTAAAAGAAATACCGTTAGTTCTTTTCTGACCAGCATACAGGCTCTATTTCTACCTGCATCCATGGCCGCCAGCAGCTTATGGCTCTTCGTCCTTAGTCCGGATATTCCGTTGCCTGTTAGCCACGGTTCCTGGATCAGGACCACATCGGCTTCGTCTTGCTCCAGACGAAGCAGTAGGTTGGCGGAGGCCGCCTTTGCGTGATGGAGGTTAATCTGGAGGAATCTCATCCTTCAGACCATCCTCTAGGAGCGCCAGTTCAGCGCTTAGGTCATGATCGACCCTCACCTCCTCAAACAATTGTTCGAGGCTGAAGACGGAATCGCCGATCGACGAGCCGCCTCCAGTACTCGCCACGTCCGAGAGGTTTGGGTCGTTTTCCGTGGTCGCTTGACCATCGCTAACGCCTTCCCCCTTCTCCCCCTAATCTGCAGCTTGAGGGCCATCAGCCCTGGCATCCGTTGGAAGTACCTTCAGTACTACCATTTCGAACCCATAGCTGATGGCTCCCTTGGTTTTACTGAGAGGACCGATGGACTCCGCGTTAAGCATTATCAGCGCCTGCCGATATGGTTCATCGGTTCTCTCCAGCCTTATTACCCTCCAGTCATGCGCGGGAACTGAGGGGTTGCAGTATCTGAGGATTTCCTCAATCTCCTTCGCAGTGGACGGTTCGGCCGGCAGCCAGACGCGAGCCCTAGGGCGAAGAGGAAGATACTCTTTGTCCACGGCCTCCAGTCTAGCCCCCTTCCAAACCTCCCCCACCAGAGAGATTGCCTTCTTGTATAAGATGGCCGATCTTTCATCGGCGCATCTAGTCAGCTTGTGCAGCCCATGTTGCCAACCGGCACTAACACATTTTGGGGGTGGCCCCGGGTTTTCCTTGACCACCCTGAGGAAGACCGAAGAGATAGCCGCTGCTACTCTCTTTCACTCTTCATGGGAGATAGCCCCGTCCTCCCTGCTGCGGTCGAGCACGCCGAGTATTTTTGCACCAGCACCTTTAGCAATCTCGCTGAAGGTTGGCGCCGCCCCTGTTCTCGGTTTTGTGCCGATGGAGGTTTCTCCCTCGTGCGATCTTTGCCGCTTAACCGCTGGTTCGTGCCTCTTTTCTTCGAGTCGTGACACATCGGTCTCGCTCTCGTTTAGCACCTTCTTGGCCCACTCCAGCGTGTTGGCATGCTGCTCAGATACCTGACCAGCATGCTCACCACCGTAGCGTTCCACTATCTTTGCCGCTAATCGACGGTCCGACTTCAGCTTCCTAGCTAAAGCCCCTTTACTCAAGCCCCCTGTGGACCCCTTCATAATTCTAGCAGAAGTTCCTCTACTAGTACTGGCGATTCCGCCGTGTATGAAGGCTCCACCCTTCACTGTCTTTTTTGCCGGCGGGTTTGCGCCGACTTCCCCCATCCTGCCGTCTGATGCGGAGACTCCTATGAGGGTCTTAATTCTACTGCTACCTGGCGACGATTTCGTCGTCCCGGGAGCAGCAGCCCCACCCGAGATAGATCTGGGTGTCGATTTCGACGCCTCTTCACCACCCTTCGTCACCTTCTCGTCCGTGTTTGTTGTTGTGTCCATGCTATAAGGGTCCCCACTCAGAGCCGCTAATTAATAACCTATCGCGTCGAACTTTGTTGGATCGCTGTAAGTCGGCGGAACGATGTCGATCGAAGCAAGTGCGGTGTCGAATAGAAAGTCCAAAATGGATGTTGATGTGCGAAAAGTAAAAAGCAAACTGCGTCTGCTTTCCCTTTTGTTCATCCGGTAGGCGTGGCCATGCTCTCTAATATATATATTTCCTATACCATTGAAGGGACAACAATCAAATTTGCTAAGCTCGAATATTATAAGAACTCCTACCGACAGCGTGAAAATGGATGAAATTGGAAGATAACACCGCTTTTTTACTGTTCAAAACAACTTAAAGCGTTCAATTTAATTTTACCTTCGAGATGGTATGAGCGGATATCACACCAAGTTCATAATGTGGAAATTGATATTTCAGGCTTTTCACCACAACAAAAAAATTAAATTAATAATATTACTAATAAGTGCCCAAACCTTTTCTCCGATCCTCACGAAAAACTCACCTGCACCATTCTCACGAAAAGTCCGGTGCGGACAACAACCGGATCTCCGTGAAATACGAAATCGAACGCCAAGTCAAAGTACTTCTTGCTAACGGAATAATAAGGAGATCGTATTCTCCATATAACGGGTTAACCCAAAAATGGTCGACAAAAATTCAGATGCCCCTGCCATTTCAATTCTCTTACGATCCCATACCAAAATTTAACGATTTCCTCTCAAAGTTGGGAAATAATAAATTATTTACATCGATCGTCATCGATTTAAAGAGTGTTGGTTTCATTAGATTCCACTTCGCGAGTCAGATATAGAAAAAATTGCATTTTCCATAAACAACGGAGAGTATGAATTTCTCCAGTTACCTTTCGGTCTGAAAAATGCTTAGCACATCCAAATTTTGCGAAAGATTTTGAACTAACAAGTGGCGCCTCCGATTTTGCATTAGGTGCCGTCCTATCACAAGACGGCAGACCAATAACTTTCATTTTGAAAACTTTAAGCAAGGCCGAAGAGCTCTATGATACCAACGACAATGCGCTTAGGAATTACCTCTACGGTTCCAAAAAAATTAAAATTATCATCGACCATCAACTTCTTACCTATACGAAATATAAATTAAATAAAATAAAAGAAATAATAGTCAACTGCACCGTTTGTAAAGAAAATAAGTACGAGAGACATCCCAAGCAACCAAGATTTGCAGAAACTCCATTACCAACATATCCAGGATATATGTACAGTCGATACCGAACAGAAAGAAAAATAGATATGATCTATTTTTTCATAGAAATATTACATTGACCTCCGAGGACATAGAAACAACTAGACAAAGTAACCTAGAAGAAGTAAGGATACTCTTCCAACTTATAAGAATCAAAGCCAGGGAAATACTTTATAGTGTAAAACGTCAACTAGAGGATCGAAATCCAAACAATTTTATTTAAACATATACTCCCATACTGACGGATACATAAGGTTTGTTAGAAAAACGAAAACTATTATATAATATTGGGATGAAAATGATTGGCAACAGATTACGTAGCCTGACGAAAGCAAATACTAAGTTTCAATTGGAAACAAATGTTATATCTATGCAAAATTGGCGTATATGATCCTATTCAGCTCGATTTTTTATTTTTATTTGGCCCATACATTAGAAGATGTAAGGATTAAACGCTTGGATTGGCCTGGAAACTCACTTTATTTAACCATATTGAACACTTTTGTCATGTAATGAAGTGGAAGTCGCTACACCAAAGCCACCAAATAAAAGTTAATTAGTAAATATAATATTTTAGAACTAGTTTGGTATGGATCTTGTATAAGCAACTCAATTGAGGTCCTATTGAATTCCACGCGTTTGAGAAATAAGGCAATTATTGAAGCTATATGAGTGAAATTTAAAATTGTGCTATTAGTACTATGACATAGCAATATAAAAGCGATGTGCTCAATTTTGTCGAAATGGGATGTTTGGGTCCCGGGATATGGGATTTCATGAAAAAATGCATGGCGCCACGTCCATCGTCCAATTTTCACACCGGCTCCCATGAAGCCTTTCGATATCAAATCTGGTGTATTTAGTTATTGATTTATTGCGCTTTAAGTAGTTGCTAACGGTACCGTTATATGGGAAGTGAGCGGGGTTATTTTCCGATTTCATCCATTTTCACACTGTTGGTAGGAGTTCTTATAACATTTGTGGTGAGCGAATTTGTTTTATTGTAGCTTTATTCGGCTGTTATTTCCTTAAACTGTCTACGCCAGTAAGAAGGAAGAAGCTTTATTCGTTTAGGAGAATACTTTTCTCGTTGTCCTGCAAATTTATATATATAGTATAATACTATATATATCTCGCTTAGTTTTAGGTGATAAGTACAACCGTTGGGTCACCAAAACTATTAAACTCTGTCGCAACAGAGTGTAACGTTAAAAAATACATAGAATAAGATCTTTCTCCGTACTTTACTTTGGCAGCGATTCACTGTTCCTAATCAATGTCATCAGGTGCTGAATTCTTTCAATGAAAACGGTGAAACATTTTAACACTGCGTTGTTCAAACACATTATAGAATTCAAATTTCGCACAACGAATCAATTGAAAATGTGTGTTTGGGTCCGCTCCTTATAAGTTTTACGTATATATCTTCCAAACAAATAAAGAATATCATCCAAATTTACAGAAGACAAATTATTTCAACCGTTCTAACGGAAGTGTGAAAATAGGTGAAATCGGATGATAGCCCCGGCCACTCCCCATACAACGGTTCGATAAATTAATAACCAAATACACGAGTGACAAGAAATTTTACACCCAATAAAGGGTGATTACATTAGTACACAATTTATATAGAGCTCCACCCACTGCCTTATATAAAATAAAAAATCAATTTTGGTTTTTTTTTTTTACAATATCATTTAATCAACGAAATGATAAATGTTCAAGTTAATTAAAATTAAATGTCAACGAGTAGGCGGCGAGAATCCAAATTCCAACTTGACCTCACTGGCGTTCGAATTGATGCCGATCGTGGTCGAGTTGTTGTTGCGAAAATATTAAATATTTGGAGAAAGAGGTCAGCGCGCAGGAACCGAGTAGTTGTATCGTTTCTATTCGAAAGTTGATGTGATGTTGCTAAGATGTATAACGAAAAAGTGTCTGCTTTCCCTTTTTCCATCCTTTTTGATGAGTTTGTTGGTGAGTTGTTGTGGTGTTCTCAGCTGTGGTGAACTAAGCTGTCTTATTAGGATGCTCCAGTTTTTCCTTCATTATTATTGTTAGTTTATACAAAGAATTATTTTTCACTTTTTAGTTTGATATGCTTTAAAAGCGTGCATTTTAGTTTTTTTAAATTATAATTATTTTTAACTTTTTAGTTTGATGTGAGAAACCCCAAATTTGTTAAAATGTGAACTATGACATGTAGTATTGCTTAAGTAAATCGATAAATAGGCAGTATTTAATATCTACTCGTAACCTTTCATTCATTAATTGTTACATTATTTGCGACCAAGTTCTATTGACGACTTTACGAATTATTACTTCTTAATCGAATCATTTCTTCTAAAGCTTCACTGTTAAATGGGGTTTTACCTGTCAACTTTGAACAGTCTAGTTCTTCAATTCGAATACCGTCCAAAGATCTACAACGACTAAGTGCTACATAAGCTTGTCCACCAGCAAACAGTCGAGAGCCCAGATAAATTACTGCATGTTCTACTGTACAACCTTGCATCTTATGAACGGTCGACGCCCAACTCAGTATGCTATTTAAATGTCACCAAAACTAGTTTTATATAGATGTTGCATACTTTTAAGTGCATCCTTTTGGTGAGCTGCTTAAACTTACTATCGCCTTCCTCCAGTGTCGCTCAAATATTCTACGTTTCAGTACCACTTAAAAAAGTTACAAACATACATACATACATACATACAAGTGAAGCTAATAAAAGCGTGTTAAAAATTGTCCAAATCGGGCCAAAACTGTTCAGCCGCTAGGTACCAAATATGTGGACGCTAGTTGCTATTACGAATTTTTGTCTGATTTATTATAGAAATTCAGAGGGAATAATTATCTGATAATATTTTCCTAGTATGTCGAAAATGGGTTGTAGCGGCTAACTTTATACATATAAAAATTGTGGTAGTTGTCTTAATAAATTTGAGAGAGCATATTTTTCAAATAACGGATCATTTCCTTAAGATCTTTTCTGTTAATAATATAAAGTGATGTCAAAAATAGAAACAACCAGGTCAATACCACTAACAAACAAACTTCCGGTTCGCTTCATATAGTACATATTAGTCAATATGTAAGATATCTTAGAAAAATTAACTGAACTTCTAGTATTGGATATACTATAATTTGATACCGAAAATATCCCATATTCTACATATGGAGATTTTCGTTATTCTTAGAAACCTTATGAGGAATATATCGGTCGGTGTATGAGTTTTATACTTATAAAATTGCTCCAAAAAGTGTTCTCGCGTACACTTGAGGAATGTCAAAAGTTTGTGCAATCATCACTTTCATACCCTATATTCTGATTTCTGTTCGGCTGGTGAATAGGGTGGGTCGATTCCGGACTTTTTTCGATTCAGGATTTCTAATAGTGCGGAGAATTTGCCTTAGTACTTCCTAATTCCAATGCAACTTTTTGTTTTGATATCGGATTGCATCTTCAACCCCAACTCCGCCCTTGAAATTTCGGAAATTCGCCTAAAATCGTGAAATTGTCTACCTTGCGCCTGGAATACGCATCTCATGGCAAAATGTATGAAACAAAAGTTATTTGTCACGTCATTTGCTACCGAAATCGTATATGTGATCATGGCCGTAGGACGAACCGTTCCCGAGATACGAGCGAAAAGGCGGCGCGCCGCAGCGCAAGGTGAAAATTGTTGCAACTCTCAGCTAACCTGTATTGGTCACCCAGAACCCACCGAGTGGAGGTGGCTGCTCTTCGGGTTCCTCCCAAGCCCAACCCAACCAACCAACCATATGTCAGGCTTGTTTTAGTCTGAACCTGTATCAAATTTATTGATAAAATCAGATTTTGTACTAAACTTTGGCACTTGTTTCCTAGATTTCAGTGTAGAGCGTATAAAACGATCACGAGATTGGATGCAAATAACTTTAGAAGATGCCTCTGTCACCAGTTTGACGGCAGTGTCTTCTGACAGCCCTTTTATGACTTCTTCGTTAGAAACTGAACAAAGAACTGGTGGAACAGTCAAGGTAATAGTCTTCCAGTTAATCATATCGTAATAATTATTAGCTTTGAAATTCAGCTTTGGCACTTTATTACATCTAACCCTTCCATTTACAGTGTCAGACTCTGCTTCTCTGGCTGCCAGAAGACAGGCAAGGGCCAACTTTCTGACCAACTTTCTGTTTTCTGGAAGAGCAAAGAAAGCATCCTGTTGAATGGATGAATCGACAACCTTGCGCAGTTTAGGAGGTAGTATCTCGACCTTTGAATTGCAGCTAGAGATGGCGCGAGCCATCTTTGATTGAACTGTTGAATCTTATTGAGAACCACAAAGGTGAGTAAACTGTAAGTATGTACTTGACCAAAATCTTTATTTCCTTTGTTGGTTTGTCAGTAGAAATGTATAATCTCAGAATTCTATTTGCACAGGTGAACCAGGGAGATTTGCACATGTTACCTGGATGCATCGACGCTAAATCTGAGGAACATTGACCGGAAATAACAGATTCTGATATTTTATAGAGATAAGCTTTGTCTGTGGAGGATGGGGTCATGTGTAGAAGTTCACGCAAGTGAGGAAAGTTCTCTGATCGCCATTCACTTGGGAGTGGCCAGAAACGATTCTTTTACATATGACTCAAGCAGCTCACGACTTCCGGTCTTTGACCAAGTATCCTCTGGGTAGCCTAAGAACATCCGTTTGAAGGCGAGCTAAAGTGAGAAGGCGAAACACCCCCTGCATAGGGTTGTGCGCTGGGTTTGGGACCCGCCACGTAAAAAAACACCCCCAATGCAAAAGTTTAAACAGCCTCGGATGAGAGACCCCCCTTTTGTTGACGACCATGGCAAACGAAATAAGGACTATGATTTGAGGGCGTGCACCTGGAATGTCCGGTCCCTTAATTGGGAAGGTGCCGCTGCCCAGCTGGTAGATGTCCTCGTAAAGATAAAGGCTGACATCACCGCCGTCCAAGAAATGCGATGGACGGGACAAGGACAGAGACGAGTAGGTCCTTGTGACATTTACTACAGTGGCCATATAAAGGAGCGTAAGTTTGGTGTTGGTTTCGTGGTGGGAGAGAGACTCCGTCGCCGAGTACTTTCATTCACTCCGGAGAATGAACGTCTAGCCACAATCCGCATCAAAGCGAGGTTCTTTAACATATCGCTGATTTGCGCCCACGCCCCGACGGAAGAGAAGGACGATGTGACCAAAGATGCCTTTTATGAGTGCTTGGAGCGCACTTATGAGAGATGCCCCGCCACGATGTCAAAATCGTGCTTGGCGACTTCAATGCCAGGGTGGGCAAAGAAGGTATCTTTGGCACTACGGTCGGTAAATTCAGCCTCCACGAGGAAACATCCCCAAATGGGTTGAGGCTGATCGACTTCGCCGGGGCCCGAAATATGGTTATCTGTAGTACTAGATTCCAGCATAAGAAGATACATCAAGCTACCTGGCTGTCTCCGGATCGAAAAACCACCAACCAGATCGATCATGTTGTGATAGACGGAAGACACGTCTCCAGTGTTTTAGATGTGCGTGCGCTCCGAGGTCCTAACATCGACTCGGACCACTATATTGTTGCAGCCAAGATTCGCACCCGCCTCTGTGCAGCAAAAAACGCACGCCAACAAACACAAGGAAGGTTCGACGTCGAGAAGCTGCAATCACAACAGACAGCCGAACGTTTTTCTACTCGGCTTGCACTCCTGCTCTCTGAGAGCACTCGTCAACAACTCGGTATAAGGGAACTGTGGGACGGCATTTCAAACTCCTTACGTACAGCTGCAACCGAAACCATTGGTTTTCGGAAAGTGCAAAGGAACAGCTGGTACGACGAGGAGTGCCGTGTTGCAGCGGAGAGAAAACAGGCTGCCTACCTCGCAACGTTACGATCGACCACAACACGTGCGGGATGGGATAGATACCGAGAGTTGAAGAGGGAAGCGAGACGCATTTGTAGACGGAAAAAGAAAGAGGCCGAAATGCGTGAGTACGAAGAGCTTGATAAGCTGGCCGACAGGGGTAATGCTCGAAAATTCTACGAAAAGATGCGGCGGCTTGCAGAAGGTTTCAAGACCGGAGCATACTCTTGTAGAACCCCTCAAGGTGATCTAGCCACCGATGCCCAGAGCATACTTAAATTATGGAGGGAACACTTCTCCAGCCTGCTGAATGGCAGTGCACGTACAGCACCAGGAGAAAGCGAACCCGATACCCCAATCGATGATGATGGAGCAGACGTTCCATTGCCCGACCATGAAGAAGTTCGAATAGCAATTGCCCGTCTGAAAAACAACAAAGCGGCAGGGGCCGATGGATTGCCGGCCGAGCTATTCAAACACGGCGGCGAAGAGCTGATAAGGTGCATGCATCAGCTTCTTTGTAAAATATGGTCGGACGAAAGTATGCCCAACGATTGGAATTTAAGTGTGCTATGCCCAATCCATAAAAAAGGAGACCCCACAATCTGCGCCAACTACCGTGGGATTAGCCTCCTCAACATCGCATATAAGGTTCTGTCGAGCGTATTGTGTGAAAGATTAAAGCCCACCGTCAACAAACTGATTGGACCTTATCAGTGTGGCTTTAGACCTGGTAAATCAACAACCGACCAGATATTCACGATGCGCCAAATCTTGGAAAAGACCCGTGAAAGGAGAATCGACACACACCACCTCTTCGTCGATTTTAAAGCTGCTTTCGACAGCACGAAAAGGAGCTGCCTTTATGCCGCGATGTCTGAATTTGGTATCCCCGCAAAACTAATACGGCTGTGTAAGCTGACGTTGACCAACACGAAAAGCTCCGTCAGAATCGGGAAGGACCTCTCCGAGCCGTTCGATACCAAACGAGGTTTCAGACAAGGCGATTCCCTATCGTGCGACTTTTTCAACCTGCTTCTGGAGAAAATAGTTCGAGCTGCAGAACTCAACAGAGAAGGTACCATCTCTATAAGAGTGTACAACTGCTGGCGTATGCCGATGATATTGATATCATCGGCCTCAACACCCGCGCCGTTAGTTCTGCTTTCTCCAGACTGGACAAGGAAGCAAAAGAAATGGGTCTGGCAGTGAACGAGGGCAAGACGAAATATCTCCTGTCATCAAACAAACAGTCGTCGCACTCGCGACTTGGCACTCACGTCACTGTTGACAGTCATAACTTTGAAGTTGTAGATAATTTCGTCTATCTTGGAACCAGCGTAAACACCACCAATAATGTCAGCCTAGAAATCCAACGCAGGATAACTACTTTGGACTAAGTAGGCAATTGAGAAGCAAAGTCCTCTCTCGACGAACAAAAACCAAACTCTATAAGTCACTCATAATTCCCGTCCTGCTATATGGTGCAGAGGCTTGGACGATGTCAACAACGGATGAGTCGACTTTGCGAGTTTTCGAGAGAAAGGTTCTGCGAAAGATTTATGGTCCTTTGCGCGTTGGCCACGGCGAATATCGCATTCGATGGAACGATGAGCTGTACGAGATATACGACGCCATTGACATAGTTCAGCGAATTAAAAGACAGCGGCTGCGCTGGCTAGGTCATGTTGTCCGGATGGATGAAAACACTCCAGCTCTGAAAGTATTCGACGCAGTACCCGCCGCGGGAAGCAGAGGAAGAGGAAGACCTCCACTCCGTTGGAAGGACCAAGTGGAGAAGGACCTGGCTTCGCTTGGAATATCCAATTGGCGCCACGTAGCGAAGAGAAGAAACGACTGGCGCGCTGTTGTTGACTCGGCTATAATCGCGTAAGCGGTGTCTACGCCAGTAAAGAAGAAGAAGAAGCTTTGTCTGTGCTAAGTTGGGTCGGATTAATAACCCCAGAAGGTAATTAACAGGATGGAAAACTTTCAAATATGACAACAGGCAACTTCTCACAATCAGGGAGCAGCTTACCTATGTCGCCAGATAATGTATTTGGACTCTTTGAGACACCATCTATGTGTTCGAAAAGAGCACGAAGTGGAAGTGCGTTGAAATGTAGAAGACAAACAACCCACTGTAATGGCCTACCTATTCTTTCTTCTAGTTTCCGAATGATTACACCTTTCCAACCAGGTTCCGCTTTGACAGTGTCGCGGTAGTACTTTTCACCTTCGCTGACTTGTGTAAGTGTATTATCTTTGCGGCCGTCAAAATATAGGCCATATACAGAGTCAATACTTTCGGTGTTTTGAAGCTTAACTCCAACACTTTTTTTTGCCCGACTAATCTTGCATTTCTCAGTGACAAAGCTAGCCTGATCCTCTGTTATCAAACCTGCTTTTTTAGCATCCAGAAAAGCAGATGAAACAGTCAAGGCCGCTGCTCTATCACTTACTCCAAATCTTTGGGCAGCTAAAGCAGTGTGTTCTAATACTAGTGTGTTTTGTTTGGTTTTAGAGGATGGAAGAGAAAATTCATCATCAGCATCGTTTTTGGAAGAATCCATGTGCAACGCACCTACATTGTTGTCGTCTGTTTGAGAGTCTGGCTGATCTGAATGGTCACGTGTTCTAGCTGATACTTTTCTGGTAAGTGTTGATGTTAAATGACGTTTTGAAAGCTTTTCTTTACGTTCATTTTTCTTTGTAATTTTTTATGTTCAGGTAGATCAACACTTACCATGCGACCAATTCTTCTGGTACTCTGGTCCAAGAGAAATGGTTGTTCATTGATAGGAACTTTCTTTTCCTTTGGACAAGTGCAAGAAGAAAAATAAATGCATTTACAAGCAGCGATGTCAAATAATTTTCCGGCAGAAGAGACAAATTGTCTCTTTTAGAGCTCAAACCTATTGGGTTCCTTAAAAACATTTGTATGGTATGTGGTGAGCATTTGTACAACTCTGGTGTGTGAAACTATCGGAGTAGATGACTTTTTGAAAGTATTTTCAACCTTTTTTGCAACTATGTCGCCTCGGAGTCGCCCTATACGAAATCTTTCAAACTGATAACACAAAATAACATCCTGGTAAGTAGGTAACTGGGACTCAGAGAGAATGTACGGACATTTCTGTCTAAATTTAAATTTAGATACAGACATTTTGAGTTCTGTGTTCTGTTGAAAGAATATAAGTGATAGCACTCGGCGAAATCAACGACAAGAGTGAAGGAACTCGATGAAAAAATATTTGTGTGGAGACCTATCCGAACGTGTCCTTTAGCGTAGGTGAATGAATGTGAGTGATAGCATTCGGCGAAATCAACGTCAAGAAGTGTGGTCGCAAGCCGATTTTCACCTTGCGCTGCGGCGCGCCGCCTTTTCGCTCGTATCTCGGGAACGGTTCGTCCTACGGCCATGATCACATGTACCATTTCGGTAGCAAATGATGTGACAAATAACTTTTGTTTTATACATTTTGCCATGAGATGCATATTTCAGGCGCTAGGAAGACAATTTCACGATTTTAGGCGAATTTCCGAAATTTCAAGGGAGGAGCTGGGGTTGAAGATGCAATCCGATCTCAAAACAAAAAGTTGCATTGGAATCAAGAAGTACTAAGTCAACTTTTCCGCACTATTAGAAATCTCGAATCGAAAATTCTGGAATCGACCCACCCTACTGGTGAATATGTGTAATATTTCATTGAAAATAGATTTGGTTTATGAATGAAATCCGATCTTCTGTTTGGCACCCATACATTAAATTTAGCCTCTTTGATTGTATTTGTCAGACGTGTATGTTTTTTTTTGTGGATGATTTTAACGAATGGTCCAAATAGAAGTACTTTTTCAATAAAAATTTTTTTGACAGAGCACTCGTGAGTCGAGTTAACATTTATTACTGGATAATATTCGACCGAATAGATCACGTCCAGAACGCCATAAAGAAAACATAGCAACGGAGCTGAGAATGTACACGAAGATCGTAAATTTAGCGCTGTTTGCAGAAACTCGGGCTGACGTATGAAATTAATTGGCGCATTCTACGTCGAGATCTTAAATTAAAAACGTACCAAAAGCTGTAGCCGTGCACTCAAGCTATTCTACCTTTTCAAGCGATATCGTTTCGCTCTATGTCCTCTTGAAAAAGTCCAGAAAGTTCCGCCCTCTTCCAGTCAAACTTTGTTCAGCGATGAGGCCCTTTTCTGGCTCAATGGGTATGTTCAAAAAACAAAATTGCTGTATTTGGGGCTAAAAGCAACCTGAGAGCTGCTTTTTAATTAAAAAAAAAAAAAAACGAGGGTTTGGTGTGTCCTACACATCGTATCAATCAATGGATTTATTGAGAGAACACACCAGTGAAAAGATAATTTTACGTTTCGGGGCGGTCGATTGGCCACCAAGATCGTGCGATGTTACATCGTTAGACTTTTTTTGTGAGGATATGTAAAATCTTAAGTATTTGCGGACAATTATGGCCCGATTCAGGTCTTGGAGCAAAACATTACGCGTGTCATATATATACGTCATATACCAGTCGAAATGCTCAAACGAGTCATCGAAAAATGGACTCAAAAGATATACTATGTGAGACGTACACCAAAGTCAAACTTAGTTATAAAACCTAATTAATCTGTGATCTACAATATAAGTTAATAGGATACAAAACTGATTGTAGTATCATAACAGTTTGATCGAAGAAAAAATGTTATCATAGTTTTGTTTGCGCTGATTTTGTTCTATGGAAAGTAACAATTTAGAAAAACGAACGGCGATGCTTCAATTTTGGTCAATACTGTATGTAAATATGTACAAATACATATGTATATAGTACATATGTATATTTTATTAAAATTAGAAGGACGTATTCACAGTTTGATATGTCATAAATAATGTACATATACAATTATTATTATTATGTACATACAGTGTGCGACAAAACAAAAGCACGGAATTTACCTTGCCAGTATTTAACTGAATAAAATCATAAAGTAGGTATTAAATGATTTTATTTTTATTTTTATAATTAGTTCATTCATTCTTCTTCTTGAACTAGTAAAAATTAAACAAATTAACTTATTAAAAAAATATATAAAATTCCACATATGAAAATTTCCAAAAATCTGGTGCGACAAAACTAAAGCACGCACGAAATAGTTTTATGATTGAAAAATTTATGTCTTTCAATATTTGGTTGCGTATCCCTAATCTTTTAATACAGATACACATTTACGAGGCATGGACCCAATTAATTTATTTAACTTGTCCCAGGAAAAGCTTTTCCATGCTTCCTTAAATTGTATGAATAAAGCGGCCCTATTTTTACAATTCTCAGGTATGATTTTTCGATCTACAGTTTTCAATTGGTTCTCTATGGGATTGAGATCTGGTGATTGGGCGGGTCTCTTCAAAACTTCAATACTGTTTACATCAAACCACTATTTTACACAAATAGCAGCGTGTTTTTGGTCGTTGTCATGTTGATAACTCCTATTTAAAGGCATTTCTTCTGCAGCATGCCACAGCAAAATATTCCAAAAAATATTTTTATACTTAAATTTGTCCATTGTACTATTTATGTGATGATTTGGCCCTATTCCATGCGCTGAAACATAACCGCACACTAGCACATTACCTCCACGGTGTTTCACTGTGCCTGTTATTTAACGTGAATTTAGGCGTTGTGCTTTCGTTTTGCCTATCAGCTTCAACCCATCTGAATCTTTTATATTAAACTTCGATTTGTCAGAAAAAAGTACAGTTCGCCATTTTGTAATCGTCCAATTGATGTGCATCTTCGCAAATTTCAGTAGCGCCAGTCTGTTCTTTAAAGAATTATATGGCTTTTTTGCACTAACCTGCTACAGGTAGCATGAAAATACCCCATGGACAGCTCAACGTTGTATGGATCTCTGTAATATATTTAACCGTATTTGTCTTACAGTTGATGTTGCAGATATAAACGGGTAATTTGTTATTGCCCGAATGACTGCCTTCTCTTCTGGTTCGGTTGTTTTCCTCGGCCTTTCACCACTATACATTGTAACTAAAGAGCCTGATTTGCGAAATCGGCTTAATGTTCGGGAAACAAAATGTGATTTACTCCAACCTTTTTTGCAATAGTCATAACCGATTCTCTTTTCTTAAAATCCTTAACAATTTTTTCTCTAAAATGAGCAGAATACTTATTTTGAGCCATTAATATACCCTTTACTTTAATATACAACCAACCGCATTGAATAACGAATTGAAACTGAATATGCACTAATATTTTTCTATTTAGCTCATAACTACACATACTCAACATTTTCTGATCATGAAAAACCGTTAAACAAAAAATTAATGTGCAATTAATGTGAATTCTTAGTTATGTGCTTTTGTTTTGTCGCACCAGATTTTTGGAGTTCTTCATATGTGGTATTATATATTTTTTTTTAATAAGTTAATTTGTTTAATTTTTAGTAATTTAAGAAGAAGAATGAATGAACTAGTTATAAAAATAAAAATAAAATCATTTAATACCTACTTTATGATTTTATTCTGTTAAACACCGACAAGGTAGATTCCGTGCTTTAGTTTTGTCGCACACTGTATGTACATAATGTACTAATAAACAACAATGTTACACACGACTCTATATTAGAACTGGTAATTGTTATAATGTACACGACCACTTAATTGTTTCGTTAATGCTAATTGGTAAAAACACAATCTTAATTGATATAAGTTACCGGTAGCAGTCGCTGGTAAAGAATGAAAACACTTTCAATTCTCGTATTCAACTGAACCTGTTTGATTTATTTAATTCTGCTTTTATGTTATAATTTTGCTTACATATGTAGCTAAATACAATATTCTCTTATAAGTAACATATTTTTGCTTGCTTGACTACGGCTTAAAGATAACATAAAATATATTTTAGCTTACATTGCTAAGTTACAATTTTCGGTTGTTGTTATTTACTTATTTGCTTCGATCACTTCCGTTCGCAATAAAGGCGTGATTGCTGACAGTGCTAACTCCCCCCTTCTTAAGTATCGGCGTCTCGTTGATAAAGTATTTTGAGGGCAATTTTGGGCTACTGGTTGAATATCTAGTATTGGAGGAATAAATTGAAGCTTTTTGCGGTGTATTAACCTTGTCTAAAAATAAAGGGTTATAAATAATGCTGGCCCAAGAAATATTGCTGAAAAACTGTAACTTATTGACATGATATACTTGGCTGAAATGTAATCTAATTTTTGACGTTCGTCAGGTGAAGTTGATGAAGGTATTGTAAATCTAACTTTGGTGCGATGTTGTGGAAATAGAGGGCTTGTTTTCTTGATTTGATAGCGAACAATAGGTGTAGGTCATTGAGAATTCGTTCGTAATCGTCTAAGTCACACCCCATTGATTTTGTAGTACCCGTTCCGATTTTCACTATTCCCTATTTTATTGTGTCTAATGGACTTTTATATTCGTAAATGTCTACCGCAGCTGCCGTTAAGCATGGTAACAACCTAAACAGTCAGTTTTTTAAATGAGATTTATGTATTTGTTTATTATTTATAGTGGTTATTGTTACATTATTGTCTATGTGGAGAATCGGCGATCGTATTTATTGCAGTGGTAAATTTCACAAGTTTTTGTGTAATTTTTTATTAGGTTGGCTAGTTGAGGAAAATAATATTTTTCCAAAATTTGTTCCTTGTTTTCTCTCCCATTCCGATGCGCTCTTTTGGGTTCTTCTTTGATAATCTGAAACTTATCTTCATAACTAGAAACATCTCTTACAATTCTTTGGGTAATTCTAATTTTAAATTTTGAGAAATAGTTCTTCTAATAAGACAATGTATTGTTCGGGAATTTCGACTCCATTTACTATATTTGAGTTAAGGTTATTTTTTAAAATGCTTTCTATGGCTTCTTTATTAAGATGCTTTGTTGCTATATGAGTCTATGGAAATTTGGATGTGGTTCTTTATGACTTTCTAACTCTTGTCCTTTAGAAATATTTATTTGTGATTTAAACACTTTTATTGGAGCTTCACAATGAGGAATTCGTCACCGCTATGTTGAGAATTATCATCAGAAGATGACAGAACGTTAATTTCTATCGGTAGCCGGGATAAAGCGTCGGCAACATGGTTAGTTTTACCGGGTTTGTAATTAATTGTTTTTTATATTAATTTATAATATATTCGTCTATTCTAGCCTTCCAACGTCTAAATTTTACATATGTTCTTCTTTATCTTTACCCACAATAATGATGTCGTCGATATAGACATAACAACTTTAACCAATTAAAGGTTTCAAAGCATCATTAATCATCCTTATAAAAATGGATGACGCATTTTTATGCCCAAAAGGCAGCCTGGTGAATTCACATTTACCATTAGCTGTCGAAAAAGCTGTTTTCTTTATATATTTTTCTTTCACTCTGATCTGGTGAAATCCAGTTGTTAAATCGAGTGTGATAAAGTATTTACACTTGCCTAAACTTGCTAAAGTGTTATTTATATCCGGAACAGGATATGCATCTGGAATAGTTACCGCGTTTAGATGCTTAAAATTTATAACTACTCCATACTTTTTTCCCCAGACGCCCCTGCCATTTTTGGCACTATCCACAAAGGAGAATTATAAGAGCTTTTGGAAGGTCTAATAATTCCATCTCTTAACATTTCTTCTATTTGTTTTTCAATCTCTTCTCTAAGGTTTGCTGGATAAGGGAATGATTTACAATAAGTAGGTTCGTCAGTTGCTGCTTTAATATCTGCAGTACTTCTATCCAAAACGAGACCAAAAATATCCGCGTATTTTTTTACGATATTTTCTATATCATTACCGCAAGTAGTTTGGACATTATTTACTTGCTTATCCATTTTTTCTTGCTATTTAATTTCTTCATTATGTAATCGTAATATATTATTTCTTCTGTCAATTATAGCTCCTAATTCTTTGAGTGTGTAGTCTCCTATAATACCGTCAAAAGTCCTTAAATTTTTTGGTATGTAAAAGTCAAATGTAGTCATGATGCCTAAGTTTTGCAAAAATTTTCCACATATTTTGTGGGTTATTAGCACCTGTCCTCTAGCTGATTGTACGTTGAAGGATTTGTCTAATTTACTTGACCCTCTTGCAAGGTTTCCACAAACAAAGTTTTTGTTAGCCCCAGTATCAATTAAGAACTTGAAGACTCCTTTATTTTTAGAGTGGTACTCTACGTAAGGAAGGCTTGATGGGCGTCCATCATAAAATTTATTTCTTCAACGTATTGTTCTTCGTGAATCTGTTCGTCTTCTGGTTCAATATGAAATAGACTTTATTGTTTTTTGGTATCTTTGAAGTATTTTGTGGTCTTGCTACAGGAGTATAGTTCGGTCTGTTTATGTAGTTTACTTTATGAGAATGTTTTGCCGGATCAACTTCCTTCGGAATCGGAGATTTTGGCTTGTTCGGCCTTGGGCCTGGTGACGAAAATAATGGAGGTTGTTTGACATATGGGTTCCGTGAATTATAAATTTAATTTCTTTCCTTGTCGTTAAGCCTATTTGGTGATTTTGGCATTGTAGAATAATTATAATATACATATATATAAGATAAATTGTATGTTTTCTGAAATTGAGATTTTGAATCTCTAAACAGGAGGCGTAAGCTTCTGGTAATGTTTGAAATTTTTGGATGATAAACATCCCCTGACAAAAACGTCAAGTGCCCTATTTCTATAGCTGAATGTATTTGGGCCTTAATTTTATTAATAAAGCTGAGAGAGCTGATCATTTATTCTAGCATAGAATTAGTCTATGCTCATATTTTTTTGACTTAAATTTGTTAATTCGTACTCCAGAGTTCTAAGATCACACTTGTGTGCGTAGTGTAAAGAGAGACAAGTCTTAATTTTCTCCCAGTCATCATTAAAAATATTGTAGGAAATTAAAGCGGTATCGGCAGGACCCCTGATTTTTTTTCTAATGTGCTTCATGATGGCACGGAAGATTGGATTCCCTTTGACTACCTCGTAGTCCTTTAAAATGAATTCTACACTTCTTTTTTTTTAATATTACTTAATATATTTCTTACAAAAAACTTACAAATAAATGAGGAACAGAATTGGACGTTCTGATTGATCTCTTTTAGAGGTTTCAGACTCCTACTGGTGTATTCCTTCGGTTTGGTTCTCGTGCCACACCGGAGGATTACGATTCTTTTTGTTTGCAAAGATTTCATAAAATTCACTTAGTTGGGTGCCACTTACTGGTCGCAATCGCTGGGAATGAAAACACTTTCAATTTTCGTTTTCAACTGAACCTGATTGATTTACTTAATTCCGCTTTTTATGTTACAATTTTACTTACATAGTTAATTACAATATTCCCTTACAAATAACATATTTTTGTTTACATGACTTTACATGACTAAGGCTTATATATAATGCAAAATATATAAAAGCTTACATTGCTAAATTTACAACTTTCGGTTGTTGATATTTACTTATTTGCCTCGATCACTTCCGTTCGTAATAACGGCGTGTTTGCTGACAGTGCTAACTTGACTACGGCTTAAAGATAATATAATATGTATTTTAGCTTACATTGCTTAAAAACTCCGTGCGAACATTTTTCCGGAAAGGTTATTCCTTATTCTTACTATTACTTCTTTTCTTCTTCTTCTTAATAGGCGTTGGCACCGCTTACGCGAATATAGCCGAGTCAACAACAGCGCGCCAGTCGTTTCTTCTTTTCGCTATGAGGCGCCAATTGGATATCTCAAGCGAAGCCATGTCCTTCTCCACTTGGTCCTTCCAACGGAGTGGAGGTCTTCCTCTTCCTCTGCTTCCCGCGGCGGGTACAGCGTCGAATACTTTCAGAGCTGGAGCGTTTTCATCCATCCGGGCAACATGACCTAGCCAGCGTAGCCGCTGTCTTTTAATTCGCTGAACTATGTCAATGTCGTCGTACATCTCGTACAGCTCATCGTTCCATCGAATGCGATATCCGCCGTGGCCAATGCGCAAAGGACCATAAATCTTTCGCAGAACCTTTCTCTCGAAAACTCTTAAGGTCGACTCACCGGTTGTTGTTACGTCCAAGCCTATGCACCGTATAGCAGGACGGGAATTATGAGCGACTTATAGAGTTTGGTTTTTGTTCGTCGAGAGAGGACTTTACTTTTCAATTGCCTACTCAGTCCAAAGTAGCACCCGTTGGCAAGAGTAATCCAGCGTTGGATTTCCAGGTTGACATTGTTGGTGGTGTTAATACTGGTTCCTAAATAGACGAAATTATATACAACTTCAAAGTTATGACTGTCAACAGTGACGTAAGAGCCAAGTCGCGAGTGCAACGACCTCCTCGTCCTTGTCCTCGTTCACTGCCAGATCTATTTGCTTTGCTCTCTTGTCCAATCTGGAGAAAGCAGAACTAATGGCGCGGGTGTTAAAGCCGATGATATCAATATCACCTGTTCGAATAAGTTCTGCCGCTCGAATTATTTTCTCCAGCAGCAGATTGAAGAAGTGGCACGATAGGGAGTCGCCTTGTTTGAAAACTCGTATAGTATCGAACGGCTCGGAGAGGTCCTTCCCGATTCTGACGGAGCTTTTAGTGTTGCTCAACGTCAGTTTAAACAGCCATATTAGTTTTGCGGGGATACTAAATTCAGACATCGCAGCATAAAGGTAACTCGTTTTCGTGCTGTCAAAAGCAGTTTTGAAATCGACGAAAACGTGTTGTGTGTCGATTCCCCTTTCACGGGTCTTTTCCAAGATTTGGCGCATGGTGAATATCTGGTCGGTTGTTGATTTGCCAGGTCTAAAGCAACGCTGATAAGGTCCAATCAGTTTGTTGACGGTGATCTTTAATCTTTCACGCAATACGATCGATGGAACCTTATACGCGATGTTTAGGAGGGTTATCCCACGGTAGTTGGCGCAGATTGTGAGGTCTTCCATTTTGTGGATTGGGCAGAGCACACTTAAATTCCAATCGTTGGGCATGCTTTCGTCCGACCATATTTTACAAAGAAGCTGATGCATGCTCCTTATCAGTTCGTCGCCGCCTTGTTTGAATAACTCGGCCGGCAATCCATCGACCCCCGCTGCTTTGTTTTCCTTCAGGCGGGTATTTGCCATTCGAACTTCTTCGTGGTCGGGAAATGGAACGTCTGCTTCATCATCTTCGATTGGGGAATCGGGTTCGCCTTCTCCTGGCGTTGTACGTTAGCTGCCATTTAGCAAGCTGGAGAAGTCTTCCCTCCATAGTTTAAGTATTCTCTGAGCATCAGTCACCAGATCACCTTTGGGAGTTCTACAAGAGTATGCTCCGGTCTTGAAACCTTCTGTAGGCCACCGCATTACCCTTGTCGGCCAGCTTACTAAGCTCTTCATACTCACGCATTTCGGCCTGTTTCTTTTTCTGTCTGCAAATGCGTCTCGCTTCCCTCTTCAACTCTCGGTATCTATCCCATGCCGCACGTGTTGTGGTCGCTCGTAATGTTGCGAGGTAAGCAGCCTGTTTTCTCTCCGCTGCGACATGACATTCCTCGTCGTACCAGCTGTTCTTTTGCATTTTCCGTAAACCAATGGTTTCGGTTGCAGCTGTACGTAAGGAGTTTGAAATGCCGTCCCACAGTTCCCTTATACCGAGTTGTTGACGAGTGCTCTCAGAGAGCAGGAGTGCAAGCCGAGTAGAAAATCGTTCGGCTGTCTGTTGTGATTGCAGCTTCTCGACATCGAACCTTCCTTATGTTTGTTGACGTGCGTTTTTTGCTACACAGTCGATTTATGACCTCGGAGAGTATGCACGTCTAAAACATTGGAGACGTGTCTTCCATCTATCACAACATGATCGATCTGTTTGGTGGCTTTTCGATCCGGAGACAACCAGGTAGCTTGATGTATTTTCTTGTGCTGGAATCTAGTACCTTAGATAACCATATTTCGGGCCCCGGTGAAGTCGATCAGCCTCATCCCGTTTGGGGATGCTTCCTCGTGGAGGTTGAATTTACCGACCGTCGTACCAAAGATACCTTCTTTGCCCACCCTGCCGTTAAAGTCGCTAAGCACAATTTTGACATCGTAGAGGCGGCAGCGCTCGTAGGTGTGCTCCAACCGCTCATAGAAGGCATCTTTGGTCACATCGTATTTCCCTTCCGTCGGGGCGTGGGCACAAATCAGCGATATGTTGAAGAACCTCGATTTGATGTGGATTGTGGCTAGACGTTCTTTCACCGGAGTGAATGATATTATTCGGCGACAGAGTCTCTCTCCCACAACTTGCGCTCCTTTATATGGCCACTGTAGTAAATGCCACAAGGACCTACTTGTCTTTGTCCCGTCCATCGCATTTCTTGGACGGCGGTGATGTCTGCCTTTATTTTCACGAGGACATCAACCAGCTGGGTAGCGGCACCTTCCCAATTAAGGGACCGGACATTCCAGGTGCATGCCCTCAATCCGTAGTCCTTATTTCGTTTGCCATGGTTGTCACCAAAAGGGGGGTCTCTCATCCGAGGCTGTTGTTTATTTTTCATTAGGTGTGTTTTTTACGTGGCGGGTCCCAAACCCAACGCACAATCCTATGCAGGGAATGTTTCGCCTTCTCACTTTAGCTCGCCTTCAAACGGATGTTCTTAGGATACCCAGCGGATACTTGGTCAAAGACCGGAAGTCGTGAGCTGTTTGAGTCACTTGTGCGAACTTCTACACATGACTCCCTCCTCCTTCTATTCTTTCTTATAGATAATGCTACCTGTCACCCCAAAGAAGAAGAGTTAAAGAGTACAAATTTACAAAATATTGGTAGTCAAATATTGGTAATGTGTCTTCCTCCGAATTGTACTGCTGTTATACAGCCCATGGACCATAATCCCATAAGGCTTACGAAAATGAACTACCTTTTAGGTCACATCGTCGACGAAGAAAATCAGTAGACGGAGCTCTGAAAAGCATTAGCTTGAAGGACGCAATATGTATTTTATCTAATGCATAGAATGGCGTTAATGTGTCTCAGTAATCTTTTCAAAAATTGTTTGACATTGACCGAATGGTATTATGACTCTTCCAAAGTTACGTTTACATCTAGCTGAAGATACATCAAAAATTCACACCATTTCAAGTTTGCGTCAAGAAGTAGAACCATTACAGAAAATATCCAATTCTGAAATTGGGCAATGGATTGTTGAACCTGCTTTGGAGTTGAAGTTCACTGTGGCGGTGATGATAGCTCTACTGGTGGTGAAGAAAGAAACGACGTGATCCTCAATACGAAGAATTTACGTCGGCGGAGACAATATCAGCATTCAGTATTTGCCTAGAATGGGCGGAGCAAAACAACGCTTTCTTAAACCATGTTATAACGTTTCAGAGGCTCAGAAGCAACGTAGTACTGAACAAGCAAGCTTGTACCAAACAATTGAAAATTTCAAAAATTCCACATAATAGTACATGTATGCATGTATAGTATATCTGTCTATATTTATGTATATATATTAACATATTTAACTTAAGGATTTTTGAATTGAAATACATATCAAAAATAAAAAATATATATTTCAAACAAAAGCATATATAGTCACCTGAAATGCAATATAACGTATCATCAAGAAATTCGAAATTGAGTGTCTTATTGACTACGCTTCACTACTTCAAATTACATACATAATATTACAAATGTTCAACATTTTCAGGTTCTGCGTTCAGATATAAAACCAGTTTTAACCAATATAAAAGTTTTTTTCACTCATATTCCATTTTATTTAGTGTTTCATTATTGCCACTGTAAATTTCCGAAAATGTTGTTACGTTATTTTGCATTTCAGTTGACGATATGTAACATTCGTTAATTTATGTGAAAAAAGATACTCGGTACTTTCTACATCCTCAATACTTGTACCGAGCTCAGTTTTCATTGCGTGAGTTAATTTTTACCATAAGTAAAAATGAGTCAAAAGAATATGTTTTAAGCTGCACCGAAATGTGTAATTTATACTCTTAAGACTAACTTATTACATCGTTCTTACTTCTATTTATACTAACTAGTATGTTTACTTATTACTTGTTGATAGTTTACTAAGATACAGATTATATTATTTATTTAGGTTTGTTTACATACATAATATTGCTTGCTTAGATACAATTGTTTTGTTTTAAGATAAGGTTGTTGTGGTATTCAAACTCAATGTTGTTTTAATACTTGTTTGTTTAGGATTTTTACTAAGCCTAAACTGTCAGCTGTCGATTTGTTTTTAGAGTTGTCAACACTTTAATACACAAATGGCAGCAAATTTAAATCTGCCGCTAATTTCGGGACACCCTGTATATAATTCAAACGTTAATTCTGGGACACCATTTATAAGAATTCTGCCAAGAACGATTTATAATAAAGGTGAATATTGTATAAAGACATTCACTTAATTTGTTTATTAAAGCAATATACTATTATATGAAATTACTTGGGATAGAGTGGCTAAAATAAATAAAATATTCATAATTTGTTTTAAATGCAGCAGTGTAAATGCAGAAAATGCGCAGCGAAATTGTGCAGCCGCGTATATACAGCGAAACGGATGCTTCCTTATGTGTGTTACGAACTTCCTTTCAAACATAATACGACCTGTTTAGGGTATAAATATCGAAGAAACAAATAGTTATTGAATCCACAGAAGGACTCATTATGCAGAAACACGAAGCATTGATTATTTGAATTGTTTAAAGAGAAAAAATATTCCTAAAAACAGGTAAAGGGATAAGCTATAAATGATTTTTTTTTATTATCATTATAAGTAATAAAAGTATACGAAATTTATGCTTGATAAAAAGAAATTTTGTTCGTATTTTCATTTTTATAATTATAAATGTTATACAATTTAATTTAAAAAAATAAGTGGCGGCAAACGATGTGGTGAGAATCCTGCTCCGAATTGCTGGAGCTGGCGACCGAGTTCTCGAGAATGGAGGTCGAAAAGATTTATTCCGGTGGAGTAGCGGCGCAGTGTCTCAGCGAAAGTTTATTTGCGATGAGTGTATGGCGAATGAGTCTCCTCCTCTATTGTATATCCGTTTTGTTTTGTGGGCAGGAGCACAGGTGTGGTGAGTTGCGTGGAAGTGGCATCAGCTGTGGTGAATTGCGCGGTCGTATTAGGGTGCGCCAATTTTTCCCAGGTTGAGTGATGGGGGAGGCTTAACTCATTTATACATCCTGGGCCCCTAGGCGAATATTTTGCCTAGTATTCCAAACATATGTTGATGTACGTATTTCGCCGTACTGTTGATGGAGTAGCATGGATTTGACAGCAAAAGTATTTAATATTACCGTTGTAATATTGTCATATTTAATCGTGTACGTGGAAAACAGCTTTTGGTTTAAAATATATCACATGTACATAATTGAATATGAATTTTAAAATGCAAATAGATGCTTAAGATTTTGCGGGTTATTTATTATTTGGCTTTTCTGTGTTATTGGCATTTTTTGCAATTTTTTTATGATATTTAATTTATGATCGGCTAATGAAGGATCGTAACTACACGCCTGGCTCAGATATGGCTAGAATGGGTACTCCTTAGCCCTGGAGTTAGGACTGTGACAATAGAGGGATCTTGCGAGAGAGTGGCCGGTAATTGCGAACGGCTTCATTAGAATTATAATTTTTTAAGTTGGATGTTCAAGCTTTACAACAGATTCTCACCAACTCTCCTTATGAGGAGCGCTTAAAAAGATGCAATAAGAGCGACCTTAGCTATTTGCAAATGTAGGTGCGTCACTGTATCGCATTGGGAGTATGGGATCCCTTAACTTGCTTTTGCGATTTTATTTATTTGAAAATTTAAGCCTCTTGAGGTACTTTTGTTATATTTTATGTTTTTGTATATGCACTAATTTGGCGTTTAGTAGCCCGCCACCGCTCTAGGATCTGTTCAGAATTGCTTTTTTTCATTATTGGCGAAAGCCATCCTGCGGGGCCGAAAAGTTGTATGCGCTTTGAATGTAGGAGGAAGTATCCTTTTATCTCGAAATTTCCTTAATTGTGAATTAAGGTTTACATTATCCTCAACTTGAGTTGGTATGGTGGTAACTGGTTCTGAAACTAGTCCACTTAGAATCCAACCGAATATAGTGTTTTGCGCTAGAAGGGTGGTTGATATTTTTTCAACACCTTTAAGTAATATTTGCGGTATATGGTCGCTCATAATATAATATCTATTTGAGACGGTTTGTTGCAGTCGGGATCTGCTAGTTTTAAGAGTGAGACCTTCTGCCAATGTCTGATATCTATGTGATAGCTTGGAAGCATATTTGTTAAGTGCGGTTTGGATTACTCTTCCGCCCATTCCCGTAATTTCAAAATTTGATTGTTTGGTTGACAATTTTAGTTTATTTTGTGCCTTAGACGCTATGGATGATCGTTGTGATCCTTGGTCTATTAAGGCTCTGAGTTTGAACAGTTCTCCTCGGTGTTCGATGGAGACGACTGCTGTAGATTTTGCGTTTTTAATGCCTTTCATCAGCAGGGTGCTTCTTGGCAACTTTTAGAATTTTGCTTTTCGGGTTTTACTTTTGCAATTAAATCCGTGGTTCTTTGTATATAAGCGCTTCTTTGGGGGGAGATTGGATATCTGCTGAAGCATTGAATTGTGCCTTCTGTGACAATACAAGCAATTAAATTTGCTTTTGCAATTATTAAGATTATGTGAGTGGGACAAGCTGTTTGTTCAGAATCCTTTTGACCTGACAAAGTTGTTCCTTTCATTGACATTCAATTTTTTAAACTTCTCGCAAGTTTTTAGCGTATGCCCTCTTGTGCATAGTTCGCATGAAATATGATTTCTTTGTTCAAATGTAAACGATTGCGTTTTGTGAAAGTTTTTGTTTGAATTATTTTTGTTACTTACTTGGAGTCTATTTAAGCTTCCATTCTGATCGTGTTTAATGTTCTTAGTTTTGATTATTTTTTCTTCTAACCTTTCCGCAATTTCACATTGGGTGGTGAGAAAATCTTTCATTTGTTGCCACGTTGGGCACTTTTTTCGTGATGAGAGCGATTGCTCCTATAGAAGTAACGACTTTTCTGGTAATGCGGCGGTGCAAATGTTTACCAGAATTGGGTCCCAGCTGTCTGTGGGAATATTTTGTGTCGACAGAATCGACAAACAATTAGAAACAGTGGATTTTAGTGTTCCAAATTCTTCACTTGTCACTATTCTGGTTTTAGGCAAATTTAATAGTGTCGTTACTTGCTTACCGACCAGTATTCTTTCGTTTTCATATCTAGCTTTTAGAGCTTCCCAAGCCAAATTGAAATTAGCGTTTTACTATTGTTTTACTATTATGCCTGATTAACTTTTAGTTTTTTATCTGAGGGGATACAATTTTTGGGCTGGTGATAATTGAGGATGGTTTATGTACACGGGCGTAAACATGTCCCGGAAGGACGGCCATTCTTCATAACCTCCGTAAAAGGTTTCTGCGTCACATGCGGGCACCTCGAGTTGGATACCTGAACTTGTCTTCTGACTGTCTTCTTGTGGCACCTCTACTCTCGGATGTGGAGTAGGTGCAATTGCTTTTATTAGCTTTAATTGATCGGATATCATAGCTTTTGTTTCTTCATATTGGTCTAAGCAGTTTTCATAGATATCGTAAGCCGATGATTTAAAATTTTGAGGTAGATCAGAATCGTCAGATTCTACTATGGCGTCATGAGCCGCTTAGATTCGTGTCCAAAAATTGTTGAGATTTATAATTTTGATTTCTAGTACCGATTCAGAGTTTTCTTGAATCGGTGAAGAGGTAAATCTAGTGCAGTATCTTGTTAAACTGTCACTTTCTGAAATGAATTTAATAGCCTGTTTTGAGCGCGTAGCTCCTGCAGGTGTATTATGATTTCCTTCGTTATTAACCATTGTTGTTATATTGTATATTTATACCCTGAACAGGGTATATTAAGTTTGTCACGAAGTTTGTAACACCCAGAAGGAATCGTCGGAGACCCTATAAAGTATATATATAAGTGATCAGTATGTCGAACTGAGTCGATTTAGCCATGTCCGTCTGTCTGTCCGTCTGTACGTCTGTCCGTCTGTCTGTATATATACGAACTAGTCCCTCAGTTTTTAAGATATCGTTTTGAAATTTTGCAAACGTCATTTTCTCTTCAAGAAGCTGCACATTTGTCGGAACGGCCGATATCGTACCACTATGGCATATAGCTGCCATACAAACTGAACGATCGGAATCAAGTTCTTATATGGAAAACTTTCACATTTGACAAGATATATTCACGAAATTTGGTATATATTAATTTCTAAGGCAACAATGTAATATCCAAAGAAATTGTTCAGATCGGTTGACTATAGCATATAGCTGCCATACAAACTGAACGATCGGAATCAAGTTCTTGTATGGACAACTTTCACATTTGACAAGATATATTCACGAAATTTGGTATATACTATTTTCTAAGGCAACAATGTAATCTCCGAAGAAATTGTTCAGATCGGTTGACTATAGCATATAGCTTCCATACAAACTGAACAAATAGTTACCAACAGAAATGCACCTGTGAAGGGTATTTAGCTTCGGTGCAACCGAAGTTAACGTTTTTTCTTGTTGTATATTAAAATACTGTTAAAGATTTTCTCAGTGTAAACTGATTTATGGTGTTCTAATAGAAGCGATAAAGTATAATAAATTGAATACTACTTTAAAGAGTTTTTGTTGTTGTTCTTTTTTGTTTTTAGATTATATCCGTAAAAACGTATTTTTAATTAATATCGTTTGTTATTTATTTGCAATATTATTTTTATTTATATTTTATTTTGAATTGTTAATGATTATTAAACCGAGTTTTTTATAATGTATATTAAAATTATTGATGTCCGAATATTTGGTATTTAGGTACACCCTAATACTCGGACTTGTATATACATATGTTCGTATGACTTATATTTTGTGCAACTGAGAGCCCGTTGAATAGATCAATTCGCTTTTTACATTAGCATGCACAAATTGTTTGTATGATGTTATGATTATGTTTTTGAGCAATTGATACGCTGAACACAATGGTTGCGACAGACGACAACCGACAGCTGTCAAATATTAAAATACACACGTTCTTATGGACACTGTTTTTTAGACAGCTGCACGACTACACGACGGTAGGCCGACAGTTGTCGTTCTCGCTAAATTTAAAATTTTCCTATATTTGCCTGCGACAGTAGGACGACAGTAGAGTTGACAGTAGAATGGAAGATAGAGAGATGAGGAAGAGTGGTGATGCCACTAATATGTAAAATTATTCACAGCTCTTACAAACTTGACGGTATTTTACAAATAAAAGCATAAAATAGCTCTATTATATCATTCGTAATAACAATTGATAATTTAAAACAAAAATATATACCTATTTACTTATTTTTTGCATAAAACTTTCACTTTGAACAAAATATTAAAACTTCATTGAAGTGCAAGGTATTAGTATGGCCACAACGAAATTGTGTACATGCAAAATGGAGAGCTGTGTTGTCTTGTGTACATGCGTTCAGGTAGTAGGATGCACAACGCCGTTTTCAGTTCACTGTCGTGTGTTCAGCGTATGAGAGCTCGTTACAGAGATCAATTCGCTTTTTGTACACAATCCTGCTTGTGTTTGTTTGCCAAAGAACAAGAGGTGTTGCCGAATAATTGCCAATGTGGACTTTGAATATGTACTAATGTTTATGTGTTAATATATATTTTGTATAGTTCTTACAAGTTGTGTATGGTTTGTTGAACTTTTTTTTTTTTTGGTATTTTGAGAGAGGTACTTGAAAAAGTTATTTCCTCTTATGTACATATATGTTCATATGTAAGTAAATATGCACATATGTATATTACATAGTATCTATTAGAACCCTCGTTTAATATGCATTATAGATTTATATATGTAAATGTATGTATACATATATTTTGCGCTTGGCAATTATTATAAGTATGTTATATGTAAAATGAAATAAATAATGAATACACACATGTTTCCACTAAGTAGAGATATGCATATATGTATGTATATATATAGATATAGCTATTTTACTTTTGTTTGTGTTTTTGTGTTTTATTGGATGTTTTCATAAATATTGCTTTTTGCTAAATTCATATATGCATATTACAATTACTCAGTTAGACTACAGCTCTCAGGCGAATAAGTTCGTTAATCAACCGCTTAAGCGTAAACTTGAAATAAGTGACAAAAGTTGAATTAATACTCTCATCGCGCACTGGTGTAAAACCTTGTCTAAGCAATGAACGACCCACCCGACGTGGACGGGATTCCGTTCCTCCCCCAACCATATCAAAATATTATGGAAATAAAATCTCCTGGATCTAAATTTTTAGTGATGAAAAGAATAAATAGTGACGAAACCTTAACTAAAGTGTCCCCATTCCCCATGTGCAAAAAAATCAGAGGTGGCGATATCCTCATAAAAACAAAGAACCATACACAAGCTCAGAAACTCGAAAAACTAAAAAGTTTATCCCCTTACATACAAGTTAAAATAATAATGCACCCTAATCTGAATTTCACTAACGACCTTCGTGGAATACCCGAAAACGAAATCTTAGATGAACTTAAATATCAAAGCGTAAGTGAAGTGCGAAAAATTATGCGTAAAGAAAACAATAATGACTCAACTTTTGTGGAAACCGGTTTAATAATTATTACATTTTCAACGCTCTCACTACCTGACACAATCTCTATCGGTTACGAAAAAATACATCCGACCTTACATACCCCTGCCTCTACGATGCAAAAATTGCCACCGCTACGGACACCTCACGAAATACTGCAAAAACCAAAAGCTATGCTCAAATTGCTCGCAAACGTTTCATACATCACCAGACTCTGTCGAAAAGTGCCACTACCCGTCCGCCTGCCATAACTGCAGAGAAAACAACACCAGCTACGCCGACCACTCACCTTACTTTAGAAGCTGCCCTATATTCATTAAACAAAAGGAAATTCAGGATATTAAAATACTTCAAAAAGTGGACCACAAAACTGCCCACACTATATACAAACAACAACATTATCAATCTAGTACATTTGCCAGTACTCTACGAACACCAACAGCGTACATCTCAAGCCATGAGGTCTTAACAGCAACTCTCACGACAACCAACAGTTCTCAAAACAAACAGTCCCACAACAACACCAACTCCAACTCCTCTCTACCTACTCAACGCTCTTCGACGCAGCACACCTATGCTCCAACAATGGCTCGCAGCAAGATCAGCACGAATCTCAAACATACGAAGCAATGCCCAGCCAAGGAAACGATAACACTAATACGTCTGTAGTTCGCCCATCAACAACAAATAAACAGTTCGAATCTACACAACTGACAGAAACGAAAATCAAAATATTCCAACATCATTCCAGCAACATCAAATCGCATGATCAAGCAACTAAAAGCTAAAGCTAAGGAACAAATAGGCAAAAACAAACTAAAAATGGTTAATCACAAACAAGAAGAAACAACTTCAACACAGAAGATAGTGATGACTTTGACAGTCTCACTCTTCCATAGTGAAATGGCCTTACAACAACATATTTCTTCTTTTTCTTTTTCCATATATTATCGTATTACTAATTATCTTAATATTTATTACATTCATTTAAGTATTTAATACAATACACTAACATGTCACTTACTATACTCCAATGGAATATAAAAGGATACACAAATAACTACATCGACCTACAACTATTGTTAAAATCACATACTCTGAAAATAGTTTCTCTCCAAGAAACACACATACAAAACGACCAAAATTTACCTATACCTATCAACTACCATTTATATACCTCCGGCTCCACACGAAACGCGTTCGGTGGCTCCGCACTACTTATCCACAACTCTTTGCAACATAAACATATCAACTCTACAGTAAATAACTTTGACGTTACGAACGTTATTATCCAATCCAAGGTGAAATTCACAATTAGTTCCACGTACATTCCCCCCAATACTCCACTTACTGACAATAACTTAGAAAACATAGTTCCACAATCCAGATTACCTGTACTAATTACGGGTGACCTCAATGCCCATCACACTATTTGGGGCGCCAAAACCATTAACAAAAAGGGGAAAACACAATCCTTACTAACACTCCTAAACGACGGTTCGCCTACCCACTACTCCACCCACCACACATTCACACACATTGACCTATCAATTGCATCCCCAATCATCTCCATTCAAAGCCATTGGAAAACGGAGTCGCAGCTCTTCCTCAGTGACCATTTCCCTATAATAATTACTCTCTTCCCTGACAATAACACTGAAATAGTCCCAAACCGCCCCAAATTCAATTTAAATAAAGCAAACTGGACCCAGTTTCGCCTCCTAGCAAGCCATTTTAGCAACAATAAACCTGTTAGCACAAATATCAACAAAGAAACTGCAAATATCCACAGGATCTTACTTCAAGCTGCCAATGAATCTGCTTGATGTTTGGGGTATCAAGCAAAAGAAAATATACAGTCCCGTGGTGGAACAACACACTACAAGAACTAAAAATATTGAAAAATCACCATTGGAATAAATTAAAAAGAAACATCTCGAACGACAATATAATTCAATATAAAAAGGCTCAAGCAAAATTCAGGCGAAACATAAAGCTAGCAAAAGCAGAGTCTATTAGTCAATTCACTTCAAATATTAGTCCACACACACAGCCAGGAAAAGTATGGGCAACCATTCGCTCCTCCTGCGGACTAAAACCCAGATCGTCAATTCATTGTATCGATACCCAACTCTTAAATGGAAATACAACTACAGAAAAAGCGGAAATCGAGAATATATTTGGACAATTTTGGTCGAAAGAAGCACAAAACCGTAACTTCTCGTCATCATTTCAGCAATGAAAACAAGACACCCTCAAAGGGACATACACCCTAATACCCAGCAAATCCGCTTACTTTATCGAAGAAAAAATCAGCTATTTGGAGTTAGAGATTGCATTAAATAGACTCAAAGGCAAAACACCCGGTCTTGACCGTATATCTTACCAAATGTTACAACACCTATCAAAAACCGTAAAACACCGACTCCTTCATCTGTTCAACAATATATTCAATCAATACTTACCGCAGATATACAAAAATAGTACGGTAATCCCCATACTAAAATCAGATCTCGATAAAACCTTAATTAAATCGTACCGACCTATTTCTCTGAATCCATGCTGCTCAAAAGTACTAGACAAGATCATCGCCAATAGATTATGGTGGTTCGTCGCCACAGATAAACTCATACATAGTCATCAGATGGGGTTCAGGAAGGGAAAATCAGTGTCTGATTTCCTAGTATATTTAGACTATCAGATCACTCAATCCCTATTGGCCAAAAAACACCTATCAATCGTCTCTCTAGACTTCTCCAAAGCCTTTGACAAAATGGGATTACACTCCATTTTGGACCCACTTAGACTCTGGAATATCGGCCCAAAAATTTTCTGATACATAAAGAATTATCTAACCAACAGAACTATCAAAATAAAAATAGATTCACATTATTCTCAACAATATCCTCTACAGAATGGTATCCCACAGGGATCACCATTGTCCGTTATACTCTTCCTCATTGCTTACAATAAGCTTAGTAATATCATTTCCCTTCACAAGGAATTAAACTTCCTGGCATACGCTGACGACTTCATTATTATAAAAAAAAATGAACAGATCAAAAAATACTCCGATAGATCTCAGCAACGTACATAACGACATTCCCAACTGGTCCCAATATTCAGGGGCCCAACCATCCATATATGTAAAAAGCACAACTGCCAGGTTAACACCCTCTGCAATAACATCAACATAAGCTCTGTTAACAACCGAAAAATACTCGGACTTATATTTAATAATAGATACAAATGAAATAGTCACATCGACTACCTAGTATCTGCACTTAAAAAACGACTCGATATCATAAAATGCCTCGCAAGTACAAAATACAACACAGTGTCATTACTATTAGCAGTAAAAGGGTTGGTTATATCAAATATCAACTACGGCATATACCTATACGCATACGCGCCAAAATCGTCTACAAGAAATCTGAATTCAATCATCAATTATTCTTCTAAAATAGAATATGTTTCGAATTCCCTCAAAGTTATGTCGTCCTTCTCATCTTTACTTCCTACAGCCACCTCAGGATGACCATAAGTTTTAGAAACGGGCGGGCATACCCAAATAGAGTCAGCACTAGATGAGCTACGACTTAGTGCTGAAGGCAACGGTTTGAACTTGGTAACGTACTGCGAATCGAAATGGTTTCGACAAATGAAAAGACTATCGGAAGGCGACACTACTAAGTTGCAAGCCTTTGCCCAACTTTCTCGAACATCTTTCTCTTTAGGAAATTTGTAGAGCGTTTTCTGCCTGTTAACACAATTCGAAATGCAGCATCTTCGAACCGGCAATTGATTCGTCCACAAATGCTTAGGGGGTTCGTGGTATCTTATTTATGTACATACAAAATTTTTTAAGGGAATTCCAACATGTACGTATATATATAAAATTAATTAAAATTTAATTATAATTTTAAATCAAATTCAACCCACCGTTTCTAGTTTGATAAATTTTAAACAATTTTATAATATATTATATCTGTCGAAATTTTTTAACTGGAAAAATTGGTTAATAGAATTGTTCAAAATTGAAAAAGTTTGTTGCTACTAAAGGACGGAGTGCAGCAACATAATAAGATAAGAAATATATAAAAACGTACAGTCCCCTAATATTAAATATCTATGTTCAAATATATTGAACATACATTGCATATATTGAATATGAAATGCATTGTCATGCAGAACAATGTTTCTAAACGTACGCACATGAACACAACGTATGTACATACATATGTACATATGTATGTTAAAACAATAGGCAACATAAACATACACACATGCGCGGATCAACGGGGTAAAGTTAAAAGTAATACATTATTTCCATCAAAAGTGACACTCCGCGAAGAAAAAGACTTTGAGTTGCAATTACAAAATTATATAGTTAGTTCCCTCCCCAAAATTCTACTCTGGATTCGCCCCTGCACACATGCACATAAATTTAGTTATTTAAGATATTTTTAAAAATAGTATATAAAGCTTTGAAATTTGAAAACAAAATTAAAATGAAATATTTCTCAGCTTAGAAACGAGCCAGTGGTAAGAATCTAAAGAATCTGATTTAAGTTTAAAGTTTGATCATACAAATCAAACAGTTTGATATTACAATTCAAACAGAATTTTTTCCATTTTGGCATTTTATGAATTTTGTTTTCTTAATTTTTTCTTATTTTGAATTTTGAAAACATTACCATATTCTTTATATATCTAGAAAAATATTTATTCTTTTTTATAAATTGTAGTTGAATCATACCTAATGAATTCAAAACACTTCTATTATTATGTCCACTTATGTACATATGTATGTATGTAGATACACATACATATATCGCTCATTTTCAAGAACACAAGATTTTTATATCTAACACGAGATATTTTACGATAAAAATTACTTTATATTTTTCACAAACACCGTCTATGCCAAAGAAAATATTTATTTTACTACACTTCACTACTTTATTCAATGAACTTGTGCTGGTTTCCATATTCTAAAAACAACTTATGACACTTTTCATGTAAATGAGCGATATGTACTTATATGTACATATATACAAAATAAAACTCATGCACATTTTAGATTTTAAAAAACATCACTTTCCAATGTTTTGGGTGGGCACAGCAGGTGCCTTCAACTTTTTCCCACCCACAGCACTTTGTTCGAAGAGCTTAATGCAAACAAATGCATTGTGGGTGTGGGTGTGGGTAAGTCCTGCGTTGATCGGATCCGTAAATTTTCCACCCACTTCAGCTACTCCTCCTCCCTTTTAGGGGAAGAGAACACTTCCTTACTCTAGCCATTTTTTAATGAAAATTATTTAAAAATTACTTAAAATACTTAGAAAACGAATTGGCGACCGAGCTAAACTTTTCTCGACGAAATTCTATCAGAACTAAAATTCCGTTGACGATTTCTTTTTCAACTTTCATTTTTGGTGCAATTTCGCCACCCAAATGTATTATGATTAGAAGGAATCCAACTGCTTGCATGTACATACATACATACATAGAATACAAGAACTTTTCCGCCAACCAGAAAACACCTGCATATAAATATATATGTTTATATTAGCTTTAACGTACATTGGCTCTCTTTTATATATAATGGGTTGTAAAAAAAGTCTTGCGGCATTTTTATTGAATCAATTCGTGTGGCACCCATACATCGAGCTTCTTAGTGACTCCAAGCTTCTTCAAATGGTTTATAACGGTTTGATGACTACTATGCCGGTCTCTTTGGACCAATTCAGCGATTTTATCGCAATTTTCGACGGCAGGCCTTCCGGATCGTGGCGCATCTTCGACCACCTCTACACCAGAACGAAAACGTTTTAACTATCGTTGTGCGGTGGAAATGGAAACTGTATCGGGTCCATAAACTGCACAAGTTTTATTGGCGGCTTGATATGCATTTTTGCCTTTATCGTAGTAGTACTGTAAAATATGCCGTATTTACTCTTTATTTTGGTCCATGCTTGCGACGCTATAACTCACAAACGACTTAAAAGAAACGACAATCAACCAAACACGTGTTAGCGCATGAAATGAGCTTTCAAAAAAGTTAAAGCATGACCCGATGCGACGAATAAAACTAGAACTACGCGCTTTCAGCGCCAACTATTGAAAATACCGCAATACTTTTTTGACAACCTAATTACCTCCCAGAGAACGTATGTATATTTATAGAGAAGGTTCACGATGTCGCAAATTTAGGGATATTTCAATTTTGGGACATTTACTGTTTTGGATGAGCGTGTTTTACCACAGAAAATTATTAGCGTGTTTCACCACTCAACGACAGGGGACACGAAAATAGCAGAATTGAGCATTTTCAGTGTTAAATGAGAAAAATAATGATAATTCCAATGTTAAGGAATGTACGCTTACAGATTCCCTTTTTTACTATGCGCAAGCGATGCTGCATATAATTTATAGATCGGTATACATATACATACACATGTATTTGTTATGAAAGTACATAAGTATGTATACATATACTTTAAAATTGAGAATTCATCACAAAATGAATTCCATAAAATCTTTGCAAATACATATATGTACATACATATGTATATAGTAATTCAATAAAATTTGTGTTACTACCTATATGCATTTTACATACATAGGTTTGGTACGACATACATATGTATATTTATATATTTAAATACTAGCTGACCCCGCAGCCGTTGCCCTGCGTGAATTTATGTGTTTTGAAATGAAAAAAAAGTTGAATTTATATTGTGTTGAAAATCATTTATTTTTTTTTAATGTAGCGCAGCTTGATAATCAAATTTTTTTGTTTTCTGTTCTGGTGCGTAAATATATAGAGAAGATGGGTTTCCAACTTGTGAACACGCCACGTATATCTGGTCGTATGAAAAACATGGCTTTTCTAGATTTATGCCACACTTCGATCTATCTACACTTTTGTCCTGTTGATTGCCTTTACAAATGCAATTTTCTCTGGAAACGGAATATGCTTGAAATGAATTTACTGTCCCCTTATATTCGGTAACTGTGTCACAATTATTGGAGTTCTTGACACAGTTTCGGTGAATAAATGAAGATTGTGAAACATACTAATGACAGATCTAACTTTGAGATGCAAATTATGCTGCGGCATACCAAGCCTATCCAAAGAATTTAGATATTCCACTGGATAATTCACGGCTTTGTCTTCATTGTCAAGACGATCGATCGATTTGTATGAGCGCAAACCCTTCTGAATTTTACTTTGAATCTTCCAGTTTAAGTCATTAACATCGGTATTTTTGGCAAATAAAATTGCGCGGGCCCTCAAGCAATCGCAGTTATGACAATTTGCCATTGTTGGGATAAACGTTATGAGTTCTTCTTTCGTTGAAGTGAATTGACAATAGGCAGGAAAAATTGATATCAAACCAATGGAAGTATCAATCGAAATTTGCCCATTTCCAATCATTAGCGAATACAATGTAAAATGTCATCGACAATATCATTTTTTTCGTATCCCTTAATTGACGCGAATTTGAAGGATGATATGTCGAAATGATCTTCGCGAAAAGTATGCGAACTTCAGTGGCATGCGGAGTAGCTATCGCATTGTCCATCATTTGATTCCAGTTATTATCATGTTCCAGTAATTGTACTTGCTGGCTTGCAGCCATCCATTCACAGTACGCAATGACTTAAATGAAGTTGAACAGCGAGGCGCACCATAGTCGGAAAACTTTCATGAAATGCAAAAGTAAATATCCTACAAAGCGCCTTATTGCAGTTCACGTATCGACCCATTTGGTACTTACTGATCTCATCTCATTCAAGACCAATAATCGCAATGTTGCTTTCTTTGGTGTTGTATTTGCAAACGTATTTCAGTGATTTTACCAAACTAATACTCAAGTTTTGAATGTGAATTAGACAACAGTGGCGAATATAGTACGATCCATGTGTTGTCAACATCGATATTCACTCCTCTAAATTGAATGCTAAATGTTCTGCCATTGTCGTCTGGTGAGCGATGCAGATACAGTGGATATCCATCATTTCCAGCTTGCGTTTCCTAAAGAAATGCACGTGGATAGTGTTTCGTGCATTTATTGTCAGACATACAAACCGAAGAAGGATTGTGGTGTTCGCAATGTTCATGAACCATATTGGTTTTTACCACTTCGTATAATTTTGGATCTATCTCTGGATCAGGAATTTCCGCAAAAATGATTGCATCAACTTAATCTAATGTAACCACCATCCACCATCCAAAAAGAAGAAGCGGCAAACCTCTTTTTTGCCCCTCAACAGAGTACATCCAGCATCCAACAGCAAGTTGATTCAAGATAAAGTCCATCAAACATCGTAACTATTGATTGAAAAGTCGTGTTGTGACATCGTGACGATCGCTGAGTAGCTATCGCGGTCCATAATTAAGCACGTACTATATATCATCGCATCCTGGGAGTACTTCCTGGATTGCCTTGCCTTAGGCTGCCATAAATTAATGCCAAACAGAACGCCGACCGATATTAGCGCGACCTTTTCGTGGCTTCGTAACAAATTTCAATCTATAATTGATCTTTTTATGTGAAAACGCATAAAGTTTTCACTGAATAATTTTCAAAAATTTTTCTTTTGAATAGCTGGATTAAAAAAGCAAGCGACCGAAATTGAACGATTCAAATAATTTACAAATCAAAATATTGAAAAACAAAACAAACAAAAATTTAAAAAAAAAAATATATATATGAAAAGAAGTTATTATTTTGGAATTGTCCAATTTTCCGACTTTTCCTAATTAAAAGTAAAAGGTATTTTTATTTCTAAACCTTCCCCGATTCACAACGAACACATTAAAAAAACAATTATCAAATTTGGTTCAGTCGTATGAAAGTTATGAGCGTACATATATTTTGGGGATTCATTTTTATTTATATACATAGATGTAAATATTTGCTTTGGTCAATAAGCTTTTCGATATCATGTTAAAAGACCAAGCGGTCGCACATTTGCCCTTATATAATTATGTTTGCATGTAAAAAAATATAAAAGAACCTTACGTATAATGTTTGTAAATTTGTCTACATGCAACAAATGTATGTAAATATGTATGTGCATTCAATGCTTCATGCGAAATCTCCGCTGACGCGGACAACCAATGGCGAAGCTCATATTTTTTGCTTTCATGTCAATGTCAATGTGTTGAAAGACTAACGCGTCAAAACATTGTGTTGTTGGTAGAAAATCCGAGCTGTGCCGAAAACACAAACGAACGATCGCCAATTGCCACTGCTTCCCTTGCCGCTGTACCAGCTCGCCAAAAAACCAGCGTAGATATGTATGTTTGTGTGTGAGCTTGCAAATTAACTTTCCTTGCGTGGGAAGTATGAAAAAAATGTATTCCGTTCCGCTACGCGCGGTAGAAATAAAACGCAAGTGTTGGTTTGAGTGCGATAATATATAGTGCGCTTTGATCATCAAGATGATCTCTCAATACGCTTGCCGATTATCCACTCATCTTTATTAGTAAAAGCACTTATATTTATATTCTTACAATTCTATGCTTACTACTAAAGATGCTTTGGCATTACATTAAGTGATGAAATGCCAGAGCATTGGATTTTCAATTATTCTCATTATCAAAACAAATAATGGAATATTGAATTATGCTTACTTATCAAAACAAGTGGTATTAATTTCTTATTAATTAAAGTATTCTGCTGACCAAGCAGTAATACCGTAGGAAGATACAATTTGTTTACATATATAATTAGGTCTCTGTGTTGCTGCTGCCGTTAACTAATAATGAATTATTGGATTCAGAACGGAAAAAGCATTCTTAAGTAATTAAAAACGTTAATTATATTTCTAATTTATGAGACAGTGTAGTTGCAAAGTGCAAAGATTCAATTTTATTTATAGTTATGGTAAGGTTTCTATGCGGAGGCTATCGTTAACTCCCCCTTTCCTAAAATGAATCGCCTCCGATTCACTATTATTTTGAGTTAATTTATATATTTGATCTAAAAGAGCATTATAAGTGATTTCTTGAAATTGCGCATTTTCGATTGGTTTGGGAATTGCGCGAGATTTTTTTAATTTTAGTTTTAAGTAAGATATGAAAATTATTCCCAAGATTAAAATTATATACCAAAAATATGAATGTACTATTATGTTCTTGTTCCGTTCTGCTAAAATATTTATATTGTCTAATTTTAACAGTTTATTGGTTGTTTCAAAATAATCTAATACTTCAAAATTATTAATGTGGTTATTTTTAAAATAATTGCAAATTTTTACTTCAATGTTTTCATAAGATTGATTATTTATTACAGTATAATTTTCAAATGTTATTAAATATGTTCCATTTAATGTTTGATTATCTACAATATTTTTTCCTGAAACTAATATCGCTCCTGATTTAATTTCTTCAATTTGTAAGTTTTTTTCTTTTAATTTATTACATTTTCCTTGTTTTTTATTTAAAATTTCTGACAAACATGTGATTTTCTTATTTAGTTTACAATAGGTTTTTGAAATTTCTGTTTTACAATTCTGAATATTAAAAAATTTATTATTACAGTATATTATCTTCTGGTCAATAATAAGCTTACCATCTAATTGAGCTATGGCTCTTACATCGTATTACTTACATGTTAGTTCTATTTTAGGATATTTAATATAAATTATTATTATGTTTCCTTTTTGGGCTATTTTAAATTTAGAGATGTCCATTAAATCTGTTATAGTCATAATACCGTGTTGGTAATATGTTATGTTTTTCAATTCATCATAATGTAAAATTGTTGGATTTAAAATTCCAATTTTACCAAAAGTTATTGTGTTTATTAAATTTTGCAGTTCATGTATAATATATTGGTTTCGTTTTCTTTTTATTTTCCTGTTTATGGTATCGCCTTTAATATTATTTATTGTTTCAGTTAATTCTGTTATTATTTTAAAAATTTCTGAATTTGTTGTAAATTGCTTATTGTTATTTATTACCAGTTCGTCCAATTTATTATTAATTTTTACAATGTCGTCATGGTCTGGTGTACCAGCCATCCATTTCCAAAGAGTTCCTAATTCATTTATACCCCTTTTTTGCCGAAAATTAGTTTGTTTTAATTGTTCTAATATAGTTTTTATTATGAAAATTTCAGATTCTGTTTCCTGGGTAATAATTCCTAAGCTATCGTGATTTTGTTCGTTAATACTGTAAACATTTCTATTTTCGTCTGCTATTATATTTTCAAAATAAGATAAATTAGTAATGTGGAATAGGTCCCCGTATTCTTCATAAATGGAAACGTCTCCATTTTCGATAAGTACGTAGTCTTGTCGAGTATAGTCTATAACATCAGCGATTGCTGAGCTGATTAGTGCAGTCAAAATTAAAATTATCATATTGGAAACCTATAAAATTATGATTTTATATTATCTTTATGAATAATTCTATTTCTATTATTAATTATTATTTCATTCTCTAAATTTTCCTTAACTTGCTGTTTTTTATATCTAGGTTCTAATTTATTTCTCTCTCCTATTATTGTCTCGTAAATGATTTGGTCGGGATGATATTGCTTATCTCACCTATGTTTATTATGAAGCGTTAGTATTTTCTCCTGTGCTTGCTTTAAAGTTGTTGGCAAATCTTCATGGTTTATTTTATTATAAAGTACTTCATTTGGTTTAAAATTTGTTACTGAATGTATTGTTAAATTGTATTTTTGTGCTGCTCTAAGTATTGTTTCTAAATTACTGACAATATTGTATTTGTCGGAATGGGGTTGTGGGTATCCATTATTAAAGCCGCCTCTGAAAAATTGCTGCGAGTTGTGCATTTTCTCGGCTGTGACATTTCGTGACCACTCTTCTATGACGCTCAGCAAATACTCAACTACTTCACAATATTGCATCATCCAAGCATTGTCTGAAACGCAACTGATCGAATTCGCCGCGATTGCTCTCTTTCTCTCTTTCTAACACGTTGTCACGACGAGGCTACGCGAAACAGAGAGCTCTGCTGAACTCGCTCTTACAATAAACAGAAGACGGAGATAAAAAGGATGAGACAAAAATGGTATACACATTTTATTTAACAGAGATGACAATATTTCAATTGAGATGACAGTTTTATTAGAGATGACAAAATTGGTACATGTTGTTTGTTTCCTTCTTTTTAACAAAATTAATAGCGATTCGACACGGCCTTCCTGACCATCACACGTCCTCGTGTGTAAAATAGATTCAAAATAAAGTAACTCAGTCTGAAAAGAGTCCATCCAAAATAAATCAAAAGTATTAGTTAAACGTAACTTTTCATAGTCCACATTACAATTATTATTATTAATATGCTGACCAACCTAACTGACAGAAGTGAGAAGGAAACCCATACTACGAAGGACAGCCCATCGGCTTACCGCAATGCCGATCACCAGACATCACATAAGTCAACACATTAACTCGTGTACCTATTAGCACTGGCAATTCGACATGCGGCCCACCTAAGGGTTTGGCGTCCCAACTAACGCATTGAAATCCATCAACGCAGATTATTCGCCTGAGTCCTAAACGGATTCGTGTCGTCTATTTGCACGTCTTCTAACTCATTGGAATCCACCAATGAATCTCTGACGTATCTTTCAACGTCTTCGCTCTCATTGGAATCCACCAGTGAATCTCTAACGTATCTTTCAACGTCTTCGCTCTCATTGGAATCCACCAATGAATCTCTAACGTCTCTTTCGACGTTTTCAGACACCTCACACATATCCAATTCCTTAGGAATCTCTTCTGTCGGCATGCTCCTTAAAGCTTCATGCGCATACTTATATGTCCGCTTATTCACCAGGAATGGACCTTTAAACTTCTGGTCTAACTTTGTTTGGTGTCTCTCTTCATTTCTGAGTAGAACATAATCGCCAACCTTAAAATTTTTAAATTTAGCTTTGTTCTTATCAAATCTAGCTTTATCATACAATGCATTTTTCTTCATATTTTCTTTTGCCATATTTCTTACAAAATTTACATCAACTTTATTATTATCTTCACATATTGGTAACATGTTAAAAGGTCTGGCTTCTTTTCCAATTAGAAATTCAAGAGGACTAGCTTTTGTTACTCGATTTGTTGTATTTACAATTTATAGACAATTGTATGTCTCCTAAGGCATCTTGCCAAGAACGCTGGCTACTCTCAATGGCAGTTAACATACGTTTTAGCACACGCATAATGCGCTCCACTTGTCCATTTGCTCGACTAGCTCCTGTTGCAACTAGATGTAATTGGATTTTTTGCATGGAACAGAAATCACTAAAACATGAGCTGATATTAAAGCGTGATATTGCTGATTTTAAAGCGTCTATACAGCTTTCACTATTAATATTTACCGTGTGGTGCAAATAAACAAATTTCGTAAATGCGTCTATTTGTACGATAATATACTCCTTCTGATCCTTCTTGCCACTTAATTTGCCCGTAATATCCATATGGATCGTGTGCCATGGAATCTCTACCTTGGGTATTGGGTGGAGTTCGATTGGCAACTTTCCCGAAGGAGGTTTAGTTAGTTTACAAGTAATGCAATTGTCTACAAAATTACGGACGTACTTGGCCATATGTTCAAACCAATAAAATTCGTACATTTTGTCTAACGTTTTTTCCCATCCTAAGTGTACGATTGATTCATGCACATGGTTTATTACCGACCATTTGAAAGCTCTAGGGACAACTGGAAGACATCTGGTTTTGCCGTTTCGCTGAATTTTACGGAAAAGAGTTTTTGAGCGCAATTCATAACTTCTTGCTAAATTCTCCTCGAGTTCATTGTTTTGAATTTTAGATGCAATAGTTGAAATCTCTGAATCTTTTTGTTGCTCAGCAAGAAGCCAGTTATCTGTAATTTCAGCTAATAGGATATGCTTCTTTTCTATACCTGTATGAGAAATTGCCTTAGACGGCTTACATATGGGATTACGCGAAAAAAAATCAACATGAGCCATTTTAGCACCTGGCCTATACTGAATGTCAAAGTCGAATGACTGCATATATGCCCACCAACGGTGCACTCTTGGCGTTAGTTCAACTTTAGTGCGAATGGCTTTTAGCGAATTGCAGTCAGTCAATACGACGAAACGTCGGCCATGTAAATAGTGCCGAAAATGTTTCAGGGAATTATACACAGCTAAAGTTTCAAGCTCATATGAATGATATCGTGACTCCGTAGGAGATGTTTGTTTGCTATAATACTCGATAACGCGAGGTTTATTATCTATTTTATGGAGTAGAATAGCGCCATAGCCATACATACTGGCATCAGTATGCAGCTCAATGGGATACTGAGGATCAAATATAATAAGAACGGGTTCATCTATTAATGTTTTGATAATTTTTTGTCGTATTTGCTCGTGTTCATGTTTCCATTCAAATGTTTTATTCTTACAGGTCAAACAGTATAATGGTTTCATGATTTCTGAAAATTTTGACACAAATTGCCGAAAATAAGAGGCAAGGCCAATAAATTGTCTCACTTGGGTCACGGACTGTGGAGGGGGTAAGGCGACCAATGCTTGTATTTTGCGTGGTCGGATTTCACCCTCACTAACAAGAAACCCAAGATATTCAATGCTTGATTTAAGGAATGAGCATTTGGAATTATTGAAAGAAAACCCAGCCCGTGATAACATTTTTAAAACCGTTCTTAGCCTTGTTAATGCTTCCTCTTTGGTTTGTGCAATAATCATGATGTCGTCCATATAGACGATTACGTAAGAATAGGCAATTTCACCTAACGCTTTTATAATTGCCCGCTGAAATACAGATGGAGCATTTTTTAACCCAAACGGCATAGTTAGGAATTCGTATTGGCCCTCTGGAGTCACAAACGCTGTACGCTCAATCGAATTTGGATTAATAGGGATCTGGTGGAACCCGCTGGCCATATCCAAACAACTAAAGAATCTTGCTCCACGTAGCCTAGATATTTGATCGTTAATTAGCGGCAAGGGATATTTTTCAGCAACTGTGTTTGCATTTAGCTCGCGGTAATCTATACAAAGACGATCTGATCCATTTTTTTTTTTAACGAGTAGCATAGGACTGGCAAATGGGGCGAATTATATTGGATAATAGCAATTCCTTAATTTTATTTCTCACTATTTCTTTTTCTTCTATACTAAGCCTGTATGGTCGTCTGCGTACGGTTTTAATTGGGTCAATTAAACGTATTTCTAACTCGCCAGTTGTGACGCGGCTTTTCGGAAATCCGTCTATAAATGATTTTGAAAATTCATTTAAAATATCTAACAAATTTTCGTTATCTACACCACACAATTCGGTATCCACATTAGCAAGATTGACATTATTTTTCAAAGCAGACAGGGTATGTACAGACTTAGTCTTACATAATTTGATTTCATCATTTGTTATCGTAGCACTAAATCCCTGACTTAAGATTTCTCGACCAATTATTATATTGTAATTAATGCAACTGTTAAGTACTACGTGAAAAAGGACTTCAAGACAGTATTCACTTATAATCACTTTTGACAAAATTTGTAATGTACTAGTGACAGGATGAAATCAATGTTCCAATTGGCTCAGCAACATGGCATAGGTTAACGCGTTTTTCGTCCGTTTTGCTTTGGCTTCCCATCGGCTGTCGTGTAGGGCACGCTGATGCAATATACCCCTCGTTTCCACATCTGTAGCAAGTAATTGGTCCAGCTTTTGACTCGGATGAACGTGCAGAACTCGAACTTGGTCCTTGTGGCTTCATGTTATTTTTCCTGGAGCGGCAGTCGGCTATTTTATGACCCATTTTTCCGCAGAAATGACATTTAACAGGTGTCTGCAGGCGCACTTTCTTGCTTACAAAATTTTCCGGATCGGAATGCTCCTTTCGCTTAGGAAACGAAAATGCCCTTAGCTCATTTTGCAACTCATTGCGCGTCTTTATAGTGGTTGTAAACAACGTGCGTTGCAACCGAGAATCTATGGTTGCCGAATGCGATAAGGCTACCGACACTGCAATTTCTTCTGGTGTCATTGTCTTCCATTTTACCATAAGAGTAGTCACCAATCGGCTTCCATACAGCGCCAGGCATTCGCCGTCATTTGGGCGGCTGTTTAAAACATTAAATACCGTCGCTGCTGGCGTTTCATTGCCTTCAAATTGTTGTAGGAACATTTCTTTAAATTGAATCCATGTCATTCCTGCAAAGCAGATTTGTGAGAGCCAGTTGGAAGCACCACCCTCCAAAGATTTGATTAGCGCTATAAACAAAGCACTGCCGTCCAGAGGATTTTCCCCTACAATAAGGTCCACCGTAAAACACCAGGTAGATGCACTGGAATCAGCGGAATCAGGGTTGAACTTCGGGAACGTAACTGATTTGGACGCGCTTGGTGCCGCCTGCGCATTTTTCACGGCACCAAGTACTTTAATTAGATTGCGGTGCTGCATTTCCAGCAAGGCGCATAAACGGTCATCAGGATTGACTTGGGGCTGAGGCGATCCCACTTCTGATGTCGGAATGGGGTTGTGGCTATCCATTATTAAAGCCGCCTCTGAAAAATTGCTGCGAGTTGTGCATTTCCTCGGCTGTGACATTTCGTGACCACTCTTCTATGACGCTCAGCAACTACTCAACTACTTCACAATATTGCATCATCCAAGCATTGTCTGAAACGCAACTGATCGAATTCGCCGCGATTGCTCTATTTCTCTCTTTCTAACACGTTGTCACGCCGAGGCTACGCGAAACAGAGAGCTCTGCTGAACTCGCTCTTACAATAAACAGAAGACGGAGATAAAAAGGATGAGACAAAAATGGTATACACATTTTATTTAACAGAGATGACAATATTTCAATTGAGATGACAGTTTTATTAGAGATGACAAAATTGGTACATGTTGTTTGTTTCCTTCCTTTTAACAAAATTAATAGCGATTCGACATATTCTTCTTTTATACATCTAGCTATTTCAATTATTGTTGAATGGACTCTTTCAACTTGTCCGTTAGTTATGCTGTGACGTGGATCACAAAAATAAATTTCAATATTTAACCTTTGCATTAAGGATTTAAATGTTGGTGTGGTAAAGCTTGATTCGTTGTCTAATGTAATTTGTTTTACATCTGTGAAGCTTTGAAGCAATTCTAAAACCTTTTTTTCAATATTTGATTTATCTTCTATATGTTTTAATACTAAAAATTTTGAATAAGCATCTACACATGTGATAAATTTGAGTTTTTGTGCGTAGAAAATGGCTAAATGAAGTTGTTCCCCTTCTTTTTCTGGAATTGGGGCTTTGCCTATTTGTATTTTCTTGGGATGACGATCATATTTATTTTTATTGCATATCATACAATTTCGAACGTATTCTTTCATTCTTTTCCTCATTTCTGGCCAGTAATATAATTTTTCAATTTGTTTGATATTTTCATTATAGCTTCGATGAGTTCTATTATGGGTTTGTTCGATTAATCCGGACTGATCTTCTCTATTAATAATATTCATTGGAAAAAGTTTTGTAAATACGAATTTGTTCTGAAAAGTTTGTTTGAGAGTTTCTTGGACTTCATGCAAATCTTCAACGGTGCAGTGAATCCCCGTTACTAGCTTTGGCTGAATATATTCTTTCCAAATTGTTATTAAATTTTCTACTGTATCAAATTCTATTAAATGCCTTTTATTTCCAAAGGTTTCGATTAACTCATAGACAGTAAATCTGTTCTTACACAATATTATTTGTTGTTTAAATTGATTTATGGGTTTTTGTGTTTCTTGTATTTGAACGCTTTCACTACTCTGTGCTGAATGTTGAGATTCCTGACTCTGGGAATCATCGGAAATGTTATACAGTTCAAGACGCGACAATGCGTCAGCTACAATATTGGATTTACCAGGTTGATATACAAATTTTGGAGAAAATTCTTCTATTATTGCGTGCAATCCTTTCATTTTTGGATTAGGATTGCGGGGTGATAAAGCAAATGTTAATGGTTGGTTATCAGTGTGTATTTCCAAATTGGTTACACCATAGAGGTAATTTCGTAGATTTTTTAATGCCCAAACAATGGCATAAAGCTCTTTTTCATTAGTTGCATAATTTCTTTCTGTTTTATTAAGAGTTTTTGAAATGAAGGTTATTGGTTTACCCCCTTATGATAGTACCGCACCCATTGCAACGTTAGATGCATCGGTAGTTAATACAAATGTTTTTGAGTAGTCAGGCTGTATCAATTCCATTTCTGAAGCTAATTGTTTTTTTTTAATTTTTCAAATGCATTTATTCCTTCTTCATCTAGAGTTATTTCAAATTTTTTTGATTTATTTTTAGAAATCCTACCGTTATCTCCTGATAGGTATTTTGTCAAAGGTTTGGCTATCGAAGCATAGTCTTTAACGAATTTACGATAATATCCTGCAAGTCCCAAGAATCCTCTTAATGCTCGCAAACTTATTGGTATTGGATAGTTTAAGATTAATTTTATTTTATTTGGGTCAGTTTTGATGACATTTTAAGCTACTATATAACCCAAAAACTCTATTTCTTCCGCAAAAAATTTTGATTTTTCTAATGAAATTTTCATATTAGCATTTTTTAATATTTTTGTAATTGTTTCTAAATCCTGTAAGTGTTGAGTTACGTTTTTCGAAAAAATAATTATATCATCCATATAAACGTGACAGATTTTTCCTATATGTTCTCGCAATATATCATCCATTGCTCTCTGAAAAATTCTAGGGGCAAAAGGAATCCTTAAAAATTCATATTTCTAATTATTAACGGAAAAAGCTGTTTTCTCAATATCATTTTCTGTCATTAAAATTTGATGAAATCCTGATTCTAGATCAATGGTTGAAAAATGTTTTGCCTTGCCTAGATTAGACAGTATTACGTTTGTATCCGGAATCGGATAACGATCAGAAATTGTATGCTCATTTATTTTTTTGTAGTCAATTACCATTCTAAGTTTTGGTGTTCCATTGTCATTTGTACCCTTTTTTGGTACCACCCAAATTGGTGAGTCCATATACTTTTACTAGGTCTTATTATATTATCGTTAATCATTTTATTTATTTCTTCATTAACAAACGAGTTTACAGATAAGGGATATGGATATTGTCTGCTCCATATCGGATCCTCATTTTTCATTCTTATTTCCGCTTTTACATTTGTCATGAAGGGAAAACTTGTATTAATATTTGATTGCATTTGAGCAATTTTTTCTTTTGTTTTTGTTTTAAGTTGAATTAATCTTTCATCCTGATTTTCAATATTAAACTTTTCGGAATTCTTTTCCGAATAATGATCATTATCGTTGTTAATTTCTGAGCCTCTTTCACCCAGTATCGAATAGTTATCGTTAATGTTGCCGGCAAATTCATCGGCTGGCTTTGTAGAACTTTTTCTTTCCACAATATTTTCTTTATATAATTTGCCGGTATTATCATCGGCTGGCTTTGTAGAACTTTTTCGTTCCACAATGTTTTTTTTTTATGATTATTTTTTTCATTTTGCTGGTATATATCTTCAGCTGGCGTTTTGGGTAAAATCTTCGGCTGGCGGTGTAGAACTTGCTTGTTCCACAATTTTGTTTTCAAAATAAATATTCATGCTTCTTTTTTCATTTTCCGAGTTATTTTTTATCCTATAATTAATTTTCCCATTGGACACATCGATATGTGCCTCAATTTTTTTAAGGAAATTGTATCCCAAAAGGAGATCCAATTCTAATCCTTCTATTTCATAGAAGATTTCTTCGATTCCAAATAAAGTAATTATGTGATAAAATTTTATTATGGAATAGCCATTCACGGTTTTTATTCGTTTATAAATGGCTATTTCATTTTTATTATTATAAACCCCAGGCTTAATGTAGCATGAGCTTGCTCCCGTATCAACTAGGACTTTTAAATGTTTATTTAATTTTGGATCGTGTAATTTGAGATAGGGGAGTTCGTCCCCTCTTCCCCTAAAAAATGGCTCTCGTTTATATTGTTAATTCGCTGACTCTTTTCTTGTGGGCGAAAGCTGTTATTACTTTCTCTATGCCGCTTTACCCCATGGGCTTCCTGATTTTGCCCCCTATTGGCCTGAAAGTTTGGATTTATTTGTATAGGTTTTAAATTTTGATTATTATTGCTATTTCTTTGTTGTTGATAAAAATTGTTAGTGCTTTGCTGTCCCCTCATATTAAAGTCTCTATTATAAAGTCTGGATACAGATGGATCTATATCCATTGGAGTTGGTTTCGGAAAATTATAATGCGTATTATTATTGCTAGGGTTGTTCCTTTGAGGAAATCTTAGGTTATTGTTTGTGTACGTTGTCTTCACTCTGTTTCTGTCATACGTAAAGTTTTGAGCAAATCGGGCTCTTTGATTATTCAAGTTCCTGAGCTTTTGCTAAAGCGTCAGGTAAATCTTGTGGGCTTAAAGAGAATATAATGTCTCGTAATGGGGTATTTAGTCCTGTTATAATGATCCTTAAGGCATGTTCTCTGTTTTTTTTGTTTAATTCTTTGGTCAAGTCTGCGTTATTTCCGTGCGTCATAACTGTTTTGTTAATTAATAGCGTCAGCTTTTTCTTGACGAGATTGTAGTATTCTACAACCGACATTGCACCTTGCCTTAAGATGCTTAATTCTTGTTCAATTATGTGTATTGGACGTTTGTCCGTATATGCAAAGTCTAGACGAGATAGAATTGCATCCAAATTTAGTACTGTTTGTTAATGCATCATTTGCATCATGCGTTATTTTATTTCTGAGTATTGTGAGTGCGGCAAAGTACTTTCTACTGCCCCTCACGTATAGGCTCATAGCGTTAAGCGCTGTCTCTCTCCAACTAACATATGAATTGATCCTACCAGTAAATTCAGGTACGGATTTAACTACATCTAATGATTCTTGGCAGGCTATATTGTCGTCTATCGTCTGTGTTAAAAAATCAGTTGCACTAGTGGTATTGACTGTTATTTGTGAGCGTAATTGCTCTACTTCTTCACGTAATGCTATATTGCTGTCAGCAATAAGGCGAGTTATTAGGTCTACGGTCAAAGCGTCGCCGTTAGCCATTTTGTCTAATTTTTTGTTAAAAAATTTTTATTTTACCCCTTCTAGGAAGAGGTGCTTTTTTATTCTGGAGGGTCTGGAGTTCAGAATCGCAGAATTAAGCTTTGTTATAAACCGGAGGGTCCCCCTTGCGGTGGTGAATCGCGGTTTCAATATATTTTTATTATATGGCTGATCGAGCCTTTAATTACTGTTTTATTGGAAAAATTTTTTGGTGGGATTAATTTTTTATAATTCTCTGGAGGGTCCCTTGGGTGGTGAATCGCAGAGAATTTTAAATTGTTATAAGCTGGAGGGTCCCCCCGACGGTGGTGAATCGCAGCTTTTAATTATTTAATTTATTGGTTGTACAAACCATTAGTTGTAGTTTTTTATTTCTTTATTTTTTTTGTTTAGGACATTTCTTAATATCGTGATCGCCCTTACAAAAATCGCAGTATGAGAGTTTTTTATATTTAATGCTTGGGCTATTTCCTAATTCTAATATACAAAAATAATTTAACTATATTTAATTTTAATTTCAACTTACAAATATGTATATTCTGTCGCTGTCTCGTTCGAAATTTCCGCCGATGATGCTGTTGTTGTTACTGTTGTTATTACCTCTGTTTCCTCTATGCTTGCTGCTACCACTGTTGACACGTCCGCTGATGTTGTTACCACTGTTGCTAAGTTGTTTTTGCACTTTTAATTCACTCTGTATTTTGTTGATTATTTTAATTAATTATTTTAAATCTTTAGTTTTTGAGTCAATTTTATAATTTTAGAGTTTCTTGTTTTTGTTTCTCTCTGATTGTCACTTCGTTACTTTTATTCACACAGTTATTTTTGTTATTTTTTTTAAGAAAATTTTTTCACTTACACTTTTTGGGTCACTGTTATTTTTCTAATAAATTGTTTTAACTGGTGCCAAATTATCCCTTTTTTCTTTGGTAGGCACTTTTGACTTCGTGCAAATTATTTCTTTATAAGACAATTTAACTTCACTTTGCACTTTTGACTTCGTGTTAAACTATTTCTTTATAAGAGGCAAGTTTGAATTCGTGCCAACTATTTCTTTATAAGACAATTTTAACTTCATTATTCACTTATTTTTCACTTTTTATTTTTTTACTGTAGTAGGCACTTTTTGAACTCGTGCAAACTATTTCTTTATAAGACAATTTTAACTTCACTATTCACTTATTTTTCACTTTTTATTTTTTTACTGTAGTAGGCACTTTTTTGAACTCGTGCCACACGTTGGGCGCCAATTAACTTCCCTTGCGTGGGTGTATGAAAAAAATGTATTCCGTTCCGCTACGCGCGGTAGAAATAAAACGCAAGTGTTGGTTTGAGTGGGATAATAACGGGTGATTTTTTTGAGGTTAGGATTTTCATGCATTAGTATTTGACAGATCACGTGGGATTTCAGACATGGTGTCAAAGAGAAAGATGCTCAGTATGCTTTGACATTTCATCATGAATAGACTTGCTAACGAGCAACGCTTGCAAATCATTGAATTTTATTACCAAAATCAGTGTTCGGTTCGAAATGTGTTTCGCGTCCGTGTCCGATGAGCGATGAGGCTCATTTCTGGTTGAATGGCTACGTAAATAAGCAAAATTGCCGCATTTGGGGTGAAGAGCAACCAGAAGCCGTTCAAGAACTGCCCATGCATCCCGAAAAATGCACTGTTTGGTGTGGTTTGTACGCTGGTGGAATCATTGGACCGTATTTTTTCAAAGATGCTGTTGGACGCAACGTTACGGTGAATGGCGATCGCTATCGTTCGATGCTAACAAACTTTTTGTTGCCAAAAATGGAAGAACTGAACTTGGTTGACATGTGGTTTCAACAAGATGGCGCTACATGCCACACAGCTCGGGATTCTATGGCCATTTTGAGGGAAAACTTCGGACAACAATTCATCTCAAGAAATGGACCCGTAAGTTGGCCACCAAGATCATGCGATTTAACGCCTTTAGACTATTTTTTGTGGGGCTACGTCAAGTCTAAAGTCTACAGAAATAAGCCAGCAACTATTCCAGCTTTGGAAGACAACATTTCCGAAGAAATTCGGGCTATTTCGGCCGAAATGCTCGAAAAAGTTGCCCAAAATTGGACTTTCCGAATGGACCAATTAAGACGCAGCCGCGGTCAACATTTAAATGAAATTATCTTCAAAAAGTAAATGTCATGAACCAATCTAACGTTTCAAATAAAGAACCGATGAGATTTTGCAAATTTTATGCGTTTTTTTTAAAAAAAAAGTTATCAAGCTCTTAAAAAATCACCCTTTATATGGTGCGCTTTGATCATCAAGATGATCTCTCAATACGCTTGCCGATTATCCACTCATCTTTATTAGTAAAAGCACTTACATTTATATTCTTACAATTCTATGCTTACTACTAAAGATGCTTTGGCATTACATTAAGTGATGAAATGCCAGAGCATTGGATTTCCAATTATTCTCATTATCAAAACAAATAATGGAATATTGAATTATGCTTACTTATCAAAACAAGTGATGTATTAATTTCTTATTAATTAAAGTATTCTGCTGACCAAGCAGTAATACCGTAGGAAGATACAATTTGTTTACATTTATAATTAGGTCTTTGTGTGGCTGCTGCCGTTAACTAATAATGGATTTTTGGATTCAGAACGGAAAAAGCATATCGAATTCTTAAGTAATCAAAAACGTTAATTATATTTCTAATTTATGAGACAGTGTAGTAGCAAAGTGCAAAGATTCAATTTTATTTAGAGTTATGGTAAGGTTTCTATGCGGAGGCTATCGTTAACTTGCATACATATCGACGCAGATTTTTGCAAGCTGCGTAAAAATATTTTTTACATTCCTTGAGAAGTACAGTCAATCCCGGTTATGTGCCACGATCAAAGATACAGATTTTTGTGGTTAAAAATAAAAATATAGTTTGGTACATAAGCGACTACGGATACTTAACCGAGTTGTACTTAAAACAATAGATTCAATGTATTTCAAAAAACAAACCATGGGATGCAGCAAGATATAGGCAGTTAAGAGGGATGGTTTTCATTTAAGGGGAGTACTATTTAACCGGGATTCACTGTACACATAAATCAGAGGAATATTGAATATTTTCTTTGACACATTTCTTGAATATTTGCGGGGTTGTCGCTTTTTCCTTCTCATACAAATATCAGAAATTGTTCAATTTATGATTTTTAGCTTTTGCCATCGTTCCAAAAAGACGCTTGTAGGCAAAGGCATGCTAGGGGAGATTTAATGGTATTTGTTTTTATGAATGAAGCTTTGCTTCATGAATGAAGCTTTACCTGTTGAAAGTGTGCTTGAGTTCATGAATGAAAATATTGTTGTTGTGTGTTTTTCTACAAATTTGGGCATAGACTATTTGGCTGCCATATTGACTTATGACGCTGCTGATGCTATTTGAAACCATTGTTATTTTTGTAGAACAAAATTCGTAATTTTTGCGGGTGACATATCTACATGTGAACGCATATACATAAGTATGTATGTTGTGTATGCATTATTTGTGAGGGAATGTCATACGCACATATTTACATGTGTATGCATATTTGTATATTGGTTTGTGTATACATTATTTGTTCGACAATGTCGTGCACATATGCGTGTACATACATATAGAGCAGTGCGCGCACACTTTTCACTGATAAATGATAATATCGTGATTTGAATTGTACTTATGTACATATCGCTCATTTGCTGCAAGACCGGCATAAATCAAAAAACGTGATTTTTGAGTTAATTCTGCAGAACTGTTCGTTATATTATACTTCATGTTGAGTGAAAAGTTCATATGAATACCTCTTATATGCTCCGCTTGAGAAGAGAATATATTTCCTTATTTCCGTGTAAGGTTATAGTCAGTTGAAAACTTTAAACGCGTTTTCTGGCAAATCGATTTTTTTGACTTATGCCGGTCTTGCAGCAAATGAGCGATATATAAGTATGTAATTATGTGCTAATATGTAGATGCGTATGAAAATTTAAATGAAGAAATGTGATTTACATACAATATTATTGTAATATATTAAGTTTTTAGGATCTCATATATGTACATACATATATCGCATATATACAAACATATTCATACATATATGAAATTATATTATATTACCAAATATAAGAAATATTTATAAATTAACTGTTATTCACACATTAACTACGAATATATATTTCGAAAATAGCATAAATTAATTAGAATGTTATCAGTTTTGCATGTATTCATAAAAATTCGCAAAATGATAATCATATCAATTAATATGATGGCATGTAAGCATATAAAAATATAAGCAAAAGGCCAACATACAGTAGTATCTCGATAGACCGGACACCTTTTAGTCCGGACACCTCTATAATCCGGACATTGCTTTTATCCGGACAGTTTTATATTTTTTACTCTTTAATCCGGACGCTACAAAAAATGCAGACTTTTGTTTCTCTTTTCGCTTTGGTATTATGATTTTTACTATGCGTTGTGAGTTTTTGCTGCAGCAGTTCGAAGAATATCGGTACTTTAACGAAAAAATGTGCGTATATATGTACTACATACATATGTACTACATTTGTTTATTCATAGTTCGTAAAGTGGCACCGTGACTGGACTTGCATTCAATTTCTTTGTTATTAAAATGAGCGGCAGACAAATAAATAAAAGAGCTCATAAAACCCTATCTATTCAGAAAAAATGTGAAATATTAGATCGCCTTGATAAAGGAAAACAGATCAATTTCGGGTAACAAAATCTACTGTATTTGACATAAAAAAGAAACGTGATGCTATCAGAAAGTATGCGACCAACTGTGTGCAGAAACCAGGTTAGTTAAAGTGGAACCAATTTTGGTTTCCAAATTTAATAACTTAGTGGTATTTCTCAGAAAAAAGGCAGACCATGAGACTAGGAGAACATCCGGATATGGAGAAGGCCTTAATGACTTGGTTTGTTCAACAGAGAAATCAGAATATTCCTATATCAACTGAAATGATTCAACACAAAGCAAAATATTTCTATAATCAAATAACTGGCAAAAATGATTTTGGGGCAAGTTTGGGATGGATTTCAAATTTTAAAGCACGACATGGCATAAGGAAATTAAAAATTTGTGGTGAAAAAGTAAGCAGTGATGTTTCTGCAGTTGAACCATTCAGGCAAAAATTAAAATCTATTATAGAAGAAATGAACCTAGATCATGACCAAATTTATAATGCAGATGAATCGGCAGCCTTTTGGAAAGTTATTCCTGCAAATACATTGGCGCACTCGCAAGAAAAATCTGCATCTGGTCGAAAAATTTCAAAGGATCGCGTAACTTTTATGCCTTGTTGCACTGCATGAGGCACACATAAGCTACCCCTTTTGGTAAGAGGCAAATCAACTAATCCACGATCATTTAAAAATTGCAATGTGCCTGTAACTTATAAAGCAACTAAAAAAGATTGGATGTCAACGTTCTTATTTACTGAATGGTACAAGAAATATTTTATACCGGATTTAAAAAATTTTTTGCAAGACAATAATAGACCATTAAAAGCTATTTTACTTATCGACAATGCTCCATGCCACCCAAGATCAGAAGATATTGACATAGACACTAATTTTCGAATTGTCTTTCTTCCACCCAATTGCACAGCAATCATACAGCCTTTAGATCAAAATTTAATTCAAAATGTTAAAGTGTCTTACAGAAAACAACTTTTGAATTATCTTCTAGTTAATTGATAATACAGATATTGGAATTGCATTAAAAAACTTTACGCTACGAAATTGCGTCACACTTTTATACAATGCGTGGTTAGGTATATCACAGCAGAATATTGTACGCAGTTGGAACCAGTTGTTGTGTTGCGACCGACAAGAATGGATGGAGGAAGATTTGATACCTCTGGCTCAACTTACAGCCGCTAATTCAGACATGAATGAAATTCATACCATCATCACTTCAATAAATCTGGACGCTCAAGTTGATACTCAAACCATAAATGATTGGGCCACTGGAAGAGATGAATTCGAATACGATTTTTCTGATCGGGAAATTGTGCAGTCTATGTTAGAAAACGATAATATTGAGGAAAATGATTCTGCCTCTGACTATAGCATAGTTGAAGTGGAAAATAAAATCAGTAGTAGTGAAGCAAAAAGTATTTTTTCCAAAGCGATTCAGTGGGCAGAACAAATTGACGCTTCGGCTATGGACATTTTAACTTTAAAACGCTTAAAGGAAACTGCAGATAAAATGTTTAGAGAAAACTGTTAACAGACCAAAATTGATACTTTTTTTCAAATGCATAACAATTAAAAGTATCCATGTTTACATAAAATTTTAATAAAAACTGCATTTGAATTAAAAATGTATATTAATTGTGTCAAATTTCTTTCCCGCAAATAACCATTAAAGAAAATATCTATAATCCGGACACCCCCGTTATCCGGACGACCCCCAACATCAAGGGTGTCCGATCTATCGAGATACTACTGTACGTCTGTAATAGCAATGTATGTTTCTGAGCATAATTTTCAATTAATGCTCAGCTCTGTTCACGCGCCCCTGTTAAAAATTTCTCCTTCTTAGCTAGCTGTGGTGAAATGCACTCATCGTATTTTGTTAGCTTTTGACAGTTTACACGCTTGTCCGTTGTTGGACCTTCTCTACAGATATACGTTCTCTGATGTATGTATTATCAAAAATAAGAAATTATTAAAAAATAACTCTTATTCGCACATTAACTACAAATATAGCTTTGAAAATAGCATAATTTAATGAAAATGGGACAATTTTTGCATGTATTCATAAAAATATGTAAATGATAATCATATCAATTAATATGATTGCATGTAAACGTATAAAATTATGTGCCAAAATGCAACATACATACGTCTTCAACAGCAATGTATATTTTTGAGCATAGTTTTCATTGAATGCTCAGCTCTGTTCCCGCGCCACTAAATAAAGTGAAGGCAAAAATTAATTTCGAAAATGGATTATTAATCAATAAGACCAAAAAAAATTGTATTTAAAAAATTTTAATAAAACCAGTAAAGAAAATATGAAAATTGTAGAACAAAAAAGTTCTATAGCGCCAGTTGACGAAATTACCGGCAATATTATTCTAGAAAACTATTTTTCTTCAAATTTAAAAGACTTAAAAAATACCCGCAAATGCAGTTATCCAATGATAGGCCATAATTCTGAATGTGATATTCATTTACAAAGTGATCCCGAAAATAAAAAAGGAAACGAAAACGAAAGATTGTTGAATTAAAAAACTAAACATTTAAAAAATTAATTCATACAACAACTGGCTCCTTTATTTGGAGTAAACAATATCCATGTCCATTGGCTACCATCAATTTCGTTGATGAAGAAATTGAAAAACTGTTGGATAATAGAATTATCAGAGTAAGCAAGAGTCCGTACAATTCAACCATTTGGATTGTCCCTAAGAAGTGAATTAATGACGTTAGCACACGTAAACTTAAAATGGGTGTCGATTTAAAAAAAATAAATGAAATCACTATTTCGGATAAGTACCCATTAACACATTTCACAAAAAATTGTTTTAAGAACTGATGCGGCAAATATAGCAATAGATGCAGTATTAACACAAAATGATAAAACAAAAACATTCAACAAAACTGAGAAAAACTATGCCACAAGCGAAAAAGAATTTTATGCCATTGTATGGGCATTAAAAACTTATGAAACTATCTTTACGGCGTGTCTGACTTAAAAATTGACATCGATCACCAACATTATTTTTTGCCAAGAAAACCTATTTAAAAATGAAAAGGTAGTATGCCATAATCGAAAAATTAGCACCAAAAATATTTTACAAGCCTGGAAAAATTACCAGAGTTGCAGACGTAAGAAGAATAACAACTGCATCTAAATATTTTTTCATGCTCAGAAATTGAAAATTATTACCTGTATCGATCATACTCGAAATTCTTTGTTCTAAAATCAATTTAAGATAAATTTAACATTGATTTAGAGCTATTGTAAACCTTTCCCGATGTAAAACAAATAACTCTTGAAAAAAAAACAAGTTTTCTACCCCTCAATTTAAATCTATGATGAAACGCCTCAAAATCAAAATATTTTACTGTACTCAGGAAAATTTAACGAGTAAATTCAACTCTAATCGAGAGAGATCAATGTATTAAAGAAAAATATTCGATAACAAGTGACCTGGAAACAATAATACGAGTCGCAAAACAGTATAATTTGATTATACACTCAGTCAAAAACTTCAAACCACCAAATGTATTTCATTAATAAATTAATCACCACATACTAGATAATTGCTCAGAATGCTATATTACGCGTTGGTGATGTCACTCAAATGAAAATTAATAATTCTCATAGAGATACCTTCTAATTGCTAATGAAAATATTAATGGCAACCTAAGAATTTCTACAAAAGAAACGGAATCTGAACCTTTTGTGATAGCAACTTTATTAGAACAATTAAAACAAAATCATGCTAAGCAGAAAAAAGGAATAAATGAACTAGGAATACTTTGAAAATGGTTAGCAGGAACACCCGACCATGATAACTTTGTAAATATTAATGACAAATTTAATGAACTAGTAATAAATAAAAATAATCAATTCACAACAAATTCATAAATTTGTAAAATAATAAAATAATTGTTTTTTATATTAAAACAATCAAACGAAATCAATTTATTATACGTGAACTTCAAAACATGATAAATACAGTAACATTTGGTAAAATTGGAATTTTAAATCCAACTATTTTGAAAATCAACAAACCATCAGCACGGAATTATGACAATTGCAGACTTAATGGGCATTTCAAAATTTAAAATAGCCCTAAAAGGGGTCATAATTATCCTTTATATAAGATATCCAAAAATGGAATTAACATGTAAGTTTTATGAAGTAAGAGCTATTGCTCACTTAAATGGTAAGATTATAATTGAACAGAATATTATACATATATTCAGTTTCACTACATTCAAGATTGTAAAACCGAAACTGATAGAACCTATTGTACATTAAATAAGCAAAACGCTTGCTTTTCAGAAAATCTAAATACAAATCGTGGAACTTTTTTTTATTTTTTTTTATTATTATTTTACATTGTACCTCGTATATAAAAGTAAAATACTAACAACAATTCCAGTCTTATTAATTAAGAGAGATACATAAAAGCTAAATATTAAAAAATATATTTGCTGCTACTGTTGTCTTACTAGATCGGAAGGCTTCTTGCGTTTCAACCGGATTTCTCGCCCAGCAGTTTCGATGAGTCTGAAGACTTCCTCATTAACGTGCTGTCTAAGCCTCAGTTCGTGAGACTTTGCTAATTTGGAGATTTCATTTATCACTGAATTCACGCCTAGATCACGGTGTAGGTCAGTAGATCTAATGTACCAAGAAGCATTAACTAAAGTCCTTAGTATCTTACTTTGAAAGCGCTGAATGCTGGCAATACAGCTTTGACTTGAGCAACTTCACAGTTGGGCTTCGTAGGTCCAAACTGGCTTTAAGACTTGATTATGTTATAACAGTTTGTTTTGTATTGATAGCTTGGATTTCCTGCCAACTAGGTGGTAAAGTTTGACAAATTTCATATCAAGCTGGTTCCTTTTTTTTTACACGCTCTTTCTAGCGTAGCTTAGCATTTAAGGTGATAACTAGACTTAGCACTGTTGTGATGTGGCATAGGAATGTTATCTATATAATATAAATGGGACAATATGCCGGCTTTTTCAAGGTAAAGTCGACATGAATTGATTTGGTGTCGTTTAATTTGATGCGCCACTTAGATGCTCACTTAGTAATTGCGTTGACTGCTGTCTGCACTGGTCGACTAAATAGTGAAGTTGACTCTCCAGCTGCTAACAAAGCTGTGTAATCCTCAAATGTCGCTGTCATATAACTAGAATCAGATGGGAGATCACTGGTAAAAAGCAAATAAAGCATTGGCCCCAAGACGCTTCCCTGGGGAGCACCGACTTCTATCGGTTGCAAGTTTGAATATGCATCCTTTTGTTTAATATGGAAGTATCTATCATTTAAGCACGAAGCAATTATTTCACAAAATTGTTTGGGTAGCATGTATTTCAATTTGAACAGTAGACCCGTATGCCAAACTTTGTCACAAGCTTGAGACACGACACAGGCCGCCGTACAAACGTTCTTTTTATCGATTGTATTTTCAACGAAATTAACGATTCGGTGTACCTGGTGAATTGTTGAATCGTGGTTTTTATGAGCGATTATTGATTTAAGCCTATTTATGAGTACATTCTCAAAGATTTTAGATAAGGCTGGCAGCAGCGAAATTGGTCTATGTGATGTAACATCGTGTACTGGCTTACCCGGCTTAGGTATGATTATGACTTCAGATACTTTCCAAAGCGATGGCATAAAGCACCTTTTACAACGTTTACAAGTTTTTTGATCGATTATTTGGTAAATTGCATAATATTTCTCCAGTTATTAAATCATACCCAGGTGCTTTTTTGGAGAGGAGGAGAAATGCTGATGTGTCGATCCAACTACTTCGTTAGACGTAAATGTGTTTTTTCCAGTGATTTGCAAATACGCCAACTTTCTTTTCATTCGTTTTGGCCCATGCAGTTTCGTTTAGTTTTAATGGTGCTACATGTTTTATTTGTTTATTAATATTTCTTGCAGCTTTCCAGAGTGAATAATCGGTGTATTTATCAGCTGTGAGTTTAGTCAGATAAGTTTTGAAGGAAAAATTTTTAAACTCTTTATTTTTTGTGCTCTTAGTTTCGCTGTACATTTATTAAGCTCAGTTTGAGAGCAGAGGACCTAGTTTGCTGTCATCTCCGTCGAAGCTTGCGCTTTTTATGGATACTTTCTAAGATGTGTTTTGGGTATTTAGTACCACTTAGATTCTCGTGAGTATTTGGTGTACCCTTCCACGCAGCGTTTTGAATTATTTTTGTGAAATCTTCAACCTCACAGTCCAACTCGATACCAGTCGACATGTACTCAAGCTTTGGGTCGACTTTATTCAATATATTTTTAAATTTATACCAAATAGTATGTTTATTACATAACGTTGGCTTGGCGGCCGAAATAATTGGCTTTTCATACAGAGTTAGTAGCACTGGAAAATGGTCAGAGCTTAGGTCAATCTTTAATACATAAATTGAGTCGGTATTTTATTGATTATAAAGAAGTCCAGAGGGTCTGGCAAATTCTGCCTATCTGTAGGCCAATAAGTGGGTTTTCCTGTAGAAACAAAATTGCATCCAACTGCTTGTAAAGCTTTGAGAAGTTCTCGACCTTTGGTTGTAGTTAAACGAGATCCCCATTGAGTGTGTTTTGCGTTAAAGTCGCCGCCTATGATAGCTGTAAATGATGTAACAAACATTATCGTGTGGTTTTACACCATTTAAAAAACGTAAGCGCCAAAATGTATTTATTAAACGTCTTTTGTCTAAATCCGACGAATCACTCCACAACCGCTAGGGTGTTTGATGATACCATGCATTTATCGAATATGTGAGAACTTGCTGCACTGATGTAAACAATTCATATTCGAATGGAAAGAAAGTATTTATGAAATGGAGTTTACGCTATGAAACTTTTAAGAACATATTTCCTAATATAGCGTTTCTACCACTGCCACTGGGTAATCTGAGGCGCAAGTAAAAAAATCAATAGTTTGAAGGTTAGTTAGCCCAAATCAATTCTCCATGTTCTCGACTGAAACAATAACTGAATTGGAGGAAGAGAAATCATTGGCAGAACAGGGAGTAGGGGGTGCCAACACCTGGAAAAATGCCTTGGCTTTGACCTTGGAAAGTTAGCGTGTTTGTTTAAGAAACAAAACCAGCCAGACGCATTCAAGTCCTGATATTCCGTTTCTAAAGCTTGAAAAGTTATAGTCCGACCATTTGTTGGTCAAAATTACCACAAATGAAAAGACGTTAGAGACCAAACCTTGCTGACGATTATCTTGCAAGTATAGTAGGCCATGTATGCTTTAGTTATTATTTTTTCCATATTCATTTTCCAGGACAGTTTGTTGTCAATCTCCACCCCAAGTATTTAGCTGTATGGGATTGAGTGAGTGTTGTACCGTTTAGTACCGGAAGTTGAAACTGAGGGATTTTGGTTCTGCTTGTGAATAGCATCAATTCTGTTTTGTTCGGACTCGAAGTCCATTGTTCTTTCCATAATTTCGCTGACTGTTGAAGGAAACATGCCTGATACCAATAACACTATATCCTCACTGCTTTTACTCCTCCTTGGAGTAGTATTTCGTTCAGCGCTACAACCCGTAGAAGCCGAGAGAGGCATCCTTGAGGCATCCCTCTACTCATATAACTTGTTTGTGTTGCAGCGCCGTTTGAAGCTATAATCTTCCTTTTCTCAAGCATCGATAGTATCCATCTGCAGAGAATTAATTATAGTATTTACTTCTATGTTATTGAAGGCGCCCTCTATGTCTAGAAAAGCAGCCATGGTGTATTGTTTGTGGTGTAGTGATTTTTCAATTACACTTATAACCTCGTGAAGGGCAGTTTCGGTTGATCGGCCCTTTATGTACGCATGTTGGGACTTCGATAACTTCTCCGCCATTATTGTTCTTAAATGTAGATCTATTAGCCTTTCCAGTGCCTTCAGCATAAAGGAGGTAAGGCATACAGGTCTAAAATCCTTGGCATTCTCGTGTGTTCTTCTGCCTGGTGTTGGAAGGAACTTAACTTTACTTCTTTTCCAACTTCTTGCTATGTAAAATAGTTGAATGCTAGCTTTGTATATATTTTCAAACCTTTGAACCATTGGTTCTACCAGTTTTTGCGACATTATGGGCATAATCCCGTCTGGACCTGATGCCTTAAATGGTGCAAAACTATTTATGGCATATTTGATTTTGCTTTTGTCTACTATTTGGCTTTGATAATCAGCTGCGTTCTACGGTGGTTCTGATTGAACCCTCGTTGAAGGTGTTTGCTGACTCCCGGGGAAGTGTGTTGTAATTAGTACCTCCAGAGACTCCTTTGCTGAGGAGGTCCAATCACTTCCCTCCGCCTTAATGTAGGCAGTATTAATATGATCTTTGGATAGAATTTTGCTCAGCATAGCGGTTTCTCTGCAACTTTCTATAGATGTGCAGAAAGATCGCCATGAGTCGTTTTTAACTTTCCGGACTGCTTTTTTGTATCTTTTCATAATATATTTATATGGCTGCTAGATTTTGGTTCTGAAACTCTCATTGAAAGCTTTCCTTAGTTGTGTTCTCAAATTCTTGATTTCACTCTTTTACCGAGGAAGAGACTTTCTCTTTTTCAAAACTGTTAGCGGAGTAGATTTATTGAAAGTTGTGGTTAAGATTTTTTCCAACTTCTCTACTTCTGAATCTAGTTTCTGAGGATTTCTGATACTCTTATTGCCTCCCTTTTCGAGGCATTTTGTTGTTATACTGGTAAATTTTTCCCGTGCTGTTCTTCTAGGGTTCCGGTATGTGAGAAGAGCACTGTATTTCTCGCGGATGCTGAAGAGTATCCAGGAGTGATCCGACATGGAAGGCTCATCGGATACCCTCCAGTTTTCCATAACGAGACTGTCTGTGTCTGTTCATAGCGTGAGGGCAAGCTCTTCCTCCCACCCCGGGAACCTATCAGAGCTTGGGAAAATAAAAGTTGGCTTATCACCCTTGTTGCATATGCTTAGATTACTATTAAGAATATATTGCAAGAGTGACTCACCTCTGGTGTTTATGCTGCAGCTACACCATATGGTGTGCCTTGCGTTTGCATCACACCCTATTAGGAAATCTTCCTTCCTGTTCTCCTCTACTATTCTGGTGAGCTGGGCCGGTGGTATGTCTTCGTCATGGGCCAAGTAGGCTGAGACCAAGAAGAAGGGCTTTCCCTTCTGTTCCACCTTTACCACTGTGATATCTGCTGTGTTGTAATTAGGACAAAGAAATGCATTTATACTTTTATTGATAAGAATGCATGCCCTAGGCTTACCTTTGTTTCGTGCGTAAAAAAGGTTATAGTTGCTGCTGTTTAGTCCTTTAATGGTGTCTTTATTGACCCAGGGCTCCTGTATTAGGCTGATGTCGAAGCCCCCCTCGTTTATGAGGGTTGACAGATTTGCTGTGGCACTCTTAGAGTTATGTTATTGGGCATTTTGGGTTTCCTTGATGCCCACATTCCGCAGCAAGTGGCTGGCTTCGCCGACCTCTTTAATATCGTCTTCGTCAGCCGCTTTGTCGCCTTGGAATTCCGAAGCTGATTTTGTGGTCATACATATTTCCTCGGCTGTCGTTGCCTCGTCCAAGTCTCTAATTTCAAGCGTAACTGCTTGTGCTCCAACTTTAACTTCTGCAATATATTTTAGGACCTCTATTACGGGTTGTTTGAGTTTTTTAGAAGGTGCAAGTTTCGCAGAAGTTAACACTTCGCCGCTCTTCTTGCTTGGCTTAACCTGTTATCCGAGGTCTTAAAGTCTGGGGTCTGATTTCATTTCTTCACCCTATCTGCCGAAGACATGTCGCAGGTCTTCGAAATCACCATCTTTGGTTTAGTTTTTTTTGTTTCACTTTATTACGTTTGTTTTTCACCAGTTCCCATTCAAATGCCTGTTTTTTCGGGGGAGGCAATACACCGTCAGGTATTTGTGTTACCACAGTAATTTTGTACTTTACTCTTTGAAGTCTCTTTCTCGTTCTCAAGCTTCCTCTTCGCTTGTATCGCAATCACAAACCGCGGAGAAGTTTGTGACTTGTGTTTCCTCCCTTCACAAGTATTTGGTTTAGTAGCACGTTCAGAGGCAGCTCGCTCATACAATGAAGTTATCCGTCCTATGGTGTCCCTTATGGCTTTGCGGATAAATCGTCTCTTTCCATCCTCAAGCGTAGCAACCAGATTTTCAACCTGTTCACCGAGTTGATGAATGGCTGCCATAATTCCTTCAGTTACATTTGCTGCTTGGTTTGTTTAACACCTGCTACTGTACTACTTTCGTGGTTGGTCTGTAATGGCGGTGTTCGTACCACTTTTTACCTTCCCCTAAAGGCCATGTGCTCGTTTGTATTTTCAAATTCGGTTTAATTAATTTTGTTTGGGGTATTCATTTAAATGGGTCCCCCCTCGAGTCCGATATCCCTGATCACCTTGTGCAATCGCTGTGATGATCCCGTGGATGTTTTGCAATGCAGGGGTTGACGTAGGTCTTTATGGGTATCTACGTTCAGTGCCAGATCAGCACTAATCGGGAGCAAAGCTAAACAAAATTGCAGCGTCAACTCAATGACGGCACGCATCGAACGTATTTTGAAGCCGTGCCGGGGTTTTAGTGTAGGCATACGTGACATCAGCGGGGGATGGAGTCATGTGTAGAAGTTCACGCAAGTGAGGAAAGTTATCTGATCGCCATTCACTTAGGAGTGGCCAGAAACGATTCTTTTACAAATGGCTGAAGCAGCTCACTGCTTCCGGTCCTTAACCAAGTATCATCTGGGTAGCCTAGGAACATCCGTTTGAAGGCAAGCTAAAATGAGAAGGCGAAAAATCCTCTCCGCGGGGTTGTTCGTTGGGTTTGGGACCCGCCACGTAAAAAATCATACCAATGAAAAGGAACAACCAGCCTCGGATGAGTGACCCCCCTCTTGATGACGACCATGGCAAACGATATAAGGACTACGAATTAAGGGCATGCACAAGTAACGTCCGGTCCCTTAATTGGGAAGGTGCCGCTGACCAGCTGGTTGATGCCCTCGTGAAAATAAAGGCTGACATCACCGCCGTCCAAAATATGCGATAGACGAAAAAAGAACAAAGGTCCTTGTGGCATTTACTACAGTGGTCATATAAAGAAGCGCAAGTTTTGTGTGGGATTCGTGGTGAGAGAGAGACTCCGTCGCCGAGTACTATCATTCACCCCGGTGAATGAACGTCTAGCCACAATCCGCATCAAAGCGAGGTTTTTCAACATATCACTGATTTGCGCCCACGCCCCGACGAAAAAGAAGGAGGAGGTGACCAAAGAGTCCTTCTATGAGCGCTGGGAGCACATGAGCGCTGCCCCGCCACGTTGCCAAAATCGTGATTGGCGATTTTAACGCCAGGGTGGGCAAAGAAGGTATCTTTGGCACTACGGTCGGTAAATTCAGCGTCCACGAGGAAACATCCCAATATGGTTATCTGTGGTACTAGATTCCAGCACAAGAAAATACATCAAGCTACCTGGCTGTCTCCGGATCGAAAATCCACCAACCAGATCGATCATGTTGGGATAGATGGAAGACACGTCTCCAGTGTTCTAGATGTGCGTACGCTCCGAGGTCCTAACATCGACTCGGACCACTATATTGTGGCAGCCAAAATTCGCACCCGCCTCTGTGCAGCAAAAAACGCACTCCAACAAACACAAGGAAGGTTCAACGTCGAGAAGCTGCAATCACAACAGACAGCCGAACGATTTTCTACTCGGCTTGCACTCCCGCTCTCTGAGAGCACTCGTCAACAACTCGGTATAAGGGAATTGTGGGACGGCATTTCAAACTCCTTACGTACAGGTGCAACCGAAACCATTGGTTTTCGGAAAGTGTAAACGAACAGCTGGTACGACGAGGATTGCCGTGTCGCAGCGGAGAGAAAACAGGCTGCCTACCTCGCAACGTTACGATCGACCACAACACGTGCGGGATGGGATAGATACCGAGAGTTAAAGAGGGAAGCCAGACGCATTTGCAGAAAGAAAAGAAAGAAGCCGAAATGCGTGAGTACGAAGAGCTTGAAAAGCTGGCCGACAGGGTTAATGCTCGAAAATTCTACGAAAAACTGCGATGGCTTACAGAAGGTTTCAAGACCTGAGCATACTCTTGTAGAACCCCCAAAGGTGATCTAGTCACCGATGCCCAGATCATACTTAAGTTATGAAGGGAACACTTCTCCATCCTGCTGAATGGCAGTGAACGTACAACGCCAGGAGAAGGCGAACCCGATTCCCCAATCGGAGACGATGGAGCAGACGTTCCATTGTTCGACCACGAAGAAGTTCGAATAGCAATTACCCGCCTGAAGAACAATAAAGCGGCGGGGTCGATGGATTGCCGGCCGAGTTATTCAATCACGGCGGCGACGAACTGATAAGGAGCATGCATCAGCTTCTTTGTAAAATATGGTCGGACGAAAGCATGCCCAACGATTGGAATTTAAGTGTGCTCTGTCCAATCCAGAGAACTGCAAAACTCACTTTTTCCTTGAATCAGCTCATACGCAAAAGTTATTATTCAATTCCAATCACTGAGCGAAACACAGCGTTGAGTAAAAATCAGTTCATGTTGCCGAAACGCTCATTCACGTACAATGTAAGCCTTCGGTCTGAAATGCTTTGCTCACGTTTGCTCACTTCACGAAATGTTTAGCTCACTTTAGCTCAGTGATTGGAATTGAATAGTTTTGCGTATGAACTGATTTAAGGAAAAAGTGAATTTTGCAGTTCTCTGGTATGTATATTGTTTTTGTATGCTTTGTTCGCGATCAGCTTTTGCGTCACATGCATTGCACTAAGAATTTGGCACACAACTTATATTTTAGTATGTATTTTTCATCCCGTCGATATGGAGCAAGAAAATATTTTAGAAAAAATACGTACAAACACCTACACATTCTCAGCCCGACATAAGAGAAGGAGCCATGTTTAGAATATATTATCTGAAATTATTAAAGAGGATGGCACTATTTTGAATGGATTTATATACTGCCAATCCTGTAACAATATTTTAAAATATTTGCCAAAAAATTCTTGAAACTTAAACCGACATAAGTGCTGCAAATCGCTTAAGGAGACGGCGCTGCTAAAAACTGTGACGCCAGACGAAAAAAAAGCTGCTATGGACGCTTGTGTGGTCTGGGTTACTGAGGATTGCAATGTGATTATGTTATTTTTTCCATTACTATTGCCATTATTATGAAAATAAATACACCTTTGTATATGTTTGTTGTGAAATTATATATTTTTATTTATTTCTGTTTCATATCCTTCACAGTCATTAGCGCTGCTGGTTTCGCATTTATTCAAGCACAGTGAGTTTATTCATACGCGCTGAGTTTGCTCATACCCATTGAGTTTGCTCACTGGCGTTGAGTGTGCTCTTTTGTGTTTTTGTTTTCATTCAACACGATCGTTGTTGAGCCGAATGAGCGAACGCCTGAGTAGAGCTGTTTCAACATGAGCGTGAATAAACTCAGCAAGCAAACGAATTTACCGCAATTGCGCTGAATTTAGCTCAGTAGCGAAAACATTCACGAATGCCAGTTTGAGCGCTTGAGCCGAATGGGCTGATAGTTCGGGTATTGTTGGTGCATGAACATTTTTGCGCTCAACGGAAGTCGTTCTCTGGTCCAATCCACAAAACGGGAGACCCCACAATCTACGCCAACTACCGTGGGATAACCCTCTTCAACATCGCGTATAAGGTTCCATCGATCGTATTGCGTGAAAGATTAAAGATCACCGTCAACAAACTGATTGGACCTTATCAGCGTGGCTTTAGACCTGGCAAATCAAACACCGACCAGATATTCACCATGCGCCAAATCTTGGAAAAGACCGGTGAAAGGAGAATCGACACACACCACCTTTTCGTCGATTTCAAAGCTGCTTTCGACAGCACGAAAAGGAGCTGCCTTTATGCCGCGATGTCTGAATTTCGTATCCCCGCAAAATTAATACGGCTTTGTAAACTGACGTTGATCAGCACCAAAAGCTCCGTATCGTGCGATTTCTTCAATCTGCTGCTGGAAAAAATAGTTCGAGCTGCAGAACTTAATTGAGCAGGTACACTCTTTTTTAAGAGTGTACAGCTGCTGGCGTATGCCGATGATATTGATATCATCGGCCTCAACACCCGCGCCGTTAATTCTGCTTTCTCCAGACTGGACAAAGAAACAAAGCAAAAGGGTCTGGCAGTGAACGAGGGCAAGACGAAATATCTCCTGTCATCAAACAAACAGTCATCGCACTCGGGACTTGGCTCTCATGTCACTCTTGACAGTCATAACTTTGAAGTTGTAAATAATTTCGTCTATCTTGGAACCAGCGTAAACACCACCAACAATGTCAGCCTGGAAATCCAACGCAGGATTACTCTTGCCAATAGGTGCTACGTCGGACTGAGTAGGCAATTGAGAAGTAAAGTCCTCTCTCGACGAACAAAAACCAAACTCTATAAGTCGCTCATAATTGCCGTCCTGCTATAGAGGCTTGGACGATGACAACAACCGTTCAGTCGACCTTAAGAGTTTTCGAGAGAAAGGTTCTGCGAAAGATCTACGATCCTTTGCGCATTGGCCACGGCGAATATCGCATTCGTAGGAACGATGAGCTGTACGAGATGTACGACGACATTGACATAGTTTAGCGAATTAAAAGACAGCGGCTACGCTGGCTAGGTCATGTTGCATGGACGAAAACACTTCAGATGTGAATGTATTCGACGCATTACCCGCCGGGGGAAACAGAGGAAGACCTCCACTCCGTTGGAAGGACCAAGTGGAGAAGGACCGGGCTTCGCTTAGGATATCCATTTGGTGCCACGTAGCGAAAAGAACAAACGACTGGCACGCTTTTGTTGACTCGGCTTTAATCGCGTAAGCGGTGTCAACGTCAATTAAGAAGAAGAAGATACGTTACATCAGCCGGCAAGGCATTTCAGCAAGATTTCACTCCGTTTACTAAAGTCATCGAATGCTGTCAGCTCCACTGTATAAATTTCGAGAACCGTTTCCAGCAGACTTTCAGCAGAGTCTAACTGGGTTTGAAATCTGGTATCCGTTTTGTAACAATTTTTTTCAATTTCCTTACTCTTTGTTTGACATGTAGTTTTGAGTGGTGTTGATTCGCCCCATCACATAGGCTTCGTCGGGTAGACATAGCATTTTAAGCTTTCCCACCATTTCTGCTGCTATCCGCCACCTGCTGACCCCCACAATAGCCCAAGTTAGCCCTGTGTCTGCATGAGTGGTGTATGTTCGTGTGTTGTCTTTATGTATGGTGTCTTCATGTGGATCGCGGATATATGGTGTGTTATTATCCAGCGACGTGTGTTGAGGAGAAAGGCTTTAACTCATTTAGCTAATCGCCTTTATTAATCATTTTTCAGTCTACCAGACCTCTTTGACAATTATTTTGCATTTTGTGTTTCCTTGGCAAACTAGCCATGTCGGACGACACGATTTCAAATTTGAGAACTTTTGCAAAACGTATGTTTATGCCTTATGCTTCATTTAGTCACTGACGGAAGGGCGGCACTCTGGTTGTTGTTGTTCCTTCTTGATCACATTTGAGCAATGTTTTCATCAATTTGTGTTAATGGTTTTACACACATCTGGATATTCAGTTATAATTTTTCATGACATAAAACATCAAAACTAAAATCCACTTATTAAAGATAGTCTACTTACTATTTATTAATAATTGTATTCGACTGCAGTTTTGAGTCAGTTTAAAAATATTTAAAATATATTCAAGTTTTTTTTAATTACTACAAAATATCGATACTGCCAATTCTATTATAAGCGGTGGTGAGTTTTCGTTTACATCGAAACAGCAACATTACTCAAATAAAGACTACAACAACTACGTTGAAACTACGGAAGCCCGGCACGATGGTCACTCAGTGAAGCATTTATAATGAAAACAAAGCAAACAAGTTGAAGCTTGATTGCCAAATGAAGTGCGCGAGTTAATTTTTACACTGTGTAAAAATGAGTCAAAAGAATATATTTTGAGCTGCACCGAAATGTGTACTCTTTATTTATACTCTTAAGACTAACTTATTACATGTTTCCTACTTCTATTTATACTAATTAGTATGTTTACTTATTACTAGTTGATAGTTTGTTAAGATATAGATTATATTATTTGTTTAGGTTTGTTTACATATATATTGCTTGCTTAGGTACAATTGCTTTGTTTTAAGATAAGGTTGTTGTGGTATTCGAACTCAATGTTGTTTTGATACTTGTTTGTTTAGGATTGTTTGTTGTAGTGATAGCAGAGAACGTATATCTATAGAGAAGGTCCAACAACGGACAAGCGTGTAAACTGTCAAAAGCTAACAAAATGCGATGGGTGCATTTCACCTCAGCTAGCTAAGAAGGAGAAATTTTTAACAGTGGCGCGTGAACAGAGCTGAGCATTAAATGAAAAATATACTCACAGACTTACTTCGATTTTACAGCGGCATGCCGGCCTTTTGGCTTATGTATATTTTTATACGTTTATGTGCAATTATATGTATTAATTTGTAAATTATTTTTCACAAATTGATTAGTTTTTAATTAACTAACTAACTATTTTATATAAGGCAATCTTTTACTCAATGTTAAAATGAGACCAAATTTTTATAAAAAAAAAAAACTAGCAATATATACATATCTATGTATGTATAAGTTATGAATTTACTTGTCAAAAGTAAAAAAAATGTTATGAGTTTACTGGTCTTGCGACCTTTATTATTTGACTGCTCGCTTAACTCTGAATTAACAATTTTTATAATTCTTAAAGTAACTTAAGTAACTTAATGCGCTTGCCGTTCTGCTGACGTCGGTTCCCACATTCCGCTGGATTTCCAGGGAATCACGCCGCACTGCGCTAAACGCATCGTCAGCACTTTTGCAAGTAGAACGGATGCGCGTGTGCTTACAATGTTATTGTTGCTAACTATTGCTTTAAATGTTATTGTTGCCAACTTATATATATGTACATATGTAAATCATACTTTTTATAATTTAAAACTTACGTATTCATATGCACATGTAGCATGCACACACGTATGTATATAAGTACATAAAACGCCTTCAGGTATTCAAATCATGACATGACTTATTAGTAATGATATGTGTGCGCTTTATGTGTTGCATATTATACGTTTATATGCAAGCATAAACATGTGTATTGATATGAATATCATTTTGCAAATTTTTATGAATGCATGTAAAACTGATAGCATTCTAATAAAAGAAATGAATATTCACAGTAATATTTATAGTTTGTTTGGACTTGAACACCTTATGTTTCTTATTATTTCTTTAATATTTACATAATATACTGCTAAATACTGTTGTATTATATTTGTTGCTAATAAAAATTGGATTTGTTACAACATATACCATATATACCTATATATGTATGTTTGTTTATTTATCATCATATTTTTGCATAATCATGTGCATATACATATGTATGTATCTAAGTAAAATTCAAATTTAAATCATGATATCACTTAACAGCTATAAAATGTGCTCGCACTGCTCCATATGTAAATGCATATACATGTACACATACATATATGTATATATGAGCATACACATGTAAATAAGTATATCACCAACAAAACACAACAATTGTCTCGAAAAGCATCAGCAGCGTCACAATTCAATATGGCAGCCAAATAGCCAATGCCTAAATTTATAGTAAAACACGCAACAACAATATTTTCATTCATGAACGCAAGCGTATTTTCAACAGGCACACTTGCTTCATTTACAAAAGCAAATACCATTACATCTCCCCGATCATGCCTTTGCCAGCAAACGTCTTTTCGCGACGATGGCAAAAGCAAAAAATCACAAATTGCTGCTATAAATATACTGCTGTAAAACTGACAACCCCGCAAACTCGCAAAACACAGAAAGGAGTGACAAAAAGTGGCAACAAAGTTCTCGACGATTTAAAATATTTGCCAAATCTAAAATATTTTGCCGTAGCTCGCAAAAATCTGCGTCGATGTGTATGCAAATTAATAACTCTGTCGAGTTTGGGCAACTACGGCAACTGCCCCGTTTCCTTTATTACATTTTCTTAAATACAATATTTTGTTTAAGCCTAGATACAAATATTAATCTTACATTCTAGGAAGTATATCTACAATCCACTTGAGATAGGACATATGTAGGACATATGTTACAAGTGGAAAGATTCATCTTACAATCTATGAGTTACATTTTTGGACCACCTAAGGCGGACAGTATTAGCAAAGTACCATATGGGTTACATATTTATAACAGATATATAACATGTTCATGTAATATGAACTGGTGGTATTAACTCCTCCACCTCTAAATTGAAGCGTCCCGATTCAAAGGGATATACTACGTGAGTACGTTTTATATTATTTTCGACTTCTAATTATTTTTTGATGGAAGTCTTTTTATATGTGATATCATTTAAACATACAATTTCTTTTTCTTGTGTATTTAATTCTGCTTGATTTATATTCGGTATAGGTTGAATGTATATTGATTGATAGGTCTCTTTAGTAAAACTAGGAATCTTCACCAAAATCACAATATTTTCGTTTTGAATGACAATTACAATTTTGATCTTACCCAATTTTTCAAAAGTTATATTCAATTTTAAACTATCGTCATCTGAAATAATATCTCTACTTAAGAGGTTATTTTGGCTCGTCATTATGATCTCTTTTATTCTTACGATATTAGTCTCAATATACATTAAATTCCCTAACAGTTTGTTTGTCCACCGTTCCTTTGCTATTTTATTTAATTCTGAGCTAACGGCGTTTATATTCTGAAACAATTTCCTGTAGTTATTGTTAGTATTATCACGAATAGCTTTAATTTGGTAGTTAAATTTTTCATTAATGTTTTTCTGAACATTGATTTGTTCGATTGCATTGTGGGCATTGATTGTATTTATTTTTAATTTGCTTTCTATTTCTTGACGGTCTTCGTCGTCCATGACGCCATAAATATATTTAAGACCTGTCCCTATAATATTAACTAATCCCCTTTTCTCAATTTTATGATGTGGGGTGAGTGTATATATCTGAGTTCTAATATGCTTAATTTTAGCCATTACAAGCGGATTCGGTTCTTTTTCTTTGAGTGCCATTTCCTCTAAATTGTCAACTATTTCTTTGTACATTGTTGTATTAATAAGATATGTAATTCTGTCGTATCTTTCAACCAACTTTACTTTTTCTAGGTTCAGAAGGGAATACCCATTCCCGTGATTGAGATCCATAATTTCGATTTGAGCTGTGATGAATGGCATTGCCGTATAAAGTATGATGATATATAACATTGTGAACCTAAAGAATTTTAAGATTTAATATTATCTTTATGTATTATTCTGTTTCTGTTTTGTATTTTAATTGTATTTCCTAAATCTTCTAATACTACTTGTCTTTTGTACTTGGGGTTCAATTTATATCTTTCCCCATAAATTTTTTCGTAAATAATGTCTCCTTTCTGATAACTTTTCTGAAGCCTTTTCTTGTTATGATGCTCTAGAATTTTCTCTTGAGCATTTTGCAACACATTTTTCATATTATCGTGAGGCTCTTTATTAAATAAAATGTTGCAAGGTTGTTTACCTGTTACAGAATGAATTGTTTTATTATACTGTTGAACTGCTCTCATAATTGATTCAAAATTACTAATTAAGCTGTGTTCTTGCTTTAAACATCTGGAGATTTCAATCAGTGTTGAATGAACTCTTTTTATTTGGCCATTACTTGTACAGTGGCGTTGTGTATAATAATAAATTTGCACATTAATCCTTTCCATTAAAGACTTGAACTGTATCATACTTAAGCCTGGTTCATTATCAATAACTATACTTTTAACATTTGGAAATGTGCGTCATTGTTTAAAAAACGTTTATTATTAAAAGAAGAAATAGTCTCTAAGACAGTAATTCTTGCTCCATTATCGATTACTATCTGTTGCTTAAAATGATTCAAAGGTTTTTTTGTTTCATGAATTTGGTACTCATCGCTACTTTCTGCGGAATGTTGGGTTTCTATTAGTGAATCACTTGAGTCACTCGACTCACATGAACTAGTTAAATTATTTAATACTTGTCTTGATAATGCGTCAGCAACTACATTTGTTGTTCCCGGTTTATAAATTATTTTTGGAGAAAACTCCTCAATAAAAGCTCGCCATCTTTTCATTTTAATATTTGGATTTTTTTCGGACATTGCAAATGCTAATGGTTGATGATCCGTATGAATTTCTAAATTTTTAACTGCATAAAGATAATGGCGTAATGTCTTTAATGCCCAAACTACGACGAATAATTCTTTTCCGTTTGTTGCGTAATTTTGTTCGGTAGAGTTTAATGTCTTTGAAATAAATGTTATTGGTCTTCATTCTTGGGATCAAACTGCACCTACAGCAACATTAGATGCGTCAGTAGTTAAAATTAATTTTTTCTCAAAGTTTGGTTGAGCTAATTCAACTTGTTCTTGTAACGCTCTTTTTAAAGTTTCACAAGCAATAATTCCTTCTTGATCAAGATTAATAATTGTTTGTTTTTGGACATATACTGCGATATTTTACCATTTTCTCCTTTTAAGTGTTTTGTTAGTGGTTTAGCTATTGTTGCATAATTTCCTATAAATTTTCTATAGTATCCCGTTAATCCAAAAAATCCTCTAAGTTGTCGTAACATCGTGGGATATGGGTAATTTTTTATTGTCTCTACTTTTTTGGGATCAGTTTTTATAACTTTATGGGATACAACGTATTCTAAAAATTCCACCTCGGTTTCTATAAATTTAGATTTTTCTATAGATATTTTCATATGGGCTTCATCGAGGGTTTGTTCTATATATTTCAAATGAGATATATGTTCCTTTAGAGTTTTTGAATATACTATTATGTCGTCAACATATACGTGACAAAATTTTCCTATAAATTCATGTAAAATATTATTCATTGCTCTTTGAAATATACTTGGAGCATTTTTAAGTCCAAATGGCATTCTTAGGTATTCATATTTTCCGTTATTTACAGAAAATGCTGTTTTTTCTATATCGTTTTCTTCCATCAATATCTGATGAAATCCAGACTCTAAATCTATTGTGGAAAAGTATTTTGATTCTCCCAAATTAAAAAGTATCACCTCGGGATTAGGCATTGGGTACCTGTCGGTTATTGTTTTTTCATTAATTTTTTTAAAGTCTATGACCAGTCTTAATTTCGGACTACCATCTTCATTTATTCCTTTTTTTGGAACAACCCAAACGGGAGAATTATACTGGCTTTTACTATGTCGTATAATCCCTTTTGCGAGTAAACTTTCGATTTCCTTATTAACAAAATTATTTGCAGATATAGAATAAGGATATTGTTTGGACCATATAGGTTTGTCATCCTCGGTTCTAATTTCTGCTTTAATATCTGTTCTAAAAGGTAAATCCATGTTCACGTTTTGATGAGCTTTATTTATTATTTTAATAACATCCTCTCTTAGCAATGGAATGTTGATATCTTTCGTTTCATTATTATTATAGTTATACGTAACAGCAACTTCGTTAGAAATTTCAACATTATTTATTTTTAAAATGTTGTGAGCATTTGCTTCACTAATTTTTCTATCCTTAGTATCATTTTTGCTAATATTATCGTTGACGGGTGCCTCAGGGCTTGTTTGTCCCAAGGGGTTTAGTATAATTAAATCATTGAGAAAATTTATTTTCTCTGTTTTATTATTCCCATAAATCAATTTTCTATTTGGAATATCAATTGTCGCTCCGATTTTATTCAGGAAATTAATTCCAATTAAAAGATCGCTCTCTAAATTATTAATTTCATAAAAACGTTCCTGTATACCAAACACATTGATATTATGAAAATGTTTTATTATGGTCGAACCATGAATGATTCTAACCTTCTTCTTAATTACTAAAAATGTTTTTATTATTATAAATTCCAGCCCGTATATATGAGCTGGTTACCCCCGTATCTATGAGAATTCTAAAGATTTGCCCAGTTTTTGTATCCGTTTTAATAACATACGGCAAATCGGAGTTTACCCTAAAAAATGGTTCTCACCAATATTATTAATTCGTTGAATTTTTGGTTGAGGTTGTGTGCTTATTTGTGCACTTCCAATGGACCTTTTTGGTATATTTGTTGGCTGATAATTTGTCTGCCAATTATATCTGTTACTCCTCACAAGTGGTTGGTTTCTTTGCACATGATTGGGTTTATTTGTTAATTGGATTGATTGATCCACTTCCATAGGTTCTGGGTGATTGGCATACGTTTGGTATGAATTATTATTTATTTGGGGGTACCTTAAGTTATTCTGAAAATTCGAATATCTTCGGTTAGCTTGAGGCTGGTTTCGTGAACCAATTTCTTGGTTGTTTTTAGTAAATTGCAAAGCAAATTGCGATCGTATTTGATTTGAATGAAGTTCTTGTGCTTTAGCAAGAGCATTTGGCAAATTGGTAGGTGTTAATGCAAATAATATTTGGTTTAGAGGGTAATTTAAACCAGTTATAAAAGTTCTTAACGCGGTTTCTCGATTCTTGATATTTAATTGTTTTGTAATATCTGAATTGGTGCCGTGCGTCATTATAGTTTTATTTATTAGTAATGTCAATTTCTGATTGACTTCATTATAATAATCTATTAAGGATATCGATCCTTGTCTCATAACGCTCATTTCTTGATCAATTACGTGAATTGGTCGTCTGTCGGCGTAAGCAAAATCTAATCTTGCAAATATTGCTTCTAAGTTCAAAACTGTGCCATGATTAGTTAACATATCATTGGCATTACCTACAATCTAATTTCGGAGGACAGTTAGTGCTCCAAAATACCTTCTACTACCTTCAATATATAGGCTCATCGAATTCTTTGCAGCTTCCCTCCAGCTGACATATGATTTACCGGAGAATTCTGGCAAAGACTTTATTATGTCTAAATTTTCGTCACATGTTATGGAGTCGTTAATTCTTTGAGTTTCATACTCAGTTACATGTGACGCATCTGTTAGAATTTTAATTCTATTACTCAACTGAGCTATCTCAGTTCTTAAGTTTGCGGTTTGTGTAGCTATTGATCTAGCTATATCGTCTACAGTAAAATTATTCACTGCCATTTTGAAAAATTATAAAATTATCTTGTTCTCTTAAAAATTCTTTATTCCTATCGCCTCTTTTTTATAATTGTTATTTTTCGGGTTTGCCTTTTTTTGTATACTATATGTATTTGTGAGTTTCATGAAGCAAGATATATAGTAATACTCACAGTAAACAATTTTTATACTTAATATTAGTGGGTTTATTTCCCATTTAATTAATAAATATAAGCCTTACTTACAACTAATTTTATGTTGCTGCTTCTACTGCTGCTGTTGTTACTGTTGCTATTGCTGCTGTTACTACTGTTGCGGCTATTGTTGCCTTTGCTGCTGCTGTCGCTTTTTAAGTCGAATTTTGGCGGTTGGTTATGCAACGGTCGTCGTTGCTTTCTTTCTATTTGTTGGAAATTTTCAAAAATTTTCACTTTCAGTGTTTGGTTTTTCAATTCAGATTTTAAAATCACTTTATTTGTGAAACTGTTGTAGTTTTTTTGTTTCTCAATTTTATTTATTTTTTCAATTGTTGTAACGCGCATGTTAGCTTGTTTTTCGCCCGTAATCCGTATAGACGTGGCGCATTCGATAGGCAGTTGGCACAAACACACACTCGAATTTTTTTCAATTGTGGCGCTGAGATTTTTTCTTATGTCTCTTTTTGGACTTAGCGATTTTTATTTTGCCGTTAATTGCTTTGCGCGCTTCTAATTACCACTGTACGCTTTGAGTAACACACTCGTATTTTTATATTTCTTTTCTCGCGACTTCGCGATACTTGTTTGCGTGTTTGTTTGTTGTTTTTTTTTTTGGTCCAACAGCAGTTTACGTGTCTCCTAGCAGGATCGCCAATTAATAACTCTGTCGAGTTTGGGCAACTACGGGCAACTGCCCCGTTTCCTTTATTACATTTTCTTAAATACAATATTTTGTTTAAGCCTAGATACAAATATTAAACTTACATTCTAGGAACTATATCTACAATCCACTTGAGATAGGACATATGTAGGACATATGTTACAAGTGGAAAGATTCATCTTACAATCTATAAGTTACATTTTTGGACCACCTAAGGCGGACAGTATTAGCAAAGTACCATATGGGTTACATATTTATAACAGATATATAATATGTTTATGTAATATGAACTGGTGGTATTAACTTGCACGCTCATACATCTTCATACATAATTACGCAAGTTTGTCGGCGAAGCTGTTGTAGCGGCAAGGGAAGCGGCGACATTGGCGTTCGTTCGTTTGTTTTTTCGGCACAGCTTGGACAATAACACAATGTTGTGACGCCTAGTCGTCGCGTCAACCCTCGACACATTGACTCTTCGACAAAACATGAGCTTCGGCCATTGATTGTCGTGACAACGGAGATGCGGAAAGATGCGTGCGGCACTTGTCCCTTATCCATGTTTGTACATATGTAGCTCGTATTTGCTTTGGTAAATATACGGCAAAGAAAAAATACATATATACATATATGTCCTGTGTAAACATTTGCTTATTTTGCTTGTCGGTCTATGCGCAAGAAAAGGTTACATGTACATACATATTTATATAAATATGCTGCATGCAAACAAATTTACAAATATGGCGAGCATGCCATATATATTTCTTATATATTTTTTACTTGCACACATAATTATATATGTATACATAAATGAGCGCCTGCTTGGTATATATATATGTGTGTATGCATGCATATTCCAATATGTTTTTATTCACGCATGTGCACTTTTATAAGTATATGATCTGTTGGCTTTTTTCCATTTACGTATGCCACGTTGTATATGAATAAGGGTTGATTTCGCACTTGCCCATATGCGATGTCTGTATGTATCTACGTATATAAGTTTAAACAAATCAATGTCAAGGTTATTGTTTTCAGAATATACTTACATACACATATGTTAATTTCGCACTTGCTCATATGCGATGCCTGTATGTATCTACATAAGTTCAAACAAACCAAAGTCAAGGCTATTGCAAATTTTATTGATTTACTATTATTTAAAATTAAGAATTTAAAAATTTTTTATAAAATGTATAAGCAAGTTTAAAATGGTAAAAAAAATTATAATGCAGAATTACGAAATTGTCCATTTGAAATGGAAACTTCTCACACGACTTAATACATAAAAAAGTCATTGAATTTCACTTGCTTTTTTAAAACAAATGTTGCACTTAAACAAGATGGAAACATTTGTGTTTAAAAAAGCTAAGGTCAGTTGCAAAGCTAAAAAAGAAAAAAAATGAGAAGAAGAAAAAAGTACCTGAAAATACAACAAGATAAACCTGAAAATAGAAGAAAAAGCTGAAAATAAAAAAACCTGTAAATAGAATAAAATGTTAAATATTAAAAAAAGTAAATATGTATTTTCAATGAATTCATTACTCACCCAAAAGTAAGATGTTCTTAAATCAAACGGTCTTGACTTGCAACTTACTTTAATTTAGTTTAGCATCGCGCTTCCGATATCGTTCATTATTAATTTCTTCTTTTACTAACCATTTCGAGTTTTTGAATAACAGTACCGTTACCAAGTATTCTAACAACTTAATTTTATGAATAAAACACTCATCGGTTGGGTCAAACCACAGAGGAAAAACATTTTCCGTTTTTTCTTTAATTGCGGACAACATCAGACTACGAACATTTGAACAGTGAGCAGATTTGTTGAAGAGGTTGACGTACCACATCATCTGCAGTCGACACACTTCGAAGACCCTATCACTTGGATTGACTAGCCTTAAATCCGCGTCATCCTTATAATTTTTCGCGTTGATTAGGGCCTCCGAATAAAGCGATAAATCACTTTGTGTCTTCGTCATTGCTTTGGTGCATTTTTCGCAATGGATTTTACACAGAATTTTTTGGTAAATACCATAGCCAGTGTAATACCGCTTGATCTGGACGTCAGCTTTGTCGTCCTCTTCAACAAAATTTTCGTCTGGAATGGTGAAAGATTCCAGGTCGAGTTGCTCAGATTCCTGTTCGTTTCCCTGTTCATCTAGATGACGATCTTCGGGGCCTAGGTTAAAATCTAAATTTATGTCGTCATCACCCTCACAATTAGCCCTCTTATCTTGAAAATTTTACCGTAAAATTTTCATCCAAAACTATCTACCTACAATATACTGTATCTCATTGGCGGAGGGATGGGTATTGATACCCTGGCTAGCTCGGACTCTATAAAAAAAAATTTCCAACGCGTCTTGATTCAGTTTCCCAAGGAATATATAACTTAATTCCTTTTGTTCCATGAATAATTCTTGGCTCAATTGAATCATTCCAACAATTGTGGAACAGAACCCACCTATACACCTACTGTGAGCCATGTTCGGAAGTTTTATTGATTTCAAATACTTAATGTAATCAAAGAGGCGTTGGACCTTCCCGGAGTCAATAGCGGATATTTTAAGGGATTTTTTTAAACAAAATTTTTGCAGTCTAGATCATCGAACAGATCATTCATTTTTTTAACAAATAACAAATACAAACAACCGAATTGCTCAGAACTTGGGTGGCACGTTTTACAGACATTTTTTCAAAAACGCTAGGATATACGTGGGCCTCTGTCAGTTTTGGACATATCTTGAAACATGTATTGTCCTGATCTATGAAGTAAAGTTTTTTTATAACTTTAAAGCTGGCTATTCCATCTGGAGTTGAAATATCATACTTCATAAATGTGTTTCGGACGGACTTAATTAGACGGCAATAGTCATATAAACAATATATCTTGGAACCTTCGTGCAAATAAAAGGGTTTTTCTTCAGAAATGTTTAAATAATTCATAACTGAAATATTAACGGGAACTTGATCACAGACTAAAGCTTTTACGATTAGACCAATTGACTTTAGTGCTGTGATGTTCTTATTCAAAATTTCTTCTAATTTGAATGTAGAAAGTCCATTTTTGGAAATATAATATGAAAACGCATATTTCCAATTGGAACTTAACCCTTTTATCATGAAAAAACAACACTTACTACCTAATTTCATTTCACGATGGCCTTCCCCATAATCCATAAACCCATCAATAACATCCCTAATTCTATTGTATGTTAGGTCGGTCTTAATTGATATTTCATCAAATAACAGAACGCAATTTCGTTCTAAAACGGACATTTTTTTTGAAATTTTCTCTAAATTTCCCAAGACATTGGCATCGAACCCAGGGACAACATACTTTATGGGGCGCCATAGCAAAAGAGAGCTCTTGCTTGGTAAAGCGAAACCTAAATCGTCACGCATAAAATTATAGGATTTATTGGACATGTAACTAATGTTTTGTGCCAATGCCCTTTCATCGTCACTGAAAATAGTACCCTTAGTGACGATCATCCAGCGAATGTTAAAGCATCTTTGCTTGAATTTACATCCGCAACTATTGCACATTTACTAAGGTCTTGATACCTTTTTTCCAAGTCTTTAATAATACCCTCTAACTCCATGATCTTCTTATTCAATTTAAGCGCATTACTTTGATAGTAACGTGCCGATCGAGCAAATCGTTCACGACTATCTAATGCATAGCCTACGTCGTCATTTTGGGGTTCTAATTGTAATCTCTTTTCTTCTAAAATTGAATATGTTTCGAATTCCCTCAAAGTTATGTCGTCCTTCTTTTCTTTACTTCCTACAGCTACCTCAGGACGACCATAAGTTTTAGAAATGGGCGGGCATACCCAAATAGAGTCAGCACTAGATGAGCTACGACTTAGTACTGAACCTAATCTGAAAGAGGGAAAAGCCCCAGGCAATAGTTTGAACTTGGTAACGTACTGTGAATCGAAATGGTTTCGACAAATAAAAAGACTGCCGGAAGGCGACATAACTAAGTATGTTGCAAGCCTTTGCCCAACTTTCTCGAACATCTTTCTCTTTAGGAAATTTGTAGAGCGTTTTCTGCCTGTTAACGCAATTTGAAATGCAGCATCTTCGAACCGGAATTGAGTCGTCCACAAATGCTTAGGGGGTTCGTCGTATCCTATTTATGTACATAAAAAATTTTTAAGGAAATTCCACGTACGTATATATAATATATAAAATTAATTAAAATTTAAGTATAATTTTAAATCAAATTCAACGCACTTTTTCTACTTTGATAAATTTTAAACAATTTTATAATATATTAATTGGAAAAATTGGTTAATAGAATTGTTCAAAATTGAAAATGTTTGTTGCTTCTAAAAGACGGAGTGCAGCAATATAATAAGATAAGAAAATATAAAAACATACAGTCCACTAATATTAAATAGCTACATATGTTCAAATATATTGAACATACATACATTCATACATTGAATATGAAATGCATTGTCACGCAAAACAATGTTTGTAAACGTACGCACATGAACACAACGTACATACATATGTATGTTAAAACAATAGGCAACATAAACATACACACATGCGCGGATCAACGGGGTAAAGTTAAAAGTAATACATTATTTCCATCAAAAGTGACACTCCGCGAAGAAAAAGACTTTGAGTTGCAAGTACAAAATTATATAAGTATGTAGTTCCCTTCCCAAAATTCTACTCTGGATTCGCCCCTGGACAAATGTACATAAATTTAGTTATTTAGGATATTTTGAAAAATAGTATTTAAAGCTTTGAAATTGGAAAATAAAATTAGATTGAAATATTTCTCAGCTTAGAAACGAGCCAGTGGTAAGAATCTAAATAATCTGATTTAAGTTTAAGGTTTGATCATACAAATCAAACAGTTTGATATTACAATTCAAACAGAATTTTTTCCATTTGGCATTTTATGAATTTTGTTTTCTTAATTTTTTCCTTATTTTGAATTTTGAAAACATTAGCATATTCTTTATATATCTAGAAAAATATTTATTCTTTTTTATAAATTGTAGTTGAATCATACCTAATGAATTCAAAACACATCTATTATTATGTACACTTACATATGTACATATGTATGTACATACACATACATTATATCGCTCATTTACATGAACACAAGATTTTTATACTACCTAACACGAGATATTTTACGATAAAAATCACTTTATACTATTCACAAACCACGTTTATGCCAAAGAAAATATTTTACTGCACTTCACTACTTTATTCAATAAACAATAAATGCATTGTGGGTGGGTAAATCCTGCGTTGGTGGGATCCGTAAATTTTCCACCCACTTCAGGAACTCCTCCTCTCTTTTAGGGAATGAGAAGAATCTTCCGGAAGATTCTGTCTCACACTCGCGAACGCGACACTTCCTTACTCTAGCCATTTTTTATTGAAAATTAGTTAAAAATTACTTAATACACTTAAAAAACGAATTGGCGACCGAGCTAAACTTGTGTCGACGAAAATCTATCAAAACTGAAATTCCGTTGACGATTTCTTTTCAACTCTCATTTTTGGCGCAATTTCTTCACCCCCATAATATTAGGATTAGAAGAAATCCAAGTACTTGCATATACATACATAGAATACAAGAACTTTTTCACCAACCAGAAGACACCTGCATATAAATATATATGTTTATATTAGCTTTAACGTATGTACATTGGCTCTCTTTTATATATATTAACATATTTTTTCCCATTGGCTCTAACAACTACTCAGTTCTGTTATTGTTGTGCCCCTGATGTTAAGTGGTGAAACGCGCTAATAATTTTCTGTGGTGAAATGCACTCATCCAAAACAGTAAAATTGAAATATCCCTAAATTTTTGACATCGTGAACCTTCTCTATAGATATACGTTCTCTGGTGATAGTGCATTTCAATTGTTCCAACTCAAGGTTATTTCTGCATTCTGTTTACTGAAACAAAATGTTGTTTTGATGTTTGTTACTATTATAGGGAATACGTTCCTTAACTCGCGCGCACATCTCCCTCACGTCGCCCTTTCGTGTCAGTCAGAAATGTGCACAATCTGTTACCGTCCCGAAACCTATAAAAATTCTTCGCCTAGTACTCTGAACTCTGTCAGCACGTCTAGCTCTCTGAACGCTTGAACTGCATAAATGATTTGAATAAGGAGTCGAGTTGAATTCTAAGTAATTGTCGGTCTGTCCTACAAGCAATAACTTGAGTAAAACTTTTGAGATATCTCGGTGAAACTTCGTAAATATATTCCTTGGTACCCGTAAGAAGGGTGTAATCGGACCATTGGCACGCTCCATTAATCACAAGTGTATAAAGTCCCATAACAAAGCTACACAATAAGATACTCGTTTCTTATTTAGTACAACGCATTGCATTTAAGTATCTATGGTTAAAAAAAGTTTCAAAAGTAAGCGTGGCCCCACCCTCTAATAAGTTTAATGTATATGTACATTAAGGTGGAACAATTTTTATTAACTTTTCATTTATGTTTCGGTAAATTTATGTGATTTATGTTTTAGGTAAATATTAAACACAAGAAAAATCAGTAATCTCATGCTATGTTTAGAGGTGCCCCCTTCGATTTGAAATTTTGAAAATTTATGCCAAACATTTTACAAACATTATTTGATGTTTTTAGCGATGCCATGTTAGAGTAAGATAGAAATAAATGATCTTAAAACATATATATCACTCTCTAACTATATTATAATAACATAGCTACGTTCCGCACTTGAATTTCACATTTCTAATTCCACACTCCAAAACTTCCCACATTCAATATATTATGCTAATTTTCCCAGGCACTCACTTTCCACAATCCCAGGCCAACAATATCCAAATAACGGTAGATTTAAGTAAGCAACTGACTGTGAACTGTCAATTCTATACAGTCTTTAGTTTGAAGTCGAATAAAGTGGTTTGATTTAAAAAAAGGAAAAAACCTAAGTTATACCTATGTTGTTCAGTCGCGCGCTCACAGCAGTTCACTTGTTCGCCTTTTATTTATTTGTTACATCAAATTTAACAGATGGAATTTACTGTAAATAGTATTTTTTATGTATATTTGATGCTTATAGCTTAGCTTATAACTGTAATTAGTACTTACTACTTGTTTCAATTGTAGAAATATGTCTCCGGAGAAGTTACCTGTTTCTCACTCACCTATGTACGTATAATGATCTGATGAAATGTTACTGTTCATAAAACATGAATTGAAGCCTGATAAAACAACAATGGTGCCAATAGTTCTTAAAGTATCTGAAAGATTAGCGGGTGAAGTTCTAAAAATATGGCAAAAATCTTCACTTCCAACTGTAAGTGTAAAAAGAATTTTACAATTGATTCATTCCTACCACGACACATACAGGAGCTTAATGAAACCATATCAAGGAAGTCAAACTAACATTAAATACCAAGAAAAGATTAGAACATTTATAACAGAGTCCCATATATTATTTAATATCTGCAGCTGCAAGTGATATCAGGAATTATTGCTGTTTAAAAGGTGTCTTTCGCCAAGGAGGAAGAAAGTTTCTTCCTCGACCAAAGATCAACCAGAAAAATTATGATAGGCATCGGAACCAGGAAGCAACTATTTTTGCCATGTCACCTGTGAGACGGGGACTGCTAAAAATAAAACAGACACTATATTGTATTATTATCTAAGTCGGTAAATGTGAGTGAATTTGCTTTGTTGGGTGCGTTGGAACTGTAGTGGATACCGGTTTCAAAGGTGGTGTTATTCGTCTGATTAAGGAGGAATTCAACAGGCCATTATAGGGGATTATCTGTCAATTGCAATCAAATGAGTTACCACTATGTCATCTTTTATTACATTTAGACGGAAAAACTATAGGACCCAAATGCTCTTCAGGCGCCATCGGATCTCAATTATAAACTTGTCAAACAATGCCGATAGTCGAATTTACCGTTACACCTACATTATTACCTGAAATAACTAGGGAAGAGCTTAATACCGACCATAAGTATTTATACGACATAATGACCGCTATAAGTACTGGTATATTTTCTCCTGTTTACCTAATATAGAAGCTGGAGCCCTTAACCATTCCAAACGGCTAACAACAGATAATCGAATTCTAAGATTGGATGCCACTAAAACTTACCCAAAAGAAAAGCTAGTTGTGTTAACCACGTACGTTATGAAAGTTTATGGACCAATGTGGTTCACAATAAAATGTAATTCTTCGTGCATTAACGGAGCCAAAAACATATGGCAAACCATTAATCTAAGTCGTTATTTGAATTCCGATATGAAAGCAATCGTTGGCAAGGTAGTCCAACGAAATGGATACATTGGTCATCCAGAAAATCTTCTCATTGCCATGCTTGGTGATGGCAGAGAGATTATAAGAGATCTTGCATATCGAAGAATTGTAAAAGCAAGATCAAAGAAAACTCAAAGACTTCGAATGTTTATAGTGTCTACATTCAACATCGATGCCAAAGGTTAAAATGAGTTTATTATGTGGCAAGACTCTGATATAACTGATTCACCTCTATCTTTAAATATGTATGTTTGATGAAACCTTGAAAGGCATTGTCAAGCGTTCTTGGTACATGTTAGGATTTACATATTTTCTATGCCACACCCAAGCTGGGGACCGTCAAGTTGGTAAAAGAAGCATCGAGTGCAGTTTGTGGAGAAAATAAAGGAGATGGTTTCATTAGGGCAAGACTGTTATGACGTCAACGAATGCGAAAATAATGTAATAGAATACTTTTCGTAATAAATGCTTAGAATGCCATTTTTTATTTAATTTAAATGTTTGACTGTACTGGGGCACCTTAAAACATTAAGCCAGCCGTTTGACATTTTGCATGTTTGTTTTATATATTAAAAGGCAACTTTTCATAGCTATGCCGTTAAAAAACAGAAAAAAAAATTTTTCTCCATACATTATCGCTCCCCCATAATACCCAGTTATATCGGCATACAAGGGAACACTCTAGCAGACTCCGAAGCAAAATTAGCAACTACATCTCCCTTAAGCGGTTAGGGGGAGTCAGAGGCACGAAAAAATGAGAATTTTCAGTATTTTTTTTTTGCTATTGAATCGTGTTATTTTACAAAATTAGTTATATGGCATTACTATAGAATGTGTTGACTGGAAGTCACGAAAATTAAAAAAAAAAATATTTCCAAAGTTATATTTGTTTGTGTTGACCCTGTTCCAAAAAAAGGTACTTAACAATTTAAAAAAAAACTCAAGTTTAATTCGACTGCTGTCAGATACCTTCCCACAGTACGCATTTTTGGTCGTCTGATCGTAATAAATATGCGACTACACGAAGGAACTTTTGGTGAGAAGTAGTTTTTGAATCTAGCTCTTGCAATAAGATTTTTGCTTTGGTAACTAGTGGGCCAATAATCAAAGAGGATCAAAAAGGCGAGTAGAGACTGAAAATATATTTCGTTTAGTGGCTCGTAGATCATTAAAACAAATCGCAATAAATCTTCTTTCGGCATCCAATGGAATTCTAGTGTTTTAGTTGAGTTTTTGTCATTGAAGCTTAACGAATTTTTAGTGCAATCACTGTAGAAAAATTTAGCGTGTTTTGAAAACCACTTCGTTAAGGTGAATCCAGTGAATATTTTAATTACTTCACTTATTATAAGATTCAGAAACTCAAAATTTTTAAATCCTGTCAATAAGTCATCAATATAAAAGTCTCTTTAATGGCCAATGAACCGAGTGGGTATTTAGTTGTATTAGCATCGCGGAGCATTTGTAATCACCATGTCGTAAGTGGCTGACAACTTACGTCTTCTTCGTCATTATTTGGCGATCTATCAGTTATGTCTGCCGTTAAAGCGAACTTGTGTAAAAAAGTCTGAAGAAGAGTTGAATATAATTCTTCCTGGTTAGGTGGACCTACCATCAAAAGTTCTTTTGATGAAATTTGAGATAAGGTAGAACTCGAAGCGCCAAAAAAAACACTTAATTTGGTTGTTGTGCTCTCAGATCTTAAATTGCATTGATGCGGAATGAAGTAGTGTGGCAAACTCCAGATCTTATTTTTCACTGGATTCATTTGACCCAGTGCACTGTATTCATTCATAAAGTTCAGATACATTTTACGACGTTCTGGATCTTTCAACGTTCTTCTCTCCAAACCCTGACGAACTGCAGTTTCATATGAGTGACTGAGTAATTTACGATCAGCTTTAAGGTCATTCTGACTTGAATTCGTCCTGAAGGTAATACTTGAGTTGTATTAACTACAAAATGTTTACTCTTTTTACTTTGGTGTGAGTTGGATGCCATTTTTTTCTGAAGGTAATTCTTCTATAGCCCAAGATTTTTGGACCATCGAATTTATTGACATAAAGTGCTAGTTACAAAAGAAGGAGGACTTAGATTGCTAAAATATTTTCCAAATATAACCCACAATGATTTATTTATGGAATTTTGGATCAGCCAACTCAATAATGTGCGGAATTTTCTAATCATTAACCTTGATGTTATGGTCTGAAAATTCGTAATTATTTACCTGCGACTTAACAAACGCGCTTAATTTTGTCCCCACTTCCGTATTGGAATTTCCAATTCCCACTATGCTTAATGTTTTGTGCTGGCGTCGAGTCCGAACCTTCTGTGTCAAATCCTCAATAATAAAGTCGACATGGGAGCCTGAGTCCAGCAACGCTCTCCTAGACTGGTATTCTATATATAATAGCATTGCATGACATGTGTGGTGGATGGTTGCGGATGAGGTCAGCAGGGAAGGAAACTGGATATTGATGTAACAGCGTGTGATGAGATCGATTACTTACACGACATCGATCCACTCTGCACTTGGATTCGGTTTTTCCCTTAAGCAAACAATTTCTGCACAAGGGCACCGATTCCACAAACTCGAACCTCTAATATACCGGAAGCGCCAAGAAATTAGGGCAGGCAGTTAAAGGGTATTCCTTCTACTCGCACTTTTGACAAATTGACTGCTTTTTATTTGCAGCAACTAAAGCTGATTTTGTCCTATCCATGTGTGGCTACTTCATTTCGCTCGTGCTGGTTGTAACTCGCCTCGAGAAAGACGCTCCTTCCGCTAATAACTGGCAGCAGGTAAAATATTTTTGGACTACGCAATATGAAATAGCAGAAAGAGTAGAGGAACAAAAATAATCCAACGCGACCAAAATTGAAGCTTAAAGGAGCCTCAAGCTAGAAACAATAAATATTTAAACAAATGTTCTTACAAAACACAATCGTTCACATCCGAACTGAAAAAGCATACGTCATGCGAACTTAGCGCAAGAAGAAACTAAACTTTGCATTTAAATAAGTTACACAAAAAATATATTTTTAGCTCCAGAAGTTAGCGTTCTTTATTATAAGCTATACACGACTTAACATTCTAACGACTAAGTAAAAAGACTATGTATGTACATATGTACGTTGTGACTTCTATTTATAGTGGAGTTTGGCTGTAGTGATCTGTACTTGCTGCGGAAAAGTACTGAGTTGTACAACTCGATTTTATGACTTAACTACAATGGAAAAGTACTGCGTTGTGCAACTCGGTTGTTTGTTTTAACTTTCCCCTCTCTTGAAAATGAAGATCCTGCTTTATGCTGCAGTATTTTTTAATAAATGTTCCATTCCTTGTTCTCGCAATATTTGATCATAGTATATCCTTTGGAATTCATGCTGTCGCCTGTGGTTTCTATATTTCATGATCGCTGAGTAAAATTTATATATTAAATGTCCGAATATATTTATAGATAAATGGATTGTTATTAAAGATAAAGTACTTAACAAAGGATGTTTTTCTAATGGTATAATTAGTTTAGGTGATTTCTGGATATTGCTAAATCTTTCTTGATCAATAGTGATTAAATTTTTGAACTGTATAAAGTTTGTTCCTGTGATTGATTGGTTATTTACAACGTGTTTACCCTCTAATACAATGTTTCCATCTTTAATGATAGTTATTGGTTTATTATTTTCTTCTATTGTATGTCCTTTTAATATGGATTTTAAACAATTGTCTTCTGAAGTTTGTTTACATGTATATTTGATCATATAATTTTTTCATTTTGTTATTTTTTTGAATATTTTTTCCCAATATGCTATTATAATATCTAGTTCGATTTTGCCATGATTATATTTTAATGGTGTAATAATAGATGTTTTACATTGTTGCTGAATAAAATAATATTTACATATAGTTACAAATGTATCGTTTAATCGTACAATAAATATATGTGAATACTCTAGTAGATCTATAATAGATCAGTTTGTTCTTTGTTCATTATTTTGTTAAGTTCACTTACGTTTATTGCTGCTGGGTAAAAGTTTATATTTTTTGCAAAATTTATTGGTGCCGTTAAATCTAGTAGTTCCCTTTGAACTTCATGCAGGATTGTTTATTGGTTTAGTGTTTCAGGGTTACTTGTCCTAGCATAGTTTCGAAGTGTGAATTAATAGTATTTTATTTATTATTGTTTGCTATGATTTCGATCAGTTTTTTGCGTTGTAGTGTTGTAATATAGTTGTTAGGTTCGTAATGTGGGATAGGTAGTCTTACTTTTTGTATATACAGGTTGGATCCGTTTCTGTCAAGATGTATAGTACTTTCGTCCTTCAAGATTTGTTATTGATTGCGTCATCAGTGTTGTTAGGTTGAAGAGTAGGATTAATGTTTGTTTGAACATTTCTAATGTTGTCCTTGTGGATAATTCTCCCCTTTGTAGTTAAAATCGTGTCCTCGCGATTCTCTTTAACCGTATGTTGACAATATCTTTTAAACATTTTGCGCGTCTGTCTGTTTTCTCTAAAATTTTTTGTCCTGGTTTTTAGCTTTTGTGCGTCTTATTTTTGTTGTGGTAGTTTAGCATGTACTGTGGGTATTCTTTTCTGTGGAAGAATATCTGGGTTGGTTTTTCTTCAATTACTGAATGAATTGTCTGATTATACTGGCTTACTGCCTCGAAGATTTCTTCTTCTGCCGTGCTTTGTCTGTCTGCTGCTATGGTGCAAGGATTGTTGGGTGTAACCTCTCTACTTGACGGTTGGAGGTGGAATGGTTTAATGCAGTTCGTGTATGTTTTATTTATAGTTTGTTTAGTAAGGCTATTGTGACAGTGTAGAACATTTGTGAGAGAACTTCGTCTAATGCTTCGTAAAAGTGTTGTCAGTAGTAAGTACTTTTTTGCATGTTGTAAATATGTTTTTTACGTTTGGTTGTATTTTCTGCCAGGTTTCTGCCTGTGCATGGAAGGCAGTCATTATTGTTGGCTTCATAACCTTTTTCAGGTTTTCTATCAAATATTCTTTTGTTTTAAAGTCTATATTTCGTGTTTTGGTATGGTGTGTTGGTCATTAGTTTGTTTTCGTTATTCTTGATTATTTCTATTTGTGGTTTAAAGTGGTTAAAGCGTTTGCTAACCTGTTTGATGTTTCTGTAATCCGAGTTTCTCCTAAATGCATTGATTCGTTTGAAGTCATATTAATTTTTGCGTCGGCTACAATATTTTCGTGTCCAGGTGTATATTTAATTTTTGCACCATGTTCCTTAAGTTAAGTTTTTCCATCTTTTTAGCTTTGTATTTGGATTTTTTTCTCAGATGGAAAAAATTAGTAACTGATGATTTGTATTTATATTATAGTCAGATCAACTATTCCATATAGGTAATTTCTAAGTTTTTGTAGTGACCAGATGATGGCTAGCATCTCTTTTTCATTATGTGAATAGTTTTGTTCCGTTTTTGTTAATGTCCGAGATATATAGGCAATAGGGTTTTCCTCTGGCTTAGTACTGCTCCTATCGCGTAATTGCTTGCGTCAGTTATTACGTCGAATCCTTTTTAGCAGTTAGGTTAATAAAGCTCAAATTTTTCTTTTAACTTTTCTTTGATTTTGCTCATTGCTTCTAGTGCATTTTTACCTAATTCAATTTTTATATTTCTGCTTTTATTTTTTGCGCCATTTCTCCCATCAAATAAATAGTTAGAGATTAGCATATATTTGCGAATCCTTCAATAAATTTCTTATAACATGAAGCTAGGTCTAGAAATGATCTGAGCTCCTTTAAGTTTGTGCGCATTTTGTGTTTATTAATTGCTTCTATTTTGTTTGGGTCAACTGTAATTCGTCAGTTTTTTATAATGTGTCCTAGAAATTCTGTTTGCTGTTGAAAAAAGTTAAATTTTTCTTCTGATATCTTCATGTTGGCTTTATGTATTGTTAGTATAATATTGTTGATGTCCTTCATATGATGTTCTTCAGTTTCAGAGTATATCAAGACATCATCTATATATACATATGCCCATTTACCAATGTATTCACGAAGAATGTCTCAACATATCTTTGGAAGGTAGAAGGTGCGTGTTTTAGGCCGAATAAAGTCTAAGAAACTCGTACTTTGTGCCATTTATTGAAAATTCTGTTTTTTCTCTATCTTCGGGTTTTCCTTCTTCGTCGGTCCTTTCTATGACACTATCCATATGGGTGCGTTATCGGAGTTTCTACTTTTCTGAATAATTTTATTTTCTAATAATTTTTGTTTTTCCTCTTTTACAAAATCTTGATCTGTATAAGGATAAGGGTACTGTCTAACCAGAATCTAAAAGGATCCTTAGTTTCTGTCCGTATTTCTGCTTGGACAATAATTGTATATGGTAAATTTTTATTTTGATAATTACTTTTCATTAATTCTTTCTTGATAAGTTTCGTTACCTATTGTATAATTTATTTTTTCATTTTGTGTATCTTTTACAAACGTTATTGATTATTCAAATAGATTTACTACTTCTTTCATTTTCCTTAGGGCATTTTCTTCTAATATAGCATTGAAATCTTTTAATTTATCAATTTCTAAAAAAATCTAGTCAAATCCTAGCAAATTAATTTCTCTTTTATATTTAACCATGGAACTACCATGCAAGGTGTTCGTTTTTAATTCTTTATTTAAAGGTATTCTTTTCGAATATGGATAATAATTTTTTATATAATTACTTGTAGCACCAGAGTACACGGGTTCACCATTTGATGCAGTTCTTCGCAGAGTTGGTAAAAGTAAAAAAGTTTTTCTTGAGTATACTAATTTTTGGTTTCATTATAAAGGGATTGCGTGACTTCTTCTTTCTCGTTGTTGTTTATTTGCCTAACACGTTGGGCTTTGTGTTAATGTCTCCCACTGTTTTCGTCTTTCTCTCTCTTTTATAGCCGAATGCTTAAGCTACATTCCTAAATGGGTTATGGTGTGGCCGTTGCTGATTAATCTGGTTACCTGGTAGTTCCGACATTTGCGTGGTATGTTGTGAGATGTAGGGTTCTTGTCGCGTTGGTCGCTTGAAATTTGTTGAGGAATCTATATCTATGGGCTCGACTCGTTGCTGACTGTTTTTTTTTTTGTGTTTTGCTGATTAAAGTTGTATTATAGCTGATGACTCATTCTCGGTATGTATTCAAGATATTGGTGGCGCGTGTCGTGCTACCTTGTTCTAGCGAAACTGTATGCTTTCATCCAGGCAGTGCAACCAAGTAAAGTGCATTTTATATTTCTGAACTTCTCAATCCCGTTATAAATGTTCGGATAGCTTTCAGTTGCGTTTCCTGGCTCAAAGCTTGCATTACGAACTCGTTATTGCGCGTCATTTCAAGTTTGGATAGAACAACTTTAAGGGCTTGGTTGAGGTTGTCGTGATATACATGTAGCGGGAGATCGCGTTGATGAATCTTCATCATGTCCTCTTCCTGGTCGTATATGGTTCGTTTTTCTGCACATGAGTCATCTAAGCGATCAATTATGTCACGGAAGTTTTGTTTCGTGTTGTGGTTGATTAATTATTATTTGGGCAGCTCGTCCAGAAATTTTACCTCTCACCATAATGAGTGCTTGGGCGTGTATGTTATGACCCTGGAACTGTTTGATGCTTTCCATTAGCGTCATCGCCATTTTTCTCCAGTTTCTATATTCGTTGTAGTCACCGGTAAACGTAGTTAAAGATTTAAATATGTTCAAATCAACTTTATCTGGACATGTACTATATATCTGCAAAGATGCTCCTGGCTTGGTGCTTCAGGAATGGGATTGTTAATCTGTAAAGCGGCAATTTTTTGTTGAAGGTCTAGCACTATTTGTAATAATTATTGTTTTTAGAGCATTTATTTCTGCACTTTCCGTCATTTTTATTAATGTTTTATTTGATTTTTTCAGAAGAATTTAATTTATTCTTCTATGAGGGTTTTTGTTTTTAAGGATTGTATATACATCCTTTTCCAGAACCTCTTCAATTGTAAGGATTTTTATTACAATTCTTTTATTGTTGGGTCCCTGCTCGGCCGCCAATTAAACTTTGCATTTAACCACTAGAGAGCGTTCTTTATTATTATTATTAGCTATCCGCAACTTAACATTCTAACGACTAAGTAAAGAAAGTACGTTGTGACTTCTATTTATAGTGGAGTTTGGCTGTAGTGATCTGTACTTGCAGGTCTGTAGTTCCTGCAATGGAAAAACTACTTAGTTGTAAAATACCCGTGGTTGTTTTTGTATAAGTGCTTATTTTGGGCGAAATAGGATATGTGCTGTAATGAACATTGAGTGTTGTATTTTAGGACAATATATGCAATTGAATTTGCTTTTTGCCATTTTTATATGTATGTTTATGCATCTATATTGCGAAACTCGAAGTAGACTAGTCACAGAACCAATTACCAACGTGAGAGTTACGAAAACTCCCTCAAATAAAACAATAAAAGATCAGTATTGTGAAGCCTTTTCTAAAGCCACAACTACTCGATTAAATAATGGTAGGTATATCGTACGATTACCACTTAAGCCGCATCTTCCGGCAGTTTCCGCAACAATAAAAAGTCAAAAAACAATTTTCGACCCCGCAGAATGGTTTTCACCAATAATGATATCACATAACATGAAACATAATCATCAATCAATATTGCCCAATAGCTTCCTAAATTGTAAAACCTATGCATATGATAACACAAAAAGCGTTAAGCCATCTCTATACTCCCCATGCGATAAAGTGACGCAGCTAGACTTATAAATTCAAAGGTTCTTATTACATCTACATAAGCGCTCCTCACATTGGCAATTATGGGAAACAGCTGTAAACATATATTATTATATTATGTATTAACAAGAATCGAAGGCGATCTAAATTCACGGCAATTCACGCTCGTAAGAACCCACTCATTTAACAACCCTAACTTCAGGGAATGTTTTAAAGACACACCCGTACTGGCCATACCTAAGCCACACCAATTATGGTAAGCTAAAAGCACTTAAAACCAAAAAATTGCTTCCTACTACCACTGCTTCATCACCAAGCATTCCGTATACTCGGCTAATTCACCAGCCGTCATACATCTAACAACATATGCGTAGAGTACTAGCCAAAATATTCGCCTATGGGGCCCAGGACTTTTAAATAAGTTATGCCCCCTACAACTCTACCCGTATAAAACATAATAAACACCACAATATCACCAATTCACCACATCTGGGAACAAAGTGGACAACACCTTAGTCGACGACACCATACTAGTTCACAAAACAACTCACCGCAATTGTACACCAACCCACTCAACAAAAAGGATGGACAACAGGATAGCGGACACATTTTAGTTTATATATATTTCGTTTTTTGACATTCATTTTTGCCCCACACTTCTAGCGACTGTCCCTATTGTCATCTCAAGTGCAAATTTCACTGAAAACTAAATACGTTTCAACTGGAATCGCAAATCGTTGGAAATCAAAGGAATTCGTGGAATCAAGCAGCCTGCCTCATTGAAGATCTCTTTCAAAATTCTTGCAACTATTACATTATTCGATAGCTGCGTCACAATCAGTCGGGTTCCATTACACAGTTTTGGCGCATAAATAGAGATCCAGCGTTGAGACGCAAATGATGCGGCGGCATTCCAGGCAAATCCAAAGAATTTAAAAATTCAACTTTTCAACATGATCGATTTGTATTAGCGCAAGTCTGCCGGAATTTCACTTTGAATCGTACAGTTTAAATCACTAACATCGGTATTTTTGGCAGATAAAATTTTACGTGCACTCAACCAATCGTACTTACGAAAACTTTGGCCAATGTTCGGATAAACATTCGTGATGAGTTCATCTTTCGTTAAAGTGAATTGGCAAATAACAGGTGGAATTGATATCAATCCACTGGAAGTATCAACCGGAATTTGCCAATTTCCAATTCTTAGAAGTTCTTTTGATACAACTTCTGCGGTACTATTTTGTTGCAGTAACATTCGCATATTCATAGTCAATCGTATGGTTTTCACCTATCGCCACAAACACGACGTCTTGAGACATGCGTTCAATTCATCCGCCAATGTTGATTTTGGAATACCTGGAAGTGTTTGTCGAAAATCGCCTGCTAACAGTATCACTGCACCACCAAAGCGACGATTATTATTCCGCAGATCTTTCATTGTTGCCAAGTGTTATGAGGCATTGTGCACTCATCCCTTTCTATCAGTTTACAATTCTTCAACACTTTTGCTAAGTCGATTGCTTTGAAATGTTACAAACAGGTACTTCATCGATTTGCATATTTAACGGAAGCTTCTTTGGCGAATGTGGCGTTTTTCCATTTTCTAGTGGCAGCAATTCCAATAGATGCGAGAACCAACGTAATGCAATTTTGAGATCGTATTGTGACCAATATATCCATATCTGGAACGTTTTCCCAGTTCCGCCGGTCACATCAAGCAAAAATAGTCCACCGTTCTAATTATTGACAGCCTCCATCAATCCATTATACGCGCTCTTTTACTGCTCATTTAATAATCGCAAATTTTTTTTTGCTAATTGTTCCAAAGTTATTCTGTCGTATGCACGCTCACGTTCTAACTTACGATTCAGTACATCTCTGATTTGAAGATTTGGCCCTGGTATACGAATTTCAGTTAATAGTTTGCCTCTCATAAGCAAACGCAAATACTTAATCTACATACAACAATGCTTCATTGTAGATGTTACAGAACAGTCGGAAAACGTTCATGAATAGAAAATGAAGATATTTTCCAAAGCGTTTCATTGCAGTTCACGCATCGACTGATCTTATTTCATTCAAAGCCAATAACCGCCATGTCGCTTACTTCTATGACGTACATACTTACAAACGTATTTGATCGATTCACTCAACTGCATTACTGACCATTTATATAATATTAGTTTCAAATGTTTTATACAATATTGGCGAATATGGTACGATCTACGTGTTGTCAACTCCTATATCCACTCCCCTACATTGAATGCTGTATGCTCTGCAATTGACGTCTTTTGAGCAAGGCCGATGGAGTGGATATACATCATTTCCAGTTTGCGTTTCCGGAATAAGAGCACATGGATAGTGTTTCGTTCATTTATTGTCAGATATATAACCCAAATTGGGATTGTAGTGTTCGCAAGGTCCATGAACTATATTGGTTTTAACCACTTCATATAAATCTGGAATTTTCGCAGAAATGATTTTATCAATTTGATTTGGTGTATCTTGCCCTCCATCCAAAGAAGAATGTGTGCGTGTGGAAAAACTCTTCATTGCCACTCAACATACAAGGTGGGTTCCAAAGTAAACAGGCTTAAAAAAAAGAACAAATGGTTTTTTGGGCAAAATCAATTTAGTTTATTCAAAATAATCTCCTTCTTTGGCCGGTATGGCCGCCAGTATGCCGGAGTCAGCCTTTTGAATGGCCTCTACGTCTGCATAACGTTTTCCTTTCATGGGCATATGCAATTTTCTGAAATGGAAGAGTCTTTGCGAGTACTCTAACATGTTCCTATGGCTGTCAATGTATTTTGGTGGCAAAATTGTGATTCGACCCAGGTTTGTCACATCTTCAATGCTATTGACCACATCTCGCAAGTGAATATATTCTTCTTATCGAATCTTGAGCTAATTCAAGCGAAAAAAAATTTAGTCATTCTGTCTCCACCGTCACGTTGTTTTCATGCAACATTTCTTGCAATTGCTGCAAAATTTCTCTTTTCGTCGCATTTAAATTTACATGACGCTTTTTCATTTGAATCTCCAAGAAAATATATGTAGGAATATTTGTGATCTTCATCAGAATGCGGCAACAGCGATCCAGCAAGATGAGAAATTTGCCCGTGAATCTGAATAGTTATATACAAATATTTATTTATCAATTTCTGTATTTTATTGCAATGTATCAAGTGTTAGATTGTTGGTGAACTAACCTTGAATGTGGGATTGTAATGTGCGCACCATATTCAATGTCCGGCACGTTCGATATTCGAAGGCGCCAATTGTTGTTGTTGCAGGCTTTATCGTTGAGTAGCCAAACGTTGTTGCTCATTGTAAGCTTCGTGAGCCTCTATGGATTGTCGCGCACGATCATTCCAATTCGAGCGGATTCTCTTGCAGTAGCATTTTCTTCTTCTGTATAACAACGTACTTGTATAACTAACTATACAATTACGTTTATACTTTTTACGTCGGGAACACCGACCGATATTAGCACGACCTCTTTGTAGTATCGCAACAAATTTCAGCATGTAATTGATCAATTTGTATTAAATACACATGAAGTTTTCACTAAATAATTTACGTTTTGAATAGCCTAAATAAAGAAAGCAAATGACGGAACTTGAAAGATTTACAATTTACAAATCAATTGCAAAAAACATTAAAGAAAAAAATTGTGTATCGAAAAATGTAATTTTTAAGAATTTTCCAATTTTCTGACCTTTCCGAGTTTTATTTTTTTTTTTTTGATAATATATAAAAAATTAAAGAAAAAGCATTTGAAAAAGATTTGTATGCTAAACCTTCCGAGATCCACAACGAACAACCTCTGAAATTTTCATCGATATTGGTCTATCCGTTCTCAAGTCTCGGGCTTACTAACAAACAAACATTCATTTATATATATATTTACATATGTAAATATATATTATTAAGAGTAGAAGAACGTATTTATAGTTTTATATGTCATAAATAATGTACATATGTACATAATGTGGAGGACAGAGTCACGTGTAGAAGTTCATGCAAGTCAAGAAAGTTCTCTGATCGCCATTCACTTGGGAGTGGCCAGAAACGATTATTTTACAAATGGCTGAAGCAGCTCACGGCTTCCGGTCTTCTGGGTAGCCTAAGAACATCCGTTTGAAGGCAAGCTAAAGTGAGAAGGTGAAACATCCCCTACAAAGGGTTATGCGCTGGGTTTGGGACCCGGCACGTAAAGAAACGCCCCCAAATGAAAGGAAACAACAAGCCTTGGATAAGTGACCCCCCTTTTGATGACGACTATGGCAAACGAAATAAGGACTACGAATTAAGGGCATGCACCTGAAATGTCCGGTCCCTTAATTGGGAAGGTGCCGCTGCCCAGCTGGTTGATGTCTTCACGACAATACAGGTTGACATCACCGCCGTCCAAGAAATGTGATGGACGGGACAAAGACTGAGACAAGTAGGTCCTTGTGGCATTTACCACAGTGGTCATATAAAGGAGCTCAAGTTTGGTGTGGGATTCGTGGTGGGAAAGAGACTCCGTCGCCGAGTACTATCATTCACTCCGGAGAATGAACGTCTTGCCACAATCCGCATCAAAGCGAGGTTCTTCAACATGTCGCTGATATGCGCCCACGACCCGACGGAAGAGAAGGAAGATGTGACCAAAGATGCTTTCTATGAGTGCTTGGAGCACACCTACGAGCGCTGCCTCCACCACGATGTCAAAATTGTGTTTGGCGACTTTAACGCCAGGGTGGGCAAGGAAGGTATCTTTGGTACAACGGTCGGTAAATTCAGCTTCCACGACGAAACATCCCCAAATGGGTTGAGGCTGGTCGACTTCGCTGGGCCCGAAATATGTTTATTTGTGGTACTAGATTCCAGCACCAGAAAATACATCAAGATACCTGGTTGTCTCCGGATCAAAAAGCCACCAACCAGACCGATCTTGCTGTGATAGACAGAAGTCACATCTCCAGTGTTTTATGTGCGTGCGCTTCGAGTTCCTAACATCGACTCGGACCACTATCTGGTTGCAGCCAAGATTCGCACCCGCCTCCGTGCAGCAAAAAACGCACGTCAACAAACACAAGGAAGGTTCGACGTCGAGAAGCTGCAATCACAATAGCCAGTCGAACGATTTTCTACTCGGCTTGCACTGCTGCTCTCTGAGAGTATTCGAGCTGAGAGCTGCAACCAAAACCGTTGGTTTTTGGAAAGTGCAAAAGAACAGCTGGTACGACGAGGGGTGCCGTGTCGCAGCGGAGAGAAAACAGGCTGCCTACCTCGCAACGTTACGATCGACCACAACACGTGCGGGATGGGATAGATACCGAGAGTTGAAGAGGGAAGCCAGACGCATTTGCAGAAGGAAAAGAAAGAAGCCGAAATGCGTGAGTACGAAGAGCTTGATAAGCTGGCCGACAGGGTTAATGCTCGAAAATTCTACGAAAAGATGTCTCGACTTACAGAAGGTTTCAAGACCGGAGCATACTCTTGTAGAACCCCCAAAGGTGATCTAGTCACCGATGCCCAAAGCATACTTAAATTATGGAAGGAACACTTCTCCAGCCTGCTGAATGGCAGTGAACGTTCAACGCCAGGAGAAGGCGAACCCGATTCCCCAATCGATGACGATGGAGCAGACGGCGGCGAAGAACTGATAAGGAGCATGCACCAGCTTCTTTGCAAAATATGGTTGGACGAAAGCATGCCCAACGATTGGAATTTAAGTGTTCTATGCCCAATCCTTAAAAAAGGAGACCCCACAATCTACGGTAACTACCAATGGATAAGCCTCCTCAACATCGCGTATAAGGTTCTATCAAGCGTATTGTGTGATAGATTAAAGCCCACCGTCAACAAAATGATTGGACCTTTTCAGTGTGGCTTTAGACCTGGCAAATCAACAACCGGCCAGATATTCACCATGCGCCAAATCTTGGAAAAGACCCGTGAAAAGAGAATCGGCACACACAAAAGAAGCTGCCTTTATGCCGCGATGTCTGAACTTTATATGCCCACAAAACTAATACGGCTGTGTAAGCTGACGTTGAGCAACACCAAAGGCTCCGTCAGGATCGGGAAGGACCTCTTCGAGCCGTTCGATACCCAACGAGGTTTCAGACAAGGCGGCTTCTCATCGGGCGACTTCTTTAACCTGCTGCTGTAGAAAATAATTCGAGTTGCAGAACTTAAACGAGCAGGTACAATCTTTTATAAGAGTGTACAGCTGCTGGCGTATACCGATGATATTGATATCATCGGCCTCAACGCCCGCGCCGTTAGTTCTGCTTTCTCCAGACTGGACAAGGAAACAAAGCAAATGGGTCTGGCAGTGAACGAGGGCAAGACGAAATATCTCCTGCACTCAAACAAACAGTCGTCGCACTCGGGACTTGGCTCTTATGGAACCAGTATTAACACCACCAACAATGTCAGCCTGGAAATCCAACGCAGGATTACTCTTGCCAATAGGTGCTACTTCGGACTGAGTAGGCAATTGAGAAGTAAAGTCCTCTTTCGACGAACAAAAACCAAACTGTATAAGTCGCTCATAATTCCCGTCCTGCTACATGGTGCAGAGGCTTGGACGTTGACAACAACTGATGAGTCGACGTTGCGTGTTTTCGAGAGAAAAGTTCAGCGAAAGATTTATGGTCCTTTGCGCGTTGGTCACGGCCAATATCTCATTCGATGGAGCGATTATCTGTACGAGGTATGTGACGACATTTTCATAGTTCAGTGAATTAAAAGACAGCGGCTACGCTGGCTAAGTCATGTTGTCCGAATGGACGAAAACGCTCCGGCTCTGAAAGTATCCGCCGGGGAAAGAGGGCGACCTCCACTCCGTTGGAAGGACCAAGTGGAGAAGGACCTGGCTTCGTTTGGAGTATCCAATTGGAGCCACGTGGCGAAAAGAAGAAACGGCTGGCGCGCTGTTGTTAACTCGGCTATAATCGCGCAAGCGGAGTCTACGCCAGTAAAGAAGAAGATGTACATAAAGTGCTAATGAGCAGCAATGGTAAGAAACAACTCTATATTAGAAAGGGTTACCATATCGGTCTCAGTCAAAGCCGAGTTTTGGAACGCAACCATGAATGATATGATTCATGTAAATGCCTCTTTTGCGTGGCGTACAAATTCAAAACGCCCAAGTAGACTAAAACGCTGTGATGCTTACTTTTTTCACGCACTCGCTCAAAAAAATAATAATTAAAAAAATCGCCAATTCAGAAGGAAACCAGGGAATCAGTGCCGAAGATCAAAATGAGGGAATTCCCTGACAAATCAGGGAATATGATAACCCTAATATTAGAAATGTTAACTGATATGAAATTCTTGGCAACTTCATTGTTTTGCTAATGCTAATTGGTAAAACCACAGTCTTAACCCTTAACTTAGAAAATCACAATATTTATTTTAAATATTTATTTAGAAAAAAAAGCAGGTATAAATTTTGATACTTCAGGCATTAACGCCATAAAGAAATCAGATATACCTACTCGTATGCTTGAAATAATGCGAAACATTAATTGTTTTTATTATTGCATAATGACACTTTACAATTTTTACAGAACCAGGAAGTAAGTTTCCTACAATTATCAAATTTACACTTATTTCTAGAATCCATAAATATTTTTTCATGACCAATACAATCGCAACGCACGTCAGTAGAGGGTAGTACTTGTACACACAGTATATAAAGTAGATAACCTTTTAGAGGTAGCTTTCTCAGGGGTGAATAGCGGCCATCTTGGATTTTTAAAGGTAGCAACGCAGTGCTGTATATATTGAGGTAGTAAATACTTAGCAAATTTATTCTATTTAATAACAAAAACTATAAATATTGTTGCTTAATAAAAAGGAAATTATTTATTAATGATATATACTCACTATTATTTGATTTAAACGCTATAGCGTGCAATATTTCGCCCATAAAAATATAATTTACTGATAGTCAGATATTCTTTATGTAGTGAGTTCTTATTAATAAAATGCAGCCCTTTTTTTTAGATTTCTCGGTGGTGAGTTTTCTTCTGAATGCATTTGTTTACAATTGACGGACAGAAAACATAAAAAGGTTTGTATTCGTAAGTTTTTGAAATATTATTACCAATAATTTTAATTTAGAAATCCAATCCCATTTAGGGATTTTTAATACATCGTTCTTATTCTCATCCGTATACTATTTACGATAAAACAGATAGAAGGGATACAATATTTATTTTTTAATGTGGGAAATTGCACAAAAATGTATAAATACAATTATTTTCAGATTATTTAACTTATTGGCATATAAATGTATTTCTCACGTACTCTTTATTCCAACGAAATTAACCGAATTTTTTTTTAACATTAAAAATATTTTTGGTAATTTATTTTTGAATGTTTAAGTTTTGCATTTTTCGTTACCGCCTTTTTTTTAGGTGCATAATAAAATAAGAATAATTAAAAATTTATATAAAAATTGAAATAAAAATTATATAAACAAAAACGTTGCACAAAACAATTTAATAATTAATAAAGATTCCTAAGCTCCCACTATATATGCTAATTCTCGTTCCGATGGGAATTAATAAAAGGATTCAGCTCCCGCACATATACATACCCAATATTTCGGTATTCTTCTGTAAACACAAACTTATTAAAATCTTCGACATATTTGAAATATATTTATACATCTTACCTTATCAAGTTTGCTTTCATTCAGCAACAACACTAATATGGATTATAATATATGTATGTATTCTATTCAAACTCAATTTCCAATTCATGAACGACAAATTACCACCCAGGATTGTATCCTATTGTATGCAAAAAATTTAGAAATACTTGAAGCATGTTTAAAAATTGCACAAAAAACAAAACTGATTTAACATTAAACAACAAATAATTTCCCAATAAAATTGAACAGATATGCAAAGTAATATAATATAATCATTAAATAGTGTAAACACTTGCATAATTTAATATATTTTAAAGTGTTGTCCATCTAAATTTTAAATTTATATGTAGCTTCAATGCTAACACAACACCCTGATTACCATGAAAGTAGCAAAAAATGTGTTACACAACACCCTAAGATTTTCTAGAGTTGAATATAAGTATGTATGTATGTAAACAATGCAAATGTTTGTTACTGTATATACTGAGCTTGTACACCTGTCCGGGGTCTTTTAGAAGGTAGGATCTTCCCCTTTAATTTTTCAAGTGACTTAGATATCTACATAAAGCAGAAAAATAATGTATCGGAAGTTCAAAAAGTTTTTATAGCTAAAGAACTAGTAGGTAGGTTATGTAGGGCGGAATGCCTGAAGTATCAAAATTGATACTCACAAAAATAGCACTAGTTTCTCCAAGTAAAATATGCACTCGCAAAAAATAATTATATCATAGCGAAAATAATACATTCAACTACCTCAAAAGTATTTATATTCTTCAGAAAAAGAAAATATATCAAATTTGTATTCAGCAAAAATTTTAGTAAAATGTGTTTACTTGTGCACTTTGCCGCGCAAGTAATATGTCATAGATAAAATAAAACAATAACGACACTTGATTTTTTTTTTAAATTTCTTTGGAAAGAATATTATACAACAGTAAAATACGTACAGCCAACCTATAAAAAAAAACTAATAGTAATGTGAAGATTCGGTTGAAAAGACTGGTATTAAAATTAAAACTCTAGGTTATTAAGGGTTAATTGATATACATGTATGTACATTCATACATACCTATACCCCATTGCATATGTGTATACATATGTTTGAGTATATATTGTAACCGGTTTAAAACTAAACGCTAATTAAACTAGTATTCACGAGATTTATTTAAATTTATTATCCCTTAAATAAAATTAGTTCTTAATACGATTATGGGTCTTTCTGATGTATGAATGAGTATATAACTATGTATACATATATTTTCATCCATATATGATTTCATATCTCCGTATTTAAATTAGTTATTTTTTAACATTATACGAAGCTGATGTTTCGGCAAAGAACTCTAGTGAAAAAATATTTGCAAAGGCAAATCAGTCGAGTTGTCCATAAATTAGTTTATAATTCTTACGTATATACATAAATGAGAAGGTAATTAAAATATAAACTTGGACAGAAGCAAAACCACTAAAAATGTAAGTGCAGCAAATATATGCATTGTTTTCTTACGTTTATTCATAGTATGGCCATTGTATGAGTAAATTGTGAAACCAATCAAATAAAAGAAAATTTAAAATAAACAAATTCAGGAAAGTACAAATTGTATTTAGTTGTTTCAAGATATTCAAAATTAAAAATGGCGATTTGGAGTGATAACAAAGTAGGAAAGCCTAAGAAAAAGCGCTAAGTTTACGTGTAGTCGAACATTGTATACTCTCGCAATTTGCTTCATTCATATGCTTGTAAATATTCCACGTTTACGGTAAAACTTTCCATATCGTGAAAAGGTTTAACTTTTACCACTGGATAACATAATGCTAATCGAAATATTCTCGCTTATTATGATTGCGCTAATATGCAATTTAAACTCAACCAAAGCGAAACTTAGTATACTCAAATATTTTAAGAGGAGGAAATCAAACGCAAGGGTGAAAATTCTTATATCACGGCTACACCATAATTTAGATCGATTTCTTTACTATTCAGAGCTAAAAGACACTGAAAAAAATGTTTACTTAATTTAATGAAAATATCACATTTTGGCCTGCATAAACGATTTAAAGTATGGCATCAATAATAAATAGGTACACCGGGGCTAAAGGTAGGTCTGAATTCATTGCACCTAGAACATGCTTCCGTTCAATCCCGTGATTTAAATTTTCCGTCAATTTAAATAATCTTTACAGTTGACAAAGAAAAAAACTATTCCAACCATATTTTTTATGAGATTTTCAAACTGTGGCCGCCAATTTTTTATTATTTTTGAAATATTGGTTAATAATGCAGACACGTTAGTCTATCGTGCAATGCTCTATTTTTACTAACCCTCACCTGTCAGCTGTCGATTTGTTTTTAGAATTGTCAACATTTTACTACATAAATGGCGGCAAATTTAAATCCTGCGTTTATTTTAGGACACTCTGTATATAATTCAAAACTTGCGTTAATTCTGGGACACCATTTATGAGGCTTCTGACGAGAACGGTTCGCATACATTTATTTTTAATAAAGGCGAATGTTGAATAAAAATATTGGCTTAATTTATTTATGCCAGAATACCAAAATGAGACTCATGACTAACAGAGTCACTAAATTAAGATTGTGACAATTAGAGGCATGAGACAATCGTCTCAAGCAGAATACAAATATTAGACATCTTTGGTATTAAAAATATATTTTTCAAGCTTGCATAAGCGATTTTGTAAGGAAGTGTTGAATTCGTCTTGTTTATTGAGTTTCTGTAAGATCTTTGATAAAATGCTGTTTTTGGATATATCATCACTATTATTTGCTTTTAAAACATGAGCAAAAGTAGATTTTTCGATTTTCAGCTGTAATTCTAGGATCTTCTTGTTGGTGATGTTCATTGTTTTTTGTTCTGAAGTCTACAGGACCTTCTACCTTTTGGGCTAAACAATCACTTTTTTTAGGGCCAATTGTGTTAGCTCGTATTTTTTGTAATTCTTTGACAACGTGGCACCCTCGATAGTTGGCTGGATGTGTTTCGCCACAGTTACAGCATTAAGGTTGCTGTTTCTCTGGTTTCGAACATTTAGATATCTTACGCTTACCGGCGCCCTTAACGTATCTTGGTTATTTGCCACAATAGTTTTGTTTGTGCTAAAATGACTGGCAATGTTTGCATTGTGGTATCATCTTAGGCAATTTTACCAGTTCAATAAAAATAATTGAACCTAACATAGTTTTGGTTTCGTAAATCTTTTTTCCGTTCTCCATGGGATCGAATGTTACCAAAAAGATGTCAATTGGAGTTTTAGTTGTTTATTGAAAACGATTGACAGCACCCAGTTCATTTTATCTTTGCTGTTGAAAGTCATTTACAATCGATTTCGGATCATAAGAATTGTGTAAATTTTTTACAATAACTCTAATTGGCCGCGTTTGCTTATTCTCAAAGCTATACCAAGATATATTTCTACTCGAAAGTGCTTTACTTTGTATATTCCATTATTTAAAAGTTTAATAGTAAACATAAATGTACATATGTACATATTTATACTTTTTTTATTTGTTATATATAATTGTATTTTTGCAAATTATTGCAGAAAGTTCTAAACTTTTTTTATACGCTTTATTAGTTAAAAATTGCAGTTTATGTATATAATTGTTGATTCTTATTCTTCTTTACTGGCGTAGACACTGCTTGCGCGATTACAGACGAGTCAACAACAGCGCTCTCTCTCTCTCTTCTTTTCGCTACGTGGCGCCAATTGGATATTGCGATTTTTTTTGTAAATTTCAGCTCAAAGGTGCACCTTACTACTGTCATCCTTTGTAGCAATGGTCCCCATTTTCATCTCAACTATAGGTACCGGGGTCTTAATATTCGGTACCTATGGGCTATGGAGTCATGTGTAGAAGTCCACGCAAGTGAGGAAAGTTCTCTGATCGCCATTCACTTGGGAGTGGCCAGAAACGATTCTTTTACATATGGCAAACGAATTGAGGACTATGATTTAAGGGCATGAACATGGAATGTCCGATCCCTTAATTGGGAAGGTGCCGCTGCCCAGCTGGTTGATGTCCTCGTAAAAATAAAGGCTGACATCACCGCCGTCCAAGAAATGCGATGGACGGGACAAGGACAGAGACAAGTAGGTCCTTGGGGCATTTACTACAGTGGCCATATAAAGGAGCGCAAGTTTGGTGTTGGATTCGTGGTGGGAGAGAGACTCCGTCGCCGAGTACTATCATTCACTCCTATGAATAAACGTCTAGCCACAATCCCATCAAAGCGAGGTTCTTCAACATATCGCTGATTTGCGCCCACGCCCCGACGGAAGAGAAGGACGATGTGACCAAAGATGCCTTTTATGAGTGCTTGGAGCGCACTTATGAGAGATGCCCCCGCCACGATGTCAAAATCGTGCTTGGCGACTTTAACGCCAGGGTGGGCAAGGAAGGTATCTTTGGCACTACGGTCGGTAAATTCAGCCTCCACGAGGAAACATCACCAAATGGGGTGAGGCTGATCGACTTCGCCGGGGCCCGAAATATGGTTATCTGTGGTACTAGATTCCAGCATAAGAAGATTCATTAAGCTACCTGGCAGTCCCCGGATGGGAAAACCACCAACCAGATCGATCATGTTGTGATAGACGGAAGACACGTCTCCAGTGTTTTAGATGTGCGTGCGCTCCGAGGTCTTAACATCGACTCGGACCACTATACATATTGTTGCAGCCAAAATTCGCACCCGCCTCTGTGCAGCAAAAAACGCACGCCAACAAACACAAGGAAGGTTCGACGTCGAGAAGCTGCAATCACAACAGACAGCCGAACGGTTTTCTACTCGGCTTGTACTCCTGCTCTCTGAGAGCACTCGTCAACAACTCGGTATAAGGGAACTGTGGGACGGCATTTCAAACTCCTTACGTACAGCTGCAACCGAAACCATTGGTTTTCGGAAAGTGCAAAAGAACAGCTGGTACGACGAGGATTGCCGTGTCGCAGCTGAGAGAAAACAGGCTGCCCACCTCGCAACGTTACGATCGACCACAACACGTGCGGGATGGGATAGATACCGAGAGTTGAAGAGGGAAGCCAGACGCATTTGTAGACAGAAGAGGAAAGAGGCCGAAATGCGTGAGTACGAACAGCTTGATAAGCTGGCCGACAGGGTTGATGCTCGAAAATTTTACGAAAAGATGTCTCGACTTACAGAAGGTTTCAAGACCGGAGCATACTCTTGTAGAACCCCCAAAGGTGATCTAGTCACCGATGCCCAAAGCATACTTAAATTATGGAAGGAACACTTCTCCAGCCTGCTGAATGGCAGTGAACGTTCAACGCCAGGAGAAGGCGAACCCGATTCCCCAATCGATGACGATGGAGCAGACGGCGGCGTAGAACTGATAAGGAGCATGCACCAGCTTCTTTGCAATATATGGTTGGACGAAAGCATGCCCAACGATTGGAATTTAAGTGTTCTATGCCCAATCCTTAAAAAAGGAGACCCCACAATCTACGGTAACTACCAATGGATAAGCCTCCTCAACATCGCGTACAAGGTTCTATCAAGCGTATTGTGTGAAAGATTAAAGCCCACCGTCAACAAAATGATTGGACCTTTTCAGTGTGGCTTTAGACCTGGCAAATCAACAACCGGCCAGATATTCACCATGCGCCAAATCTTGGAAAAGACCCGTGAAAGGAGAATCGACACACACCACCTCTTCGTCGATTTAAAAGCTGCTGTCGACAGCACGAAAAGGAGCTGCCTCTATGCCGCGATGTCTGAATTTGGTATCCCCGCAAAACTAATACGGCTGTGTAAACTGACGTTGAGCAGCACCAAAAGCTCCGTTAGGATCGGGAAGGACCTCTTCGAGCCGTTCGATACCAAACGAGGTTTCAGACAAGGCGATTCCCTATCCTGCGACTTCTTCAATCTGCTGCTGGATAAAATAGTTCGAGCTGCAGAACTTAAACGAGCAGGTACAATCTTTTATAAGAGTGTACAACTGCTGGCGTATGCCGATGATATTGATATCATCGGACTCAACACCCGAGCCGTTAGTTCTGCTTTCTCCAGACTGAACAAGGAAGCAACGCAAATGGGTCTAGCAGTGAACGAGGGCAAGACGAAATATCTCCTGTCATCAAACAAACAGTCGTCGCACTCGCGACTTGGCTCTCATGTCACTGTTAACAGTCATAACTTTGAAGTTGTAGATAATTTCGTCTATTTAGGATCCAGCATTAACACCACCAATAATGTCAGCCTGGAAATCCAACGCAGGATTACTCTTGCCAACAGGTGCTACTTCGGGCTGAGTAGGCAATTGAAAAGTAAAGTCCTCTCTCGACGAACAAAAGCCAAACTTTAAAAGTCGCTCATAATTCCCGTCCTGCTATATGGTGCAGAGGCTTGGACGATGACAACAACCGATGGGACGACGTTACGAGTTTTCGAGAGAAAGGTTCTGCGAAAGATTTACGGTCCTTTGCGCATTGACCACGGCGAATATCTCATTCGATGGAACGATGAGCTGTACGAGATATACGACGACATTGACAGCAAATTAAAAGACAGCGGCTACGCTGGCTTGGTCATGTTGTCCGGATGGATGAAAACACTCCAGCTCTGAAAGTATTCGACGCAGTACCCGCCGGGTTAAGCAGAGGAAGAGGAAGATCTCCACTCCGTTGGAAGGACCAAGTGGAGAAGGACCTTGCTTCGCTTGGAATATCCAATTGGCGCCACGTAGCGAAGAGAAGAAACGACCAGCGGGCTGTTGTTGACTCGGCTGTAATCGCGTAAGCGGTGTCTACGACAGTAAAGAAAAAGAAGAAGATGGGCTTGAACAGTTTTTATTGGATTTAAACAATTTTTGGCTACAAGGTGGCATATACTAAAGACAACATTTGTGCAAAGTTGTCAGGTGTCTTGAGGATAGGTCTAGGATCTGTAGAAGATGTGGCGAAGGTGAATATCAGGCCAAGGACTGCACCAATAAGCCGAAATTTTTACTCTGCCTGAAGGCAGGATCCAAAGAAACTGAGCATTTCACTGGAAGCATCAGGTGCCTGGTATATAAGAAAGCAGCACAACAGGTCGTATGAGATTATTACAACTCAACCTTAACCATTGTCAAACGGCAAAAGACCTGCTAAAACAGACGATCGCTGAAAAGCAGATCGACTTGGCATTAGTCAGCGGACCATACAAAACCGGGCGGAGCGTAAACTGGTTAAGTGACACAAAAAATATGGCTGCTGTATGGAAATGCAACCCTAGCTTCCTTCCACTGGTGTCTACATGCTCTTTCAATGGCTTTGTTTGAGCTCGAATTAGCGACATACATACTATATATACATAGTTGCTTCCGAACTATGCATAATACATGCATCCAGGAAGGCCACTTTCCCACCATATGGAAAGGCAAAACCTAATATTATTGCCGAAAGTTAACAAACCAATGACGGAACCGTCGCACATCCGGCCCATGCAAAGGGGACTTCGCTGAAAAGGTTCTGGAGCAGATCATATACCAACAGCTAAATAAGGCAATTGAAGAGGCCGGTGGACTATCCCCAAACCAGTTCGGATTCAGAAAGGCAAGATCGACAGCTGCAGCGGTAACCCTAGTAAAGACCCTGGCTGAACGGGTTATAAAAGGGAAAAGATGGAAAGGAGGCACAATACAGTACTGTATGGTGGTAACGCTGGATGTAAAGAATGCCTTTAACTCGGCATCCTGGCATAGTATATTGAGTGCACTAAAAAGCTTCTCCGTGCCTCTATATCTCTACAACATTATTGTAAGCTATTTCGAGGGAAGAACTTTGAGCTACAATACAAACGAAGGCTCCAAAAAATATAAAGTCACCGGTGGAGTACCCCAGAGATCCGTACTTGGGCCGCTACTCTGGAACATCATGTACGATGGTGTACTGCGACTGAAGGTACCTAAAAACGTACACATCATTGGGTTCGTAGACGATATCGCTGTTGTAGTTATAGCGAAGCACATACACGATATAGTTACGATTACCAACAGGACAATAACGTTAATAAGTGATTGGCTCGAAACTAACGGACTGAACCTAGCGGAGAACAAGACCGAGGCGGTACTCATTACTGGCAGAAAAGTTAGGGAAGTTGCCACGTTCAGCACAAAAGGTGTAAGCATCACTACACAACCGGCAATTAAATACTTGGGGATTATTCTTGATGCAAAGATGTCCTTTAAGCAGCACTTAGCGTACACATGCGAAAAAGCTACAAAAGTGTGCAGAGCATTGACCCGGTTAATGCTCAATATCCGTGGGCCAAAGCAAAATAGAAGACGACTATTAGCTGGTGTACTAAAGTCAGTTGAGCTATTCGGCGTCCATATATGGGGGAAAGCCCTAGAAATAAAATCATATCGCCGTGGCCCTTTTTTGATGCACTTGTATGCCACTTGCGAGCTAAGAGTATGTTCTGCGTTCCGCATAATATCGGAAGATGCTGCCCTAGTTATTGCGGGCTTACCCTCTTTAGACCTCCTGGCCAAGGAGATTCAATGCTGTACAAGTGACAGGGTACCGCATAATACATTAAAAGACATAGCAAGGGTAGAGACAGTGGATCAATGGCAGAAACGCTTGAAGGAAAGCGGAAATGGGCGGTGGACATTCCGACTGATCCCCAACGTCCATGGTTAAAGAGACCACACGGTAAGGTAGATTTCCACCTAACGCAAATTCTCACAGGACTTGGTTGCTTCAAAGCATATTTGAAACGACTCTGGCAAAAAAATAAAAACACATGTGATTATTGCGGAGGCGATACCTTCGAAAATGTGGAACACACATTTTTCTATTGCCCAAAATATAGTCATAGGAGGCAACATTTAAAAAATGCGTTCGGTGTAGACCCAGCTCTCGATAACTTGGTAAGTTAAATGGTCGAATCGGTAGAGAATTGGAAAGCTGCTTGCGAAGTTGCAGCCAGGGTTATGAAATCCCAACGTGCCAGCGAACAGCGGCGGAGAAGAGAGCTGTTAAATGTAACGGAAAACCACGACTCCAACACACAAACATTGACGTGACGGGAAGGGTTGGTGACGAACAATGCACGAGGGGGCTTATCAGACCAACAGAGGTGGGGCCAAGTAAATGGAACTTGCTACTGAATGCATTTTGACCATAACGTACACATGAATGTTGTCACTCAATCATCCTCCCGACGTAATACTTGACGGTGGTACCAGGGAGAACGGTACATGACGGTAGGATTCAGGTTTTCTATGCTTCCTCCTCGTACAAAACAAAAAAAAAAAGTTCGTGCAAAGTTTTATTGATTTGTGTACTGGAAACTGAATGAGTCATGTAGAATTTAAAATTGTGCTATCGGAAAGTATTCGTAGTTGTTGTCTGATTTCGTCCATTTTTGCAATAGGAATGTAAGACGAACGCTACGTACACAATTTTGTCCAATCGGCAGTTTATAGGTTTTCGGTTAATGGCGGTTTGTGGGCGTGGCAGTGGTCCGATTACGACTATCTACGAACTCGAGAATTTGATTTACTAAGGGACCTACATGAGAAGTTTTATCACGAACGGTCAGACAGACGGTCATTTCATCCCGTCGTCACATCGTCATCCTGATTTTTTATACATAGTTATATATACATATATAAATTTTTATTTATCTTGATTAGTTTTAGGTGATAAGTACAACCGTTAGGTGAACAAAGCTAAAGTACTCTGTAGCAACTGGTTGCAAAAGTATAATAATAATAAGAACACATAACTACTGCAAAAGTAAGGCAATATGCATATACATGGATCATACTGATTGTTGCTACTGAACAAGGCGGTTTTTTAGGACGCACCATGTGAAACCGGTAAGATATTTTTAATATCACAACAGATATCGCATTGACAACTGCATTACCAAGGAACTGCCGCTCAGCGATTTGATCGGATTTTTGTTCGGTAGAAAACTATAGCTGTAGCAAAAGCCAAAAACGAAGTACTGTGCTCTGCTCTGAGGGCGGTATGAGAGCAGAACTATACATACTGTACCACATGAAAACTTTAATTAGCTCTGATCTCATACCGTTCAAAATTTGATGCTATTGTTACGCCAAAACAGAGCACAGCCCTTCATTTTTGACTATTGCTACAGCTATAGTTTTGCCAATCAAAAAGATTACAGGAAATATTAATGGATAAACTGAATTTGCAAATGTTAACAATGAAAACACTATAAATATTATTGTTACCCTCTTTCCTAAGCACAAGTATTAATAAATAACAACTTTGAAAATAAGTAATTTTTAACACGTTGATTATAAAATTAAAAAAAAAATTAAAAAATCAATAAGTGGTAGTAGTATTTTACGTCTATTTATAATATCAAATTGAACATCCCCTAATTGGGAAGGTTCCGCTACCCAGTTGGTTGATGTCCTCGTTAGAATGAGGGCTGAAATCACCACTGTCCACGAAATGCGATGGACGGGGTAAGGACTGAGGCGAGTAGGTCACAGTGGTCATATAAAAGGGTGCAAGTTCGGCCGCAATCCGCATCAAAGGATAATATTCCCAACAAAGCGTAGTTCTTCAATATGTCGCTGATTTGCTGATCAAAAATGCCTTCTATCACCGCTTGGAGCGCACCTATTAGAGCTGCCCCAGCCACAATGTCAAAATCGTGCTTGACGACTTTAACGCCAGGTTGGCAAAGAAGATATCTTTGGCACAACGTTCGGCAAATACAGCCTCCATGAGGAATGCCCAATTGGGTTGAGGCTGATCGACTTCGCTGAGACCCAAAATATGGTTATCTGTGGAGCTCGATTGCAGAAAATTCACCAAGCTACTCAGCTGTCTCTGGATCGAAAAGCTATAAACCAGTTCGATCATGCTGTGATAGACGGAAGACACGTCTCCAGCGGTTAAGATGTCCGTACGCTCCGAAGTCCTAACATCGACTCGCCAAAATACGCCCCCGCCTCTGTGCAGCAAAATCAGCAGCTGAAATCACAACAAACTTATTCTACATGTACTCCTGCTCTCTTAGAGCAATCATCAGCAACTTGCTATAAGGGAACGTTGGGACATATAGCTGCAACCGAAATCTTTGGCTTTCGGAAAATGCAAAAGAAGGTAGTATGATGAGGATTGCAGTATCGCAGTGGAGAGAAAACAGCCTGCTTACCCCAGAACGTTACAACAGACCACAACACGTGCGGTATAAAATAGATACCTAGAGCTGAAGAGGGAAGTGAGACGAATTTGCAGACAAAAAATAAGAGACGTAGAACGATTAACCAATCAATGACGATGGAGCAGACATTTCATTGCTTGACCATGAAGTAGTTCGAATAGCAATTGCCCACTTGAAGAACCATAAAGCGGCGATGGATTGCCGGTCAAGCTTTTCAAATACCGCGCCGAAGAACTGATAAGGGGCATGCATCAGCTTTTTTGCAGAATATGGTCGGACGAAACCATGCCTAACGATTGGAATTTAAGTGTGCTCTACCCAATCAACTTGAAGGGAGACTACACGATCTGCGCCAACTATCGTGGGATAAGTCTCCTCAACATCGCATATAAGGTTTTATCGAAAGTATTGTGTGGTAAAGCCCACCGTCAACAAACTGATTGGCCAGACTGAGGCTTTAGGCCTGGAAAATTGTCAACTGACCAGATATTCAACATGTGCCATAACTCGGAAAATACCTGTGAAAGGATGATTGACACACATTACTTCTTCGTCGGTTTTAAAGCTGCTTTTGACAGCACGAAAAAGAACTGTCTTTATGCCACGTTCTCTGAATGTGGTATCCTGTGATTGAGCAATACAAAAAACGAGAAACGACTGGCGCGCTGTTGTTTACCCGGCTACAAATGCGTAAGCGGTGTCTACGCCAGTAAACAAGAGTAACAAGTCGAAGAAAATTCGTTTTAATTATTTTCAAATTTGTAAATAATCCACGGTGTTATTCTTACACCGAAATTAGCGTTTTCGTTTTTATTAATAAATACAATTTTACTGTATTGAATAGTTAATAATTAGTGTATACCTCAGCCACAGTAAAGCGTGGACGGGGTCTTCTAATGGAAAATATTTTGTAAAACAATATAACAATTTTCGATGATTAATATTGGTTTTTGTTCTGTGATACCGAAATATAAATGTACAAACAACCCAATGGTAAATATGACAGGTTGCAACCCCACTTTAATAATGTCAACTCAGTTGAGAGAAGTTCAAAAGTTATATCTTGGGAATTCCACTAAATTCTTTCTGTAGATTAGTTGTTGTGATATGTGCGTTATATTATTCGTCGGTGACCGTTTTATAGTGAACTCGTGTTAAGATTTTTTTTCGAGAACGGTTAAGAAGCTAATGTCAATAATTTTTGTACTGGTCAATATAGTGGTTCAATTTATTTGATTGTACCACTAATGTTGATGTCCGTTAGGTCAATAAATCATGTAAAATCTACATATTTTGACTGCGGCTCATTGTATGACGCGAAATATGGAGAAAAAATGCAAGTCACCTGCAGTAGGTACATTGATTTAAGTCCACGGGCAGGAGATCGTTCATGATCTCCAACGTTAAATGTGATAATGGTGTACAAAAAGTAATAAGGATATCCATCTTAACTCAGAGTACGTAAATTATGCCATTTATAATTTAAATTTGATGATAAAATCGCAACGTTGCAAGACTTTTATAACTTTTTCGGAAACATCATAAAACGTAAGGATCTACTGTCAAAATTCACTGGCGAATCGGACACCACGCTAAGAAACTAAATCAATACTAAACTAATTAGATATCTGCACTACTACTTCGTTATATTGATATTCTAAAGAGTCCTAATAAAGATGAGAGCAGTGTAGGAGATAGTATTAAAACAAGAATGCTAAATTTCGAGTTCGTCTTGATTTGCGAGTTCATGAACAATGTATTGAACAATATCATTTATACATCCAGAACTTTACAAAAATTTGAAATAAATTTAGACGAGATTACTAAAGTTTTAGCAGATACCAAAGACAAGTTGCAACTTTATAGAAATGGTTTCGAATTATTCAAGTGCAAGGCCAGTGGGACTTCAAGAAGATATTGTATTGATACCCATTTTCAAGGAAAGGCAAAGAAAAGTTAAACATTTTAATGAGTTTGCTGCTGATCACCGATTTCCAAACCGAGAAAAAATGCTCAAAATTGAGATTTTCAATTATGTCCTAGGCACAGTAATATCTCAATTAGATACACGTTTTATTGGTATGAGTGCAGTTTGTCATATATTCGATTTTCTAACACAACATTTTTATACTTTTGCAACCAGTTGCTAAGAGTATTATAGTTTTGTTCACCTTTTAAGCGTATCACCTAAAACTAATCTAGATAGATATAGGGTTATATACACAGCCTGTCAAGAAAGTATCGAGAATTTATAAATAAAACGAAAATTTTTCAATCATCATCCAAATTTATTTTATGGCCTTCAAAGTAATATCCATTTGAAGCGATGCACGTGTGCCAACGCTTCTTCCAATCGTCAAAACATTTTGTATAGGCACTTTCCGGGATGACCTTCAACTCTCGCGTCGAATTTGTTTTGATGTCTTCAATTGAGTCAAAGCATATTTACCGAAGTGGAAGTTTCAGAGTGGAAATAAGGAAAAGTCACGGGGGACCATATCAGGTGAATACAATGTTTTCTTAAAGATATTTGTTGAGTGTTTGGCAAAAATTCATTCACAATGATGGCTTTGTGCGATGGTGAGTGAAGAATCCACGAATTGTTGGCTCAAAAACTCGGACGTTTACGCGGATAGCGTCTCGTAAGCGCCTCATAACACCACCATAATACTCTTTGTTGACGGTTTGATCAGTTGGAACAGATTTATAGTGGACGGCACCACGAATATTGAAGAAAACAATAAGCATTACTTTCACTCTCAATTGGTTTTGGCGCGCCTTTGGGCCGCCATTCGGATGATTGCTGGTTCGTACTTGTATCATATTCGTAGAACCATGTCTCGTCACCAGTAGTTATGCGTTCCATGAAGGTGGGCTTCGATTGGCTTGATCCAGGATGTCTACAGCTACCTGTTCTCAATACCTTTTTCGAAGTAAATTCAGTTTTATCGGAACAAGTCTAGCAACGCGTTGCATGCCAAATTTTTCATACATATTCGTACGTACGCTCTCGTGTTACATCTCCAATTTATGTGCAATTTCTTTGAAGCTCACATGGCTATTTTCAGCAACAATTTCCTTAACTTCTTCAACGTTATTATTAATCACACTCGTTGAAAGCCGTCCAGAACGAGGCATGTCTTCGACGGTCTCCCGACCCTCCTTGAATGCTCTGTATCGCTCGTAAGTGCGCGTTTTTGATAGAGCAGATTCATCAAAAGACTGCTACAACACTTTCAATGTAACGGCACACGAAAATTCGAACGCAACACAAAATTTAACACAAATAAGTTGATCAATATTTTCGGTCTTTGTAAAATTCGACAAAACACTGCTGGGGTCGACTGACGTAAACACCTGCTTTGAAGACTCTCGCTGACAGAATGCGGTACTTTTTGGCATCATAATGAGGGACCAACCATCTTCTTCTTTCTTCGCAACAGCGCGCTAGTCGTTTCTTCTTTTTGCAAGGTGGCGTCAATTGGAAATGCCAACTGAGGCCAGGGGCTTCTCCACTTGATCTCTCCAACGGAGGTCGGGGAAGGTCTTCTTCTTCCCCTGCGTCCCTCGATGGGTACTGCGTTGAGAACTTTCAGAGTTGAAGTGTTTTCGTCCATGCGTAAGACATGACCTAGACAGCGCAGCCGCTGTCTCATGATTCGCTGAACAATCTCAATGTCGTCGTATATCTCATACAGCTAATCGTTCCATCGAATCCTACATATATTCGCTGTAGCCAATGCACAAAGGACCATAAGTCTTTCGCAGAAAATTCCTCTCGTAAGCTAGTAACGTCGACATATCAGATGTTGTCATCGTCCATGCCTCTGCACCATATAGTAGGACGGGAATAATGAGTGATATATAGTTTGGTTTTTATCCGTCGAAAAAGGACTTAACATCTCAATTGCCTACTCAGTCCAAAGTAGCACCTGCTGATCCAAGGTAAATGAAATTATCTACAACTTCGAAATTATGACTATCAACAGTGACGTGGAAGCCTAGTCGCCAGGAGATATTTTGCCTTGCCCTTGTTCACCACCGGAACCATTTGAATCGTTTCCTTATCCAGTCTGAAAGCACAACTAACGGCGCGGGTGTTGCACTTTTATAAAAGATTGTACCTGCTCGATTAAGTTCTGCAGCTCGAATTATTTTCTCCAATATCAGATTGTAGAAGTCGCACGAAAGGGAGTCGCCTTTTCAAAAACCTCGTTTGGTATCGAACGGCTCGGAGAAGTCCTTCCCGATCCTGATGGAGTTTTTGGTGTTGCTCAACGTCAATTTACACAGCCGTATTTGTTTTGTGGGGATACCAAATTCAGACATTGCGGCATAAAAGCAGCTGCCGTTTTCGTGCTATCAAAAGCAGCTTTGAAATCGACGAAGAAGTGGCGTGTGTCGACTTTATTCTCACGGGTCTTTTCCAAGGTTTGCGCGTGGTGAATATCTGACTCCAATCGTTAGACATGCTTTCGGCCGAGCTTATTCTAAAAAAAAGTTGATGCATGCACCTTATCAGTTCTTCGCCGCCGTGTTTGAATAGCTCGGCCGGTAATCCATCAGCCCCCGCCGTTTTGTTGTTCTTCAGGCGGGAACTTCTTCATGTTCGGGCAATAAAACGTCTACTCTATCGTCATTGATTTCGAATTTGGGTTCGCTTTCTCCTGGCGTTATGCGTTTACTGCCATTCAGCAGGCTGGAGAAGTGTTCCCTATATAATTAAAGTATGCTCTGGGCATCGGTCACCAGATCACCTTTGAGGGTTCTACAAGAGTATGCTCCGGTCTTGAAACCTTCTGTTAGTCGTCACATATTTTCGTTGAATTTTCGAGCTTTAGCCTTGTCGGCCAGCATGTCAAGCTCTTCATACTCACGCTTTTCGGCTTTTCTCTTTTCCTGTCTGCAAATACGTCTCGCTTCCATATTCAACTTTAGGTATCTATCCCATCCCGCACGTGTTGTGGTCGATCGTTACAACCTAGGAAAAAAATATGACCTGTCTTCCATATAAGCGGCAGATGAGAAGGGGAAAACAAAAATTACCGATACGTTCTTGACAGGGTGTATTTAAATGATTAGGATTACGAGAAAAGTTTAACTCCGCGTCTGTCTGTCTGTCCGTCCGTGCAAGCTGTAACCTGAGTAAAAATTGAAATATCTTGATAAATGTTTGTATGTAGGTTCCTTAGTGCAATAAACATTTCGATTTCGTAGATGGGCGTAATGAATTAAGGAATAAAGATCTAATTTAGTAAAGAGGATCGCAGTTGCCATGGACACATGAGGGGAAAAAATTTGGAAAAGTGGGCGTGACTCCGTCATCCAACAAGTTCAATGTACATATCTCAAAAACCTCTTAAGCTTCAACAACCAAATTTGCTGAATACAAATCTATTACTGTCTACCGACAGTATGAAAATGGATGAAATCGGAGGATAACCCCTCTCACGCCTTATATAACTATACTGTTAAAAACTACTAAATGCACGATAATCAATAGCTGAATACACCAGAAACATTAAATTTTACCACTGAGATAGTATGATAAAGCTTTATGGGAGCCGTTGTGAAAATTGGACGATGGGCGTGACACTTTTGGGTGAAATCCCCTATCTCGGAATCCCAAGCAACCGATTTCGACAAAATTTTGTACGTAGCATTCGTCTTACATTCTTATTGCAAAAATGGACAAAATCAGACAACAACCACGTTCAAGCCCCTAGGTACCGAATATTTAGACCCCGGTACCTAAAATATAATATCTTTCCGATAAAAGAGAAAAACTTTAATCGGAAATGTCGGTCAATCTGTGATATACTATATATTACTGAAATTAAGGGATAATCCTTTTCATATAATGGTATGTCTGTATGTGAAAAATGTGTTGAATAGGACCAATACTTCGCTTTGCGTCCATATACTTAATATAAAAATATGGGACTTTGTCCCCCATATATCGGACAATATGTGAGTTATCCCAATAAAAATAAGAGAGCGTGTTTTATTCATAACAGTGTATCTGTTTGCAAAAAGCAGATAAAATTGGGTGGCTACCACCCGCAACTCCCATATACCGGTATTATATATGTTTTATGTAATGATATTGGTTTTTTAACCAACCTTATGCAGAATATGTCGGTAAGTGTATATGTTGTATTTTGTGTATGTATATATAAAATAGCTTAAATTTCGACACTCTGGTTGACGTTTCACTCCTTAAATATTTCCCTGGCTTCGATTATTGCAAGTTGCAAGAGTATAAAACGTTCGGTTGTACCAGAACTTAGCTTTTTCTTACTTGTTATTAGATATTGATGAAGCAACTTTATTACAAAAGTGTGACGAATTTCAAAAAAAATATTAAGATGTTATAGTCCCTAGTTTTTCACTTTAATTTATTAATAAAGTGTTTTCCAATATGGGCCGGAGGCGTCATTGAAACATACTTCTTCCGTGATGATCAAGACTGGACATGGACTTGGGCAGTATGTGGTTCCAACAGAACGGCGCAACAAGCCACACAGCGACTGCTACAATCGATTTATTGCAAACCATGTTTGGTTATGTTGTGTTATCTCACAAAATCGTCCGAATTTTCGCCGTTAGACTATATCCTGTGGAGCTACGTCAAGTCTACGGTCTGTGCCAACAAGCCATCTACAGTTGATGAATTTCGTAGGAATATCAAACGTGAAATTCCAGCAGTATCGGCCGATTTATGGTTGAACCGTGGGTTCAGCGGCTGGACTTTTTCAAGCGCCCCCGTGGTGGATATACAAAAGATATCGAAAACAATTATGTAAGGAAATAATGAGCAAATATAGAATGCGACCTGACGGAAGTATTGTCAGTATTGTTATTATTCTTCACAATTCCTGTTACTTCTGCAGCAGCTGAAAGATCATTTAGCAAATTAAAAATATTAAAAAATTATTTAAGAATTAATATGGGTCCGACTCGGCTCCAACATTTATCGCTAATAGCAATTGAAACCAAACCCGCATCGAACCTTGATTTATACGAAGTCATTGATATTTTTGCGAAAACTAAATCTACGAAAATTATAAATATATTTGTTACTTAGTAAATTGGTAAATAATAAACCCTTCTCTATTTCGTTTTATTAGCCAAACCTACACCAAGTATTAATTGTAATTTATGTTGTTACTGTTTAATATTTTTATTACCTGCCCTGCAGTGTTCAAAAAATTGCTCAATTAACTAAGCATTTTTAAAATATTTGTATATTTCATATATTTATTTGATAAAACTTAATCAGATTACATAGCAGTGGGCCCCATGACCCTTGGCCACTGAAACAACAGTTAGGAGAATAACACTATTATCAATTATTGCAATATTGTTGAAATAACTAACTACTTACAGTATTTTGCTTACAGTTGTATTGCTTTATAAAAAATGTGTAGCGCAGAAAAAGTAAGTTAGAGAATTTAATATCGTAAATATGTATTGGCAATGATGATTATTTCGGGATATACTTAAAATACCGAAATTCAAAATGCTGATATATCAAAATACCGACCAAATTTAAATGTGCAGCTAAATCAAAATACCGACAAATCAAATTCTTTCGAAGCACAGAAAGAGAATTCTACTGACTAAGGGTTATGATCCTGAGTGTGTTCGTGGCTGGAGTCCGACGGCCGCAGGGCCTCGAACGAACAACGCCACCTTTTCTTGATTTGTCGCTATTGTGATTTGTCGGTATTTTGATTTGTCGGTGTTTTGATTTGTTGGTATTTTGACTGTCGGGATTTTAAATTTCGAGATTTTGATTGTCGGCATTACGGGCATACACCCGATTATTTCATTTTACCTATATATACGAGTGGTTAATTTAGATTACAAATGTCTTTACGTTGATTATAAAGACTGTTTAATCATTTAAGTTATTATTTAATTTTTTATAGCCCGTGCACAATGCAATCACCCATGATAAACGATGAAGCATCGAAAGATCCGAAAACTACTGAAAATGATTTCTCACAACATTTCACTGAACATGATTTCGAAGGTAAATATTAATAGTAATAATTTCAATGCAGATATTCCTCTTAATTGTTTGATCTTCTGTTATAGCATTTTTATACCCTGAACAGGGTATATTAAGTTTGTCACGAAGTTTGTAACACCCAGAAGGAATCGTCGGAGACCCTATAAAGTATATATATAAATGATCAGTATGTCGAGCTGAGTCGATTTAGCCATGTCCGTCTGTCTGTCCGTCTGTCCGTCTGTCTGTATATATACGAACTAGTCCCTCAGTTTTTAAGATATCGTTTTGAAATTTTGCAAACGTCATTTTCTCTTCAAGAAGCTGCACATTTGTCGGAACGGCCGATATCGGACCACTATAGCATATAGCTGCCATACAAACTGAACGATCGGAATCAAGTTCTTATATGGAAAACTTTCACATTTGACAAGATATATTTACGAAATTTGGTATATATTATTTTCTAAGGCAACAATGTAATCTCCGAAGAAATTGTTCAGATCGGTTGACTATAGCATATAGCTGCCATACAAACTGAACGATCGGAATCAAGTTCTTGTATGGACAACTTTCACATTTGACAAGATATATTTACGAAATTTGATATATATTATTTTCTAAGGCAACAATGTAATGTCCGAAGAAATTGTTCAGATCGGTCGACTATAGCATATAGCTGCCGTACAAACTGAACGATCGGAATCAAGTTCTTGTATGGACAACTTTCACATTTGACAAGATATATTCACGAAATTTGGTATATATTATTTTCTAAGACAACAATGTAATCTCCGAAGAAATTGTTCAGATCGGTCGACTATAGCATATAGCTGCCATACAAACTGAACGATCGGAATCAAGTTCTTGTATGAACAACTTTCACATTTGACAAGATATATTCACGAAATTTGGTATATATTATTTTCTAAGGCAACAATGTAATCTCCGAAGAAATTGTTCAGATCGGTTGACTATAGCATATAGCTTCCATACAAACTGAACAAATAGTTACTAACAGAAATGCACCTGTGAAGGGTATTTAGCTTCGGTGCAACCGAAGTTAACGTTTTTTCTTGTTATATATACAATTAATGCGAAATCTCTATGTCATCTTATGTGAAAAGAACAAAAAAATTAATCCTTTGAAATATAAATCTAATGGACAAAAATTACTCTCTTATGCAAACCAATGCTTTGACGTTACGGAACAGGAAAAGAAGCGGCGACCAGACTGTAATTGTAGTAATTAATGGCGGAGACAATTCTGGCCCTGTGCAAGATCAAAAAAAATTTTAATAGTTGCGGCATTTACTATGATATTTTATTGCTCTTTTAATAAATTTATTTATCGTAACTATTATTTATATTAATATCATTTAAATCATACCAATTTCTTATTGAGGCTATTTATTTGCGATACCAAAGGAACGAAATTATCTTTAGGTTGAGTCAGCACATCAATATCAATCACTGTATATATACGTAACACAGATCATCTGATATACATATGGTCAATTGTAAGGTTGAAAATCACTATACTTGCATACAAGATTACGATATAAATAGTATCAAGTCAATCTGTAGTTTTAAAGTCTCCATATAATTTTAGGTATGTATATACTGAAGGAGTTGGGATAAATATTAAATCGACCTCAGGCCAAGTTCTTATCTAACACATTTGCAAAATTATCAAAAATTAATACAAATGGAATAATTCTCGAATAATTCAAGTTGTTACAAAAAAGTATGTAAATATATGATTTATTAAGTGGTAAATTTTGAGTATCAGTTTTTTTATGTTAATTTCTCTTCATTGCAAACAATCTCTTAAAACAAACCAATAACGCCAAATCAACCAAACTTGTAGAATTAAGTTTAGCACCTTCTCATATATGAAATGTATGTTTGTAACACCTAAAATTAATCGAGAGCTATTTAATAAGAGTATATTATCATGCCTAAATCAAAGTTGGCGGATCCCCGCCCATTTTCCAGCTCAACCCTAGCTGTCTCAAACCAGCTCTTTTAGTAGTTTTAACAGTGCGGTCGAAAATATCGGTCAACGTGGGAGAGATACTACATATAAAAATTGGGAAATAATCTTTTTCAAATAAAAGATGTCTGTAGGTCAAAAATGGGAATGTTTATTATCAATCGAAGGAATATTCAGCATTTACTTTAGACCCGATCTAGGTTTCCAATTTACTTGCCCAAAACGTGAATTTATCTGCTCACTGAAGTGTTCCCTCAATAAATCCAATTAATGATGCGATATGTGAGAAATCGCGCCGAAATTGAAGACCGATGAATCCAGTGGCCCACAAACTACACTAAACCGTTGTTTTTTCTTGATAAAATGACAGTTCTTGAATATCTTCAGGTTGCTTCGACACAAATGCAGCAATTTTGCTTGTTTACATACCCATTGGGCCATAAATTTCACTATTTAAGAAACCTAAAGAACAATTTTGAGACTGCTATGCTATGAGATCTGTGGGGTATTTGAGATGTCCTCATTACGATTTTTGTTTTTGCAATATCTCTTTATTTATTGGATCTGCCTTTTTGTTTTAAAAGCCTAACAATAAGTTATAAAATCTGAAATCTATTTAAAAACTAGACAAACTCAAGCAAGTGATTGAGCTGTTTGGTAATACGTTGCTTTTTAGAACGCAGGCATATCTCTTCTTTTAAAAGGTGTTTGATGACAGGAGTGTACCAAAACCTTAGCCAATGGGTTTGGGTGATTTCGGAGTTTAAATATATATTTAATTCTGCTATCTTCTACTTCTTTTTTACCATAGGAATACCAAGGTCTTTATGGATATTTTCATTACATGTAAGTGTCCTAAGCATTTTCGATTTGAACCTTTGTATTATATCAATATTAGTTGCACAGGTCGTACCCCACATTTAGAGTTTTTATTTAAAAGCCAAATAAAATTTGCAGCTCTAGTCTTCATACATGAATTTTACTAGATATACTTCGTTCCCTTGGGATACTAAAATATTGTTTATTTTTACTTCTGGGCACATTTTTGGTAAAATTTTTTTCCGTTCATTCAAAGAAGAGAACTTTAAAGCTCCGCTAATATTCTTGATGCTTAAATGTGGCAAGTTTTACGGCTCACTTAATCTGTGTCGTCCGCAAAAAGTTAAGTTAATATTAGATTTCATATCTGATTGTCAACAGATAAAGGCTGGTATACCACAGGGCAGTGTTTTAGGCCCAACTCTTTTCTTCATATGTACAGCAGATTTTCCAACAGCTAACAATATATTAACTTAACTTTTTGCGGACGACACAGATTTAGTGAGCCGTAAAACTTGCCACATTTAAGCAAGAGTTGGGCCTAAAACACTGCCCTGTGGTATACCAGCCTTTATCTGTTGACAATCAGATATGAAATCTAATACTTTCACCGAAAAGTGTATATTATTTAAATAAGACCCCAATGTTTTATACAATTCTAAAAGTAGAATATTTTTAATCTTATTTAAAAGGCCACACCTTATCAAACGCCTGAAGTCCATAAAATTGGATAGTGTCCGAGACTCAGAATTGCATTGAAAAGCAAGGAGAACACTTCTACAGCAATATTTGGTAACTCAATTAGCACTTTTGGGGTTTTGGATAGTCTTAGAATACTCGAGTGACTCGTTGGCTGTGGGTAGGCTGGACAGCTCAAAGATGTTCTTTTGGCAATTGGGTTAAAATACCATTTTCAGGTGATTTACAAAAAAATTAGTCGTCACTTCAGGCCCAATTTCTCCCCAAGTCTCATGTAGGCATGTTGAAGTTAATTGTTGGCTTCATGGACTTTTGGGCTTTTCAAAGGGAATGTTGCTGCCGTGAACTTGGACATACCGTCTTTATATATCTTTCAGTGTTGCATTCTTCCTCACGTTCAAGCGCTTTTTTCAATTTACGTACAACTGATTTTAATTGAAGCTGAGTGGAGGAGGAGCGATTCTCGTCTTGCATGCTTTTTTTTTATTTAAAAGCTTTTCTATTTCTCTATTAGAGATTTTTCTGCACATATTTTTCGGCTTATAACTTTAGTTTGGTGTTGCTAAGACAGCTGCACTAGTTATTATGTCATTGAGTTATCTTATGCTTTCGTCAATATCTCTTCCTGTATTTATTTTGTACTCAACAGTAATGTGGCTAGTTACGTATTTTTTGTATTTTAGCCAATTCGTTTCATGAGATGTTAGACCCACTTTTGGATCAACGAATATGGGTTGTTCACATAAACTTATTAGTACAGGAGAGTAATCAGAAGATAGGTCAGCACATGTATCAACCGTTATGTGCGATTCACATAACTATATTTATATCTATATTTTTGATTACAGCAAAATCAATTATATCTGGTATTTTGTCACGATCACTAGGCCAATATGTCGGCTTACCAGGAGATATTATGTCAAGGTTATTGTGCCTGTTTATAATAGTGTGATACAGCTGTCGTCCTGTCTAATACGTGTGTTTTGCATTGTAATCTCCACCTCCTAGAAATCTATGGTCTAGTGTAGCTCCAATTTATGTTGGTTGACACCGTTAGCATTCCAAAAACATATGTGCAATTTTTGATTGATTTTTTATTTAAAACAGTGTGCAAAATTTGGTTTTGTGATTTGATTATCTCTAGAATTATATTTTGCATTGAAGCCATAAATTGTGTCATACATTGCGTAAGGTTGAAAATCATAGTTTCAACGCTTCCATTTGGTTGGTTTTGGGGCAATTGCATTTGTGCAGTATTGCCTTTCACCACGTTTGCATAGCTCTCTTGTGTAGCATTGTCTTTAAGATTTACTGGTTTTGAAATATGGACGGGGATTTCAATATTTTCATTAACATTTGGTTATGCCGTGCTTGAAATCCGACAGACAGTTTCGCTTTTAAGTCCTTATATACAGGGCAACTATAATTAGCAGTGTGATTTCCCCCATAATTATTAAATTTTTTATTTAAATGCTCTTTTTTAAGAATGCATTTGGATGTGGGATGTAAATCCCCACTCACCACACAGACACTGCGCAGGGTGCAATATGATTTCGTGTATCCATATTCTTGGTAGTTTGTGCATTGTACTGTACCATTTCTTTTATGTGGTTCCTCAACTGATATTCTGCAGATATTTTAGATTGTAAATCGGATGTGTTTTGGTCTTCTTTGGTTGATTAGAATTTTTTCCTGTTAAAAAGATTTACTACTGATTTTATACTAAAGCCACCTTCTTCAAATGTTTCTTAAACATCGTTAGAGTCTATAGAAGACTCTATACCTTTTATGACAGCAACTAGGCTTTTGGAACTTTTCAGTTGTTAAGAATAGTAATTCTTGTTATTATTTGATAAGAATTTTGCAATATCCATGAATTTTTTTTCAGTGTATGTTTGAATTTTTGTTTCATCTATGTTACCTTTTTGGAAACAAGAGCATTTGAGGTGCGCTCACGCTAATAGATTGGAGGGGATTCATTCACGGCTGTGGTGGTACTCTTTGCATCGTCGTTAGGCTCTTTGCTCAGTAAGCCAAATCTGTTGCCATTAAGAATTTCTGGCTTTTTACTATTTGGCGTTCCTGGTTGAAATTTTTTGGTATTGACCGCTGATTTAAGAGGACTCGATTTCCTTTTAACATTAATGTGGCGATCAATACCAGTCTAAACTGATGGCCAGCATTTGAAAAACTACGCTACTTCCGTAGCATTTCATTTTGCTATCGCTACCGCTATCACTTTGTCGGGAGCCAGGGTAGAGCCATTGCATAACATGTAAAAGTATGTGCTCTGCTCTGCTTCGAGTTTTGTTAGGTAAAAAACTATAGCAGAAGCGAGAGCAAAACATGAAGTGCTGAGTTCTGCTCTGGCATAGTGGTAGGAAAAAATTGGGAGCGGCTTAACTCAACCAAAACAAGAAAAAACGTTAACTTCGGTTGCACCGAAGCTAAATACCCTTCACAGGTGCATTTCTGTTAGTAACTATTTGTTCAGTTTGTATGGAAGCTATATGCTATAGTCAACCGATCTGAACAATTTCTTCGGAGATTACATTGTTGCCTTAGAAAATAATATATACCAAATTTCGTGAATATATCTTGTCAAATGTGAAAGTTGTCCATACAAGAACTTGATTCCGATCGTTCAGTTTGTACGGCAGCTATATGCTATAGTCGACCGATCTGAACAATTTCTTCGGACATTACATTGTTGCCTTAGAAAATAATATATATCAAATTTCGTGAATATATCTTGTCAAATGTGAAAGTTGTCCATACAAGAACTTGATTCAGATCGTTCAGTTTGTATGGCAGCTATATGCTATAGTGGTCCGATATCGGCCGTTCCGACAAATGTGCAGCTTCTTGAAGAGAAAATGACGTTTGCAAAATTTCAAAACGATATCTTAAAAACTGAGGGACTAGTTCGTATATATACAGACAGACGGACAGACGGACAGACAGACGGACATGGCTAAATCGACTCAGCTCGACATACTGATCATTTATATATATACTTTATAGGGTCTCCGACGATTCCTTCTGGGTGTTACAAACTTCGTGACAAACTTAATATACCCTGTTCAGGGTATAAAAATGTTATGCAAATTATTTTAGCACTTGTTGCGTCAAGTGACTTTATAAATATAAAATATAATATTTAAAGAAATAAATTAATAAAATAAATTAGATTATAATTGAATAAATTATAATTTTTTTTATGTTATGTAAAATATTTACCATTTTTATATTACCAAAATCATCTATTACAAATGTATTACAATACTCAATTACTATGAATTTTCGAGATTAATTTGAACTACATATATTTTTCCCTTTTTTATATGCATACTTACCACTAGTTTAAGATATTGAGTTAATTTTTAGGCTAAACCATGAAGTTCTGGTAATAAAGAATTCTATTGTACAAAAACCATTATCGCGAATGGGCGTTTTCCTTACCGGCATCTTTTGAATTCGCTTAGGCACCCAATTAAACTCAACCCAATTAATTTGTTCGTCTTAAAAAACTGCCTGGTTCAGAAGCAAAATCAGTATAACCCATATACTAAGCATTTATGGATATGAAAATAATTACTTATTTCTTTCTATTTTTTAATTACTAAAATTTTCAAATGAAAATTGAACATGCCTCGCGCAACTTTTGCCGTAACATTGATAAACATTCTTATGATAACTTCTGCTGACTTGGCCATACGCAACCTTGACGTAACATTAGACTGTTAAACAGCCCTATGATAAATTATATGGAAGTTGGAGTAGTATCGACCCGATTTTATCTGTGAACTGTCATCCATGCCACATACTAAGAAATTAAATTAATTGATTAAATTGAAAGCAAACAAAAAGAAGAAACAAAATAAGAAAAAAGTGAGCTGTCAGTTGACAGCTGGCAGATGTGAAACACGGAAATTATTTTATACATATTATGACAGGAACTAAATATGGTACACAATGAAAGAATACAGTATTATGAATTTTTTCCAGAAAATGATGACAGATAGTTTATTCAACAAACATTTATTTTCTTTATATACAAAATTTTATCTAAACATTTGTTTAAAATCACGTCAACTCAATTATTTTCATTAGTGACATCCGTAATAGTTACATTCAAAGTTGCCTCTGATGGTATTACTGTGACAATTGGTCGATGATAACTGAAGTACATATGTTACAAAAGTATTAGACATCACATTATCAAGATATCTAATAAATACAGCATCTATTGTTTTTCCATATTTTGTAGTACATGCTCTCGGATTGTTGTTTATTTTCAACTGAAATTCTTCTTGGAGGAACGATATTATGCCCATATACATGTGATTGTCGCCGTGGCGATACAGGCCGTGGTTGTGATCACCACGCTATGTTATTATTATTATGGAATATATGGGCGATACGCAGTCTATACGTAGTAGTCTATATGTAGCAGAGAACGTAAAATAATAGAAAAGCTTCACGATTAGGGATATTTCACTTTTGGGATATTTACTGTTTTGGATGAGCGTGTTTCACCACACCACAGAAAAATTATTAGCGTGTTTCACCACATTTAACATCAGGGGACACGGAAAAAGCAGAATTGAGCATTTTCAGTGATAAATGAGAAAAGTTATGTTATTTCCGATATTAAGGTGGTATTCTACTCTAGAAATCAAATTTTGTGCAGTTTTTTGAGTTTGGAGTTTTTTGAAAATGGCGCATCCTGGTGGCATTGATCCTGACTCTCCTGGTGGTCTTAAAAAAAAATCAAAAGAAATTCTTAATCAGTGAGGATGCTGTTATAGTCCGGGAACACGAAAAATAATTTTCTTCAAAAATGGCAACTGCCTCAAAATAAAAATTTTTTTTACGCTTTTTTGAAATTCCTGAGTTTTTTTTTAAATATTAAAAACAAAAATTTTGACACGATGCTGGTAGGAACGATAAAGGATTATACATATGAAGAATGTTCACACAAAATTTCAAGTAAATCGGTTGTACTAGAACTTGAGATAATGCCGGGCCCGTGTGGAAAAAAATAGTTTCGAGAAATACGCGTTTAAAGTTTAGGAGACAATTCTAGTGAACACGAACGCCACCTCACAGAATCGGCAGTATCTCCGAAAATAAGTCGAAAATAAGTCGAATTCCTTCCAAGGTCACATTTTTGAAAGTCTAAACTTTAAATATATGAAAAAAATCGAATTTTTCAAAATTCTAGAGTAGAATACTAGCAGGAATGTACGCTAACAGGTTCGCATATTTACAATGCGCAAAGGACTCTGCATATAATTTGTATACATACATACATATGTATGTATATTTTCTACATATTTTCGTTGGTTGTCAAAAAAGTCTTGCAGTATTTTTATTGAATGATTTATTGAATTTATTGAAATGGTTGATAACGATTTGATGACTCATGCCCAGCTCTTGGCCGATGCTACGGCTGCTACTATGTCGGTCTCTTTCGACCAATTCACCGATTTTATCGCAATTTTCGTCGACAGGCCTTCCGGAGCGTGGCGCATCTTCGACCATCTCTACACCAGAACGAAAACATTGAAACAATCGTTATGCGGTGGAAATGGAAACTGTATCGGATCCATAAACTGCACAAATTTTATTGGCGGCTTGAGATGCATTTTTGCCTTTATCGTAGTAGTACTGTGAAATATGCCGTATTTTCTCTTTATTTTGCTCCATGTTTGTGACGCTATAACTCACGAACGACTTAAAAGAAATGACAATCAATCAAACACGTGTTAGCGCGTGAAATGAGCTTTCTAAAAAGATATAGCATGACCCGATGCGACGAATAAAACTAGAACTAGCAAAAATACCGCAAGACTTTTTTGACAAACTATTATATCAAAGCACACAAGCATGCACGTACAAATTGAACTATTCTATGACGAATTCCTTAACATCTTTGGAAATATATAATTAAGTCACGCATGCATTATTACCTAAATATTTAATTAATGTGGGTTAACCGTGCGATTCCGTACTGTGATACAGTCTCAAGTCTCGGAATTTGAGATTTTGAGTTAGAGACAATTGTTGAGACTTGAGACGATTTTGCTATTCTGTAAGTGACAGTCTCAAAATCTATTACATTTCATTATTCATAGATGTTTTTACACTTGAATGATAATAAATATGTCGATAACAAATATTAACTTTTCTATAACATAGTCAAAAAACATAATTATCAATAAAAATAAAAATATATGTGACTTTCTTTCATAATATTTACGAAATTTATGTAAAATTGATGTAGCCTTAACCTTTTCGTGTTTGAGTTGCTTACTAAATATGAAAAAATTACCATCGATTAATATCTATAATGATCTCTATTCAGGATATTCAAAATGGCAGCAAGAGATCTTTTTAGTTTGTGACCTCCTAATATTTACATATATATTTGCTGGGCATTATATATGCATGTAATTATATGTGCATGTAAGCAAATATGACAGACCATACGTATAATGTTTGTAAATTTGTCTACACACAACTTTGTATGTAAATGTGTACATGTATTGCTTTTTAGCAAAATCTCCGTTGTCATGGGCAACCAATGACTGAAGCTCATAGAGTAAGAGCCCGTGACATCCAGACCTTCGTCATTTTATAAAAGCTGAAAGTTTGTTGAAGTATGCTTTGAACATAGGTAAGAACGATGGCAAAATGTGAAATTCAAGTCATCGTGGCTTTGGGGGGTAGCGGGTGGGACAGGTGCATAAAATAACAGCCAACTTTCGTTATTTTATAAAGCGTAATTTTTTAATATGTTATTCGGAATAACATTACAAACCATCTTATTTATTGCCAGACACTTTTTATGGTGGCAATCCCTTGTCAGACGCCCTAAAACTTTAATAAATTTTAATTCTACTTTCGTTATAGTATAAAAGTTAAACTTTATACATGTTATTTGGGTGACTATTAGAATATGTTTTCTCAGTTGCCAGACAGTTTCGACAGTTCCTACCTAGGCCAGACAAACATATTGGGTCCCAATACCAAGAGTATAGGTACGAGCGCGAGGCAATACACAATCGTATAGGTGCGAGTGAGATAGCGCGTCAGAAGCGATCGAATGATGTTATTGTGTAATTATTTACGACTTAATATTTAAATAAAAGTTTAAAAATTAACCTATTTGGTAAATTACTAAATAATGTGTAAATTTAATGCGAAATTAAACTTCTCATTCAAATTTGATAGCATAGCTAATACATAAAAGGAATGAAAATATTTCTTTTGTAATTACGATATATAGGCTATAGAAATTATTTATCATATCTAATTAATAGAAATATTTATTTAAATTTTCAAAGAAGCGCATTTATTTGTTTTGAAATTAACAAAGTTATAAACATTCTTCATAGCTTTCATTATTAATATTGATTTCGTAATTTTCTTCATACTCTTCATCACTGCTGCACCATATTTCTTCTGGCTCATTGTCAGTGTCATCTTCTTCGTTAGTTTCTGTAAAAAAGTTACACAATTATGAAAAGTAAAAATTTATGCATAATAATTTGAAGTAATATGTATATACCTGATATAGTTTGCAGTGCATCCCTGACAAAATTCGGTAACTGATCGCCTTCAAATCATTTAAAATTGTATTGGCTGTTAACTTGTACCCAACCATTGTTTGCTGGTTCATGTATTGATGGAATTTTCTTATGCGCATTATTCCAAATGCTGGATATATAATTAGCACGTCGAAATTGTTGGAATAGCTCTGATTTACACGGTGGCAGACTGTTCCCATCAAAAATACGTATTTTTTTCGCTGAAACGCTTCATTAACATCGCAGACCGTATAATTATTAATAAACAATTGAAGACGGGCAGCATCAACATCAATTATCGTACCAACATTATATATGTATATCACATAATATGTTGATAATTTAATAAAAGTATCAGAAACCCATCCAGAACTATACGAAGGTTTTAAAAAAGGCTTCTTCGGTATCAAAAGAACGACCAAGCCGTTTTCAAGACAGCCCATTGATCTGGTTTTGGAACAAACGATAAATGCAGATGCCGCAAGAAGGCTGACAGGTGTTATACACTTCACAAATTCAATTTCAGCTCGACAGCGTTCGTTCTACACAAGCCGCCCAACCACAATTTTCATACTTTCGCTTCTATACTGCGCCGCGGAATTCCCACTTTTTTCAAGCGTCATCATTCCACCCGCGCCGACAGCGTTCCAACTCTTCTACCTACATAAGTATATACATACATATATTTTGGCTAAGCATTGTTCTGTAAACAAATGATATCTTTAAATAAATTGTACCGGTTAAATAAATAACTCTTTTCCATTTTAAACACTCGCGCGAGTGTATTGTGTTCCCCAATAAAGTAAGTGGTATTTAAACAGGTACCATCCAAATGGCACATGGACAAAGGCACTGAGGTAATTGGATGTGATAAGATTTTCAAAATATCTATATTATGATCCATGGATATTCTCAGCATACGTCCAAACAGATCTCTCTGAATTTTAACTTCTTGTATTGTACCACCAACTCGAATTTTCTTTTTTTTCTCATAATCTTTTGAAAAATTATTCATAGGTAGTCTTTTCATAGATTTTTCAAATCGATTAATATCTACGACACATTCAGAAATAAATGTTTTCCTCAGATAATCCCCATTCTTTTCAATATTAAGAAGATATGTTTCCACAAGTTCTGATGCTGCTTTACCAGGTGAAATATTATATAATTGATCTGTTGGAACTTCTGAGCTGAATGGATTAATAAATTGACCGAAGGTCTCAATAAATTTTTGTAGTTGTGTGATATTTTTTTGAATATTGTGCTGGTTTAAATCTGCTGAAATATCTTGGTGTGATTGTAGTCCTAACTCATTATAAACTTCAGAAATTATAGTCGATCTAATATCATGGTTTCGAGCCCAACGCTGTCGAGCTGAAATTGAATTTGTGAAGTGTATAACACCTGTCAGCCTTCTTGCGGCATCTGCATTTATCGTTTGTTCCAAAACCAGATCAATGGGCTGTCTTGAAAACGGCTTGGTCGTTCTTTTGATACCGAAGAAGCCTTTTTTAAAACCTTCGTATAGTTCTGGATGGGTTTCTGATACTTTTATTAAATTATCAACATATTATGTGATATACATATATAATGTTGGTACGATAATTGATGTTGATGCTGCCCGTCTTCAATTGTTTATTAATAATTATACGGTCTGCGATGTTAATGAAGCGTTTCAGCGAAAAAAATACGTATTTTTGATGGGAACAGTCTGCCACCGTGTAAATCAGAGCTATTCCAACAATTTCGACGTGCTAATTATATATCCAGCATTTGGAATAATGCGCATAAGAAAATTCCATCAATACATGAACCAGCAAACAATGGTTGGGTACAAGTTAACAGCCAATACAATTTTAAATGATTTGAAGGCGATCAGTTACCGAATTTTGTCAGGGTTGCACTGCAAACTATATCAGGTATATACATATTACTTCAAATTATTATGCATAAATTTTTACTTTTCATAATTGTGTAACTTTTTTTACAGAAACTAACGAAGAAGATGACACTGACAATGAGCCAGAAGAAATATGGTGCAGCAGTGATGAAGAGTATGAAGAAAATTACGAAATCAATATTAATAATGAAAGCTATGAAGAATGTTTATAACTTTGTTAATTTCAAAACAAATAAATGCGCTTCTTTGAAAATTTAAATAAATATTTCTATTAATTAGATATGATAAATAATTTCTATAGCCTATATATCGTAATTACAAAAGAAATATTTTCATTCCTTTTATGTATTAGCTATGCTATCAAATTTGAATGAGAAGTTTAATTTCGCATTAAATTTACACATTATTTAGTAATTTACCAAATAGGTTAATTTTTAAACTTTTATTTAAATATTAAGTCGTAAATAATTACACAATAACATCATTCGATCGCTTCTGACGCGCTATCTCACTCGCACCTATACGATTGTGTATTGCCTCGCGCTCGTACCTATACTCTTGGTATTGGGACCCAATATGTTTGTCTGGCCTAGGTAGGAACTGTCGAAACTGTCTGGCAACTGAGAAAACATATTCTAATAGTCACCCAAATAACATGTATAAAGTTTAACTTTTATACTATAACGAAAGTAGAATTAAAATTTATTAAAGTTTTAGGGCGTCTGACAAGGGATTGCCACCATAAAAAGTGTCTGCCAATAAATAAGATGGTTTGTAATGTTATTCCGAATAACATATTAAAAAATTACGCTTTATAAAATAACGAAAGTTGGCTGTTATTTTATGCACCTGTCCCACCCGCTACCCCCCAAAGCCACGATGACTTGAATTTCACATTTTGCCATCGTTCTTACCTATGTTCAAAGCATACTTCAACAAACTTTCAGCTTTTATAAAATGACGAAGGTCTGGATGTCACGGGCTCTTAGCCTATCACATTTTGTCGAAGAGTCAATGTGTCGAAGAACTGATGCGACGACAAAGCGTCACAACATTGTATTGTTGGTAGAAAATCCGAGCTGTGCCGGCTTCCCTTGCCGCTGTAACAGCTTCTCCGACAAACCAGCGTAAATATGTAATATGTTTATGTATGAGCTTGCTCACATATCGACACAGATTTTTGCAAGCCGCGTAAAAATATACATACTAGCTAGAAAAAGTTTTCGCTCATGGTTTTTTAATTTTAATTTTTCGCAAATAACAATATTAAAATTATATTGAAGCAAAAATTCTAAGAACATCAGTTAGCCATAGCTTAAGCAACATGTATGCAAAATATTGTTAAAATTGTTTGCATAGAAACTAAGATAACGGCGTATTTTCCGTTAGGCTTGAGCGAAACAAGCAGAAAAAGACTTCTCTCATATGCGTTTTTTTTTAAATTTATTTTAACGTGGGACTGTAATAGAACACTGCTTTATTGATTACTTATCTTCTATATAAATAAAAATGAATCGTCAAAATGTATGTACGCTCATAACTTTCGTACGACTGAACCAAATTTGATAATTCTTTTTTGAATATGTTCGTTGAGGTTCAGAGATGGTTTCTGCGGAGAAAAAATTTCGAGTAATTGCCGGAAAACCCCTAAAAACAGCCCTTTTCTTTTTCTCATACAAACAAATGAATGTTTGTTCGTTAGTAACGCTAAGAGAACGGCTAAACCAATATTGATGAAATTTTAAGAGGTTGTTCGTTGTGGATCAAGGAAGGTTTAGATATAAAAATATCTTATACTTTTCATGAAAAGTCAGCAAATTGGATAATTCCAAAAAGTAATTTTTTTTTTAAATAAACATTTTTTTTTTCAATGTTTGTTTGTTTTGTTTTTCAATATTTTGATTTGTAAATTATTTGAATAGTTCAATTTCAGTCGCTTGCTTTTTTATTCCAGCTATTCAAAAGAAAAATTATTGAAAATTATTCAGTGAAAACTTTACGTGTGTTTCACACAAAGAGGTCAATTGCAGATTGAAATTTGTTACGAAGCCACCAAGAGGTCGCCCTAATATCGGTCGGTGTTCTTTTTGCCATAAAAGTATGGCAGCCCAAGGCAAGGCAGAGAAGAAGTTCTCCCAAGATGCGGCGACATACGTGCGGAATTATGGATCGCGGTTAATCAGCAAGCGATCGTCACGATGAACCAGCACGACTTTTCAAACAACAGTTACGATGTTTAATTGACTTTATCTTGAAGCAACGTATATGTGGTGCTGTTGGATGCGAGATGTGCTCTGTTGAGTGGCAAAATAGAGGTTTTCCGCACGCACATATTCTTCTTTGGATGATGGTTACACCAGATAAAATTGATGAAATCATTTCTCGGGAAATTCCTAATATAGAGAAAGATCCAGGATTATATGAAGTGGTGGAAACCAATATGGTGCATGGACCTTGCGGACACTACAATCCCTTTTCGGTTTATATGTCTGACAATAAGTGCACGAAACACTATCCATGTGCTTTTCTTTCGGAAACACAAACTGGAAATGATGGATATCAACTCTATCGGCGTCGCTCACCAGACGACAATTACAGAACATTCAGCATTCAACTTAGAAAAGTGAATATCGAAGTTGACAACACATGGATCACCGTTATTGTTTAATTCATATTCAAAACCCATATCAGTGTTTAGTATTGCAGTTTGCTGAAGTCGATAAAATACGTTTGAAAGTACGTCGCCTATGGAAGCAACATGGCGGTCTTAAACGATGCGTTCGATACGTGAACTACAATAAAGCGCGTTATAGGATATTTACTTTTGCAATTCATGAAGAGTGTATTTCAACCCAGAGAATACAGTACAGCCAGTCGAAACATCGCCAGCAACAAAATTAACATTGACGAGTTTTTTCTCATGGAATGCATCGTCGAAGAAATAGTTACGCAAAAAGCAAGGCTAACCAGTAGATTGACATCCAGGTGTCTTATCAACTAATGGATTAGGACGAATTTTTACAATCCACCCGAAAAACGACGATTTTTTCTACCTTTGGTTACTATTGATTAATGTACGCGGTTCAACTTTATTTGAGTCATTACGTACTGTGAATGGTTCGATGTGTGCAAGTTTTGGAGAAGTAAGCCAGCAATTACAATTCCTGGAACACGTTAATCACTGGAATGAAAATGAATTTCGTACACTTTTCGCGATAATCATTTCGACATATCAGCCTTCAAATCCGCGTCTATTATGCGATACGAACAAAAATGAAATTGCCGAAGACAGTTTACATCGTCTTCGCTAAAAATTGGAAATGGTACAATTTCGGTTGATACTTCCGGTGGTTCGATATCAATTCCATCTTCCCTTTATCAATTCACGAAAGATGAACTCATCACAAATATTCGGACATTGGCCAAATTATCGTAACTACGATTCCTTAAGTGCATGCGCAATGTTAGCTGCCAAAAATACCGATGTAGTTGACTTAAACTGGAAGTTTCAAAGTCAAATTCCGGGAGACTTGCGCTCATACAAATCTATCGATCGTCTTGACAATGAAGACGGCGCCGTGAATTATCCAGTGGTATTTCTAAATTCTTTGAACAGGCTTGGTATGCCACCGCATCATTTGCGTCTCAAAGTTGGAACCGTCGTTATTATGATTCGCAATCTTTATGCGCCGAAACTGTGTAATGGAACCCGACTGATTGTGACGCACCTATCGAATACAAGAGGGGAATGCTTGATTCTACGAGTTCCTATGAGTTCTAACGATTTCCCATTTCAGTTCAAACGTATTCCGTTTCCAGTGAAAATTGCATTTGAGATGACAATCAACAGGACCTAAAGATAGTCGCATAGTGTGAGGTCGTGGCGTGCTCACGAGTTGGAAAACCATCTTTTCTGTACACAGGAACAGAAACCCAAAAATGTTGTTTATAAAGCTGCGTTACATTGAAAACAAAAAAAAAAAAACATCAAAAATTAAATGATGAATTTAACTTTCTCCTCATTTCAAAATACATAATTTCACGCAGGACAACGGCTGCGGGGTCAGCTAGTTTATAGAATAAAAAAATCGTAAGCTGTAAGTTCAATTTTTTGGGCTTGCAATAGGGTTGTTTTAAAAAAATTTACTTAATAACAATGAAAGAAAAACGAAAAGAAATTGGAGTGGATGAAAGGAAAATTATTACAAAATTAAGGGAAAAGGGTAAAATTTTTCGCGAAAATGGAGTAATAGTTGGTAGAGCTGAGTCTTCAATTTGATACGTTATCAAAGCCTTTAACAAAACTGGAATCATTACTTTAAAACCTCGTTCCGGTCGCCCAAAAATATTAACAGACCAGGAAACAAGGATAGTTATTTCTTTGGTTAAAAGAAATCCCCGCATTACGCCTGCGCAGATAGTGGAAGATGCTAAAGAACGATTTCAAAAACAAATTTGTAGTGATACGGCTAGAAAAATTTTTAAAATGGCTGGTTTTAAAGTTAGAGCAGCACGTAAAAAGCCGTTTGTATCCCTAAAAAATCGTATGAAATGTTAAGCGTTCGCCAACGAGCATATAAATAAGCCTCTATCAATTTGGAAATCAGTGTTTGGTCTGCTGAAACAAAATATTGCATTTTCGGAATAAAAGGAAAGCAATTGGTATAGAGAAAACCTGGCACGGCGTTGGATGCCCACAATCTCTCATCGACGGTGAAACACGGTGGCGAAGGAGTTTTGCTGTGAGGGTGTATGTCGGCAAGTGAAATAGGAGAAATAGAATTCATTGATTGCATAATGAATAAGTTTGTTTACTTAAATATCTTGAAGCAAAAAATGAAAGAAAGTGCTTTGAAATTGGGGTTACCTGGGGTGTTTTACTTTCGGCAGGACAACGACCCAAAGCACACTGCTGACATTTGGCTCCTTTGTAATGCTCCAAAGTTGTTACATACGAGGTGTGTTCAAAAAGTATTGCGAATTTTGTGTTTTTTCAAAAATTATTTATTTATTCATGAATATCTACTTTGTCCCCTTCAAAGTAATCCCCATGAGATATTATACACTTGTGCCAACGGTTTTTCCAATCTTCGAAGCACTTCAAAAAATCATTTTTTTTTATCTTCTTCAGCTCCTCCTTCGATGCCGTCTTTATCTTAAAGCCAATTTTTGTTCTTCCACAAATCCGGGCGATTCTGGCGGATTGCTTCGCGCAATTGCGCATAACTTGCAGGTATATTCCTTATGCACCACGCCCCTGTAATCGAAGAAAACTGTCAGTTACGATTCGCTATACTTTTTGAACACACCTCGTACATCTCCACAATCACCTGACGCAAAATCCGCACTCATACCATAACCAGCAAGGAGATGCTGAAAAATGTCATCCTGGAAGAATGGTTCAAAATATCTGCGGAAGAAACAGCGACACTTGTGCGTTCGATGCCCAAAAGACTGGCTGAAGTTCTAAAACGACGAGGTTATCCCACCAGTTACTAACTACTTTTATTTGTATTGATTTAAAAACTTTTTATTATATGAGCGAAGACTTTTTCTGATACTTAGTATATTTAGAATTCACAAGAAAATATGTCTTATTTTATTTTCTAACAAACGAAATACGGATTGAAAAATTTGTATGTTATCTTTTAATGCCGATGTTTAAATACATACAACAAAAAAATAATCTAAAACAGCTGTTTGGATTTCATAAAGTTTCGAAAGCATTTGTTTATCATGAGCGGAGACTTTTTCTTGCTAGTGTATGTATATATGCTACAAATAGACTACTACGTATAGACTACATATCGCCCATATATTTAACAATAATAATAAAATAGCGTGGTGACGGTAACCACGGCCTGTATCGCCACGGCGACAATCATGTTTACCCGCGCCTATAGATGTTTCACATCAATAAAACCTCACCAGCAATGCCGTAAGCAATCTTTAAATGCCTACTTGGCTTTGTCGAGCCAACAAAAGCAACTCCTGGCAAAAACAAATATAACGGCGATGAAAGGGAAGCTTAGCAAGTGCAGTCAGCAGAAGCAGCAGAAAACAGCAATCGGGCAAAAACAAATGCGTTGACGGCAACCAGTATGCAGGTACCAGCAGGCACCCGAACAGCGAAGGAAAAATAAATGCAAAGTGAAAAAAAATAAATGCAGCAAAAAAGAACCCTCTGTTCAGACTGATGTTGATCGCTACATAAACGTAAAAATGAAATTAAGTCCAGTCAGTCATCAGCGGTCAATACCGAAAAATTTAAACCACGCACGCCAACGGTAAAAAGCCAGAAATTTTAAATGGCAAAATATTTGCTTTACTGAGCAAAGAGCCTAATGACGATGCAAAGGGTACCACCATAGTCGTGAAAGTTAACAACGCCAATAGCTAACGGCACTTATGCCTAAAATAAATAATAGCCGTATAAATTCATTATTAAACGAATGTGTCAAATATGTTATTGACACATCGCCAATTAGTAAGCGACCATCAACTATAACCAGAGAACGTATGTTTATTTATAGAGAAGCTTCACGATGTCGCAAATTTAGGGATATTTCAATTTTGGAACATTTACTGTTTTGGATGAGAGTCTTTCACCACAGAAAATTATTAATTATTAAAAATTATTATTAAATTATTCACCACTTAACATCAGGGGAATGAAATTAGCAGGAATGTACGCTTACAGATTCGCATATTTACAATGCGCAAACGACTCTGCATATAATTTATATATTTCACCACTTCACAGTATTGAAATTTTTGTCTGTTGCCGCGAATTCTGCGATTGTATTGTTCACTTATTACTTGTTTTTGTCAAATCTGCCCTCAAAAATTTTTGAGCAGCTCGAGTTATTTTGTTTTTGATTTTTATCATTTAAGCATATATGTATATTAATCGAAAACAGGCGTATTTTACAGTGTTAAGATTAGTTTCTCAAGTTTTTGCATCTTGAGTAGTTCAAGAAGACGTTGTTTAAATAAACCAGATCATTTTTGCTACATATGCAGAGAATATACGAATGTGTTTAAAAATTGTAGAAAAGTTATATCAGAGTTGGTGAAAAATACCTATTTTGAGTATTTTGGGGTGCTCTTGGATAAAAATAAGAATTCTTGGCCTCCCAATTGTGTTTGTAAATCTTCTGTGGTTTTTAAGATTATGAAAAGAGGTAAAAGAAGTGCCTTTAAATTTGGAACACCGACTATTTGGCGAGAACCACGAAATCATCTCGTAGACTGTTATTTTTGTAGTGTGAACATAAACGATTTAAACACTAAAAATCGATCTAAATGGCAGTACGCAAGTACTAGTTGTGTTCAACGTCCAGTGCAGCGTTCACCTAACTCTTCAGAGCCTAAAAATATATCTGAACCATTAGAGCAAGACATTGAAGGACCAAGCTCATCACAAAATGATGCTGATTTTGAAGGTATGTATGTCTAGTGAGCCAAAACGCTTTTCCCAAAATGAGTTGAATGATCTTGTAAGAGATTTTAATCTTTCTAAACAAGCTTCAGAATTTTTAGCATCAGGACTAAAAGAACAAAAATTTTATCGTGAAAAAGATGCAGAATAACGACGTTATTTTTCCGAAAAAAATGGCATTACCTTTTGTTCAGACATCAAAAACTTATTGATAAAAATGGGTTTGAAGCGATACGAACCAAACTACTGGCGTCTATTCATTGACAGCTCAAAACGTAGCCTTAAATGTATTCTATTACATAATGGAAATAAATATGCTGGGGTACCTATTGCCCACAGTACAAAGTTAAAGGAGGAATATTGTAACATTTCGCTAGTCTTGAACAAAATAAAATACAATGACCATCAGTGGCAAATTCGTGTCGATTTAAAAATGGTCAACATTCTTCTCGGTCAACAAAGTGGTTATACCAAGTTTCCCTGTTTTATATGTCTTTGGGACAGTAGAGCTAAACCAGAGCATTGGGTGAGAAAAAACTGGCCCTTGAGAGAAATAAATATAGTTTAAAAAAACTAAAAAACACGCTTTTAAAGCATAACAAACTAAAAAGTGAAAAATAATTCTTTGTATAAACTAACAATAATAATGAAGAAACAATTCCTGCATTATTGTGAGAAAAGCGTGGGGTGCTTGTGACATATTTTTCATATATCGAGCAACCACGCTTTTCTCACAATAATGCAGGAATTTTTTCTTCATTATTATTGTTAGTTTATACAAAGAATTATTTTTCACTTTTTAGTTTGATATGCTTTAAAAGCGTGTTTTTTAGTTTTTTTAAACTATATTTATTTTTGATTTTTAGTTTGATGTGAGAAACCCCAAATTTGTTAAAATATGAACTATGACATATAGTATTGGTTAAGTAAATCGATAAATAGGCAGTATTTAATATCTACTCGTAACCTTTCATTGATTAATTGTTACATTATTTGCGACCAAGTTCTATTGACGACTTTACGAATTATTACTTCTTAATCGAATCATTTCTTCTAAAGCTTCACTGTTAAATGGGGTTTTACCTGTCAACTTTGAACAGTCTAGTTCTTCAATTCGAATACCGTCCAAAGATCTACAACGACTAAGTGCTACACAAGCTTGTCCACCAGCAAACAGTCGAGAGCCCAGATAAATTACTGCATGTTCTACTGTACAACCTTGCATCTTATAAACGGTCGACGCCCAACTCAGTATGCTATTTAAATGTCACCAAAACTAGTTTTATATAGATGTTGCATACTTTTAAGTGCATCTTTTTGGTGAGCTGCTTAAACTTACTATCGCCTTCCTACAGTGTCGCTCAAATATTCTACGTTTCAGTACCACTTAAAAAAGTTACAAACATACATACATACATACATACATACATACAAGTGAAGCTAATAAAAGCGTATTAAAAATGGAGCCTGGAAAGCACAATATAGTCCACAATTCATTAGTAGCTCGTAACAAAATTATCCTTCCACCATTACATATAAAATTGGGCATCATGAAACAGTTTGTAAAATCACTAGATAAAGATGCCAAAAATTTCCTCAGCTCACTATGAAAAAGATTAAAGCCGGAATTTTTGATGGACATACGAAATACACTCAATTTAGAAATTCTATGACTGAGTCAGAACTAAAGGCTTTGACAGCATTCCTACGAGTATCTGTGATGCAGAATTTTCTCGGAAATAAAAAATCTGAAAATTATATTGAACTCGTAGAAGACCTTCTGCTACAATTAAAAAATATGGGATACAATATGAGTATAAAACTCCACTTCCTCCATATTCACCTAGAGAGGTTTCCGGAAAATTTAGGAGATGTGAGCCAAGAGCAGAGGAGCGCATGCATCAAGACATACGCGTCATGGAAGGGCGCTATCTGGGTTTCTGGGACACAAATATGATGTCTGACTATTGTTGGTCTCTAATACGTCATTTTCCAAAGTCTACACAAGGCGAAGAGCTTTTTTTTAGAACTTAATGATTAATTATTTTTTTTTAATAAAATTTTTCTTAATAAATACAGGCTTTTTTCTGTGTAATACTTACATAGCTGAAACTCTGAAACTAGAGCTGATAAAAATATTTAAATTATATTTTTGGAAATAGCCCACATATATATTAAGTTTTTTAGGGCATTATGATAGTATCTCATATACATACATACATACACTATGTCAACTATTTGATCACACCTGGGTATCAGAAAAAGGTTTTTGTTTGCAACTTTTTTATTTATAATGACAATCCATTTTTATTTTATATACAAAACAATTAAAAGTAATAAAATAAAATTAACACATTTGTTTTTCAAACACTTGCTAGATTTTATAGAATTTTAAAAAATGTCTCCACTGCACATTTGATCAATTGGTTGACATAAACGATTTTTTTTTACTTAATACTTAATATGACCCCCTTTTGCTTTGATTACTGTCTCAATTCGTTTGGGCATTGACTCGACCACCTTTCTGCAGAAATCTCCGCTAATATTTTGCCAGGAATTTTTAGCCTTCTGCCATAAATCGTCAAGATTTTGACACTCACTTTGGGCATCAGAAATCGCACGCTTGACCTCAACCCAAGCATGTTCGATTGGGTTGAGGTCTGGCGATTGAGGGGGCCAGTCGAGTACTTCAAAACCGTTGTTTTGAAGTCAAGCTTTAGCTACACGAGAAGTGTGTTTCGGATCATTATCTTGCTGGAAGATGACGTCCTACACATTCTTGCCCCACACTTCCAGACTCTTGCACAAACCTTGTTGAAGGATATCGACATATTGGTTGGCATCCATTCGTCCGGCAACTCTTACGCATTCTCCTACCCCCTCCATCCTCATACACCCCCACATCATTACACTACCGCCTCCAAACTTGACCGTTGGTTGAACAATACGGCTAGTCAAAGGTTCTCGGGGTTTCCTCCAAATCCATTGACGCCCATCTTTTCCCAGACGGTTTATTTTTGTCTCGCCGGACCATATGACTCGCATCCAGTCATTTTGGGTGTAGGTTTTATATTTTTTTGCAAATTGGAGTCTCAATTTACGGTGTCGTTTTGTCAAGAGTGGTTTTTTTACTTTGGCACGTCCGTGGAATCCATTGATTGTCTTATTTTTAAAATCACGCCTACAGAAACTCCAACAAGTCTTGCAATTTCTCTATGCGTTGTGTTTAAATGAATAAGCCTTTTGATTTCGTTCATTTTTGTTGCACTTAGTTTTTTCATCTATAGTCAAGCCAAACTTAAGAAAATAACAAAGAAAAATAATAAAAAAAACTCACCTTTTACTAGAAACACGAATATAAAGATTCCACAACTATTATTTAAAGAATCAAAAGAAATACTTGAATCTCAGAGCAATATTAAGGCGATCACTACCCCTTTACTTCACAAAGTCAACTAATTGATCACATGCCTTTGTCTACATTAGTAAATATTCTCTAAAAAGTAACGGCACATTTTGGGTAATTTCGCACTTACTAACTGTTCTTGCATAGGCCTACTTAGTGAACTTCTCCCTTTTATTCAAAAGTTTGTTTAAATAAAAAAGAACAAAATAGAATGTTTTTGGAAATGTGTGTGATCGAATAGTTGACATACTGTATGTATATACCATATTTTCAAACATATTCCTACATATATAAAATTACATTATATTCTCAAACATAAGAAAAATTTAATAAATATCTTTTATTTTTCATTAACTACAATATTGTTTTGAAAATAAGATAATTTAATTAGAATATTATAAATTATGCATATACATACATATTCATAGAAATACGCAAAATGATAATCATATCAATTAATATGATTGCATGTAAACGTATAAAATTATATCTAAAAGACCAACATACTATACTATGCGTCTGTAAAAGCAATCTATATCTCTGAGCATAATTTTCAATGAATGCTCAGCTCTGTTCACGCAAGTTAATAATGTAAAGATTTTCTATTTTATTTTTACATTTTTATTAACAAACCATCTTCTTACAACTCCCTCTTCCTTCAACGTGCTTATAATAGACTTAAGACTACTTATATAGTTGTGGTTTGCTGATAGGGATGTACTGCTGCATTGTTGATAAGGATGTTTCTATTGTTTTCCTGATAAAGATGTTTTTACTATTTTCCTGATAAAGACGTTTTTACTATTTTTCTGATAAAGGTTAGCCGATGTGCCGCTGTGGTTCGTCTAACCGATAGTGATGTTTGTTGAGCTGATAAGCATGTTTAACTATTGATATTTGATATTATATTATTATCGTCTGTTTAGTTGATAAGAATTTTGGGTGAGCGATGTGTTCCTTAACTCTCCTCTGTGTTGAAAACGAAATGTCCTCATTTCAAGACGTCTGGGTAATTCGCTGAAGTTCGATGTTGTATGTTTGTTCGAAGTTTTTGAGGCGTTTAGTTTTCTCGCGTAATTGTTGGCATGCGTATAATTTTACGCATATGTATATAATTAAAATTAGAATTATGATTATTAAGATACAATGCAGAGTAAATCTTATGGGATGTTCTTCTATTGGTATTAAAAACTTATACATTTGTTGAAAATTATTAAATTTATAATTAGAATTGGAATTTAAAATATTCAATATTTCTACTTGGTCATTTTGATGAGCGTGTATTATATCTTTTTTTTTCTTCCTCGTGATTTATATAAGTCTTATTGTCTATGATGGTATTATGATTATATTGGATTAAATGTGGACCATTTATTTTTAATCCATTCCATATATGTTCGTTATCTAATATTATATTACCGTGATCCAAGATTTGTATTGAAGGATTATTTTCTTGAATTACATTACATAGAGCCTTTTTAGTTAATAATCGGATAGTACAATTGTCTTTCGGCTCTTCTTTGCAAATATTTGTTCCTATATAATTTTTACAATTTGATTTGTTAGTAAATTCGTTATTGCATTTTGCAACTTATTTCTTAAGTTCATATTTTCCGTGTTTGAAAGCTAATGGTGTTAAATCATACATTTCGCACTTTTTTTTATTATTGGGTACTTATAAATTGTATGTAATAATGGCGTTATTAAATATACATGCATATGTGAACATCGGAATATTCTAACATAATTATTATTGGAATATCATAAATTTCGTTTTTTATGATTTCTTCTACTTCTTTAATATTAAGTGTTCCTGAATAAAAACTGCTTGTAATAACTAAGTCATCGGCTAGTGATTGTGGATCTATTGTTTCTAAAATCTTTTCGAATCGAGAATTAATTTGTTGTTGTTGGTTATTATTCTCAATGAGTTGATTGAGTCCTGTCTTTATCTCTATTAGATCATCGTGATCTGGTGTTCCTGTTATAAATTTTAAAACTGAACCTAAAAAATTAATGGCACGTTTTGCCCGATGTGCAGATGGTAGCAGTTGAGCTTTAAGAGTTTCCATTTTTCTTGAAAGTATGTTATCTATATGGTATTCCTTCGAATTATATTGGTTTTTCCTTAAGGTCTCGTAGGGTGCTAATATTTTAGATATGTTCGTTATGTGGTAAAGATAAGCAGAATTATTGTAAGTGTATACTGCATTTGTTTCAGTAAGTACATATTTTTTGTTCATGAGATTTGTAATTTTATCGGAATTTCCGAATGAAATTACACAAGAAAATATTATTAGTCCTATGTTTGCGGGTTGCATTGTGTGCTTTGTTTACGAATGCTGTCTTTATGTATGACTTTCCCCCTCTCTGTTAAGATCGTGTCCCCACGGTCTTCTTTACCTTGTGTTTGTTGTATTTCGCAGCAATTTTGTTACGGCGGTCTGTTCGACTGTATATTATATCGCCTGAATGGTATGTTATAATTTGCCTATTTTTATTATGATATTGAAGTAGTTTATATTGTTTTACTTCAAGTGTATTTTTGATGTCGGGATATTTTTCACGACTAAAAAAACTTCTTTAGGTAGCGTTAAATATTTCTTCACCCGGCGCGGTCCTATTTTGGGCGGCTAAACTCTGACAGAGCTCGATGATTGTACCGTGCAACCGTTCGACTTGAGCGTTGGAAGTTGAGTGATGCACTGGTGTTATTACGTGTGTAATATGTAGTCGATTGTATACGCATCTGGCAGTGTTTGCGTTAAATACACTTTCGTTATCAGTCATGAGATATTTGGCGTTCGGGTACACTTGTGTTAGTACTTCTTCTATGTATTCATGACAGTTTATCTTTCTGTCTAGTTTTCGTAAGAAACAATATTTAGAGTACCTATCTATAGAGCTAAGATACTGCGTGTTATTGATATGGAATATGTCCATTTGAATGTACTCTCCTGTTTGTGTTGGAATTGGTGTTTTTCCTTGAGGTTGTCTATTTGGTTGTCGTTCGTACTTATGTTGTAGACATATCTCGCAGTCTATTGTTTCTTTTTTACACATTTCTTTAATGTTAGGCCAGAAATGAGTTAATAGTATTTCCTGTGTATTATTTTTGTAATTTCTGTGGGCACGTTTGTGTACTTGTGTAATTATTTCAATTTGCTCGTTTCTTGATTTTTTAAATGGAAAATTATTTCGTCATCTATTTTCAATGCATAAGTAATATTTAGCGTTATTGTGTCTTTTAGTTTAGTTAATAAATCTGCTGTGTCTTTGAAATATATTGTATGTCTACGTTGACAAGGAAATATTGTTTGGGTAATTATTTCATTTCCTTCATTATCTTGCGATAGTATTATTTGATTTTTAAATGAATTAAGAGGCTGTTTAACTTTTTTAATAATATCGTTTGATGAACTTTTTTGTGAATGGTCTGAACAACTAGTGTTAGTATTAATTTGTTGCCTGGAAAGAGCATCGGCTACGACATTTTGGTGTCCTGGTTTGTAAACTAATTTTGCACCATATTCTTCAATCAAATTTTTCCACCTTTTTTAATTTTGAGTTGGGATTTCTTTTAGAAATAGAAAAAATCAATGATTGATGGTCTGTATAAATGGTAATGTTTGCTATACCGTACAAATTGTTTCAGAGTTTTTGTAGGGACCATACTATTGCTAATAGTTCCTTTTCATTGGTGCTATAGTTTTGTTCCGTTGAATTCAATGTACGTGAGATGAATGCAATCGGCTGACGGTTTTGTGATAAAACTGCTCCAATAGCAAAAAACTTAATGGTTTGGAGAAATCTGGTTGGAAAAGTTCAACCTGTTCTTGCAATGAGTTTTTTATTTTATTTAAAGCTTCTATTACAGCATCATCCAGATTTATGAGTACTTTAGCGCTTTGATTTTCTTTTACCATTCCTAACTCTCCTCTTAAATGAATTGTTAGTGGCTTCGTGAGTTTAGCAAAATCTTTCACAAATTTCCTGTAATAACTGGCAAGTCCTAGGAAAGATCTTAGTTCTTTTAAATTTTTTGGTTGAGGGTAGTTTTTTATAGTGTCAATTTTCTTAGGATCAACTGTTATTTTGTTATGTTTTATGATATGCCCAAGGTATTCGACTGTATCTTAAAAAAGGTTGACTTTTCGTCAGAAATCTTCATGTTTGCATTATGTAATGCGTTAATTATTATTTTAATGTGTTCCATATGTTCTTCTGGTGTGGAAAAATATATTAATACGTCATCAATATAGACATATGCAAATTTACCAATGTATTCTCTAAGAATGTCGTCGACGCATCGTTGAAGTATGGATGGTCTTTGAATTGTTCATTATTAATAGTATAGTTAATTGTTTGTTCATTTTTTGAAAGTATCTTTTTTTGGTACTTTAGGCTATAATTGAATAAATTTATTTCTGCTTTCATTTGACGTAATCCTTGTTCCGCAAGAATCATGTCGAATTCGTTAAGCTCATTTATTTCAAAAAAGGTTAAATGATGGCCGTACATCGTGATTAATTTTTTAGAGTCTATGACGGAATAACCGTGCAATGTTTTAGTTTTAAATGGTTTAACTTTAATTGATTTCCCTATGTTACAAATTTTATTTATATAATTGTTTGTTGATCCTGTATCTACTAATAAGTCAACGAGCGTGCCTGTTAGGCCACATTTTGTTTGAATGCAGGGCAGCCCGTTTATTCGCCTAAAAAGTGCTCCTTGATTCATATTGTTCTTCATATTTCGAGTAGTCTACAGATTCTAAATCTTCTTCCCTTTTGGTTTTATTTATTTTGTGTGTTGCATTTCCATTGCTAAATTCCTTATTTCCTTTGTTCGCATTATGTCTATTGTAAAAACACTTCTCCGCACTCACCTTTTACATCACCACTAGTTTTCCGCACAAAATAAGGTTAATGTCTATGCACACGCGTAGGGTTGTACCAAATCGGCAGAGTCCCAATGGGGATTATTAAAAATGATTTAAGAACAATATAAAAATCTATATGTTAAATTATACAAGATATGACGTAAAAACTCCGGTCGAGCATGGAGTGACTAACTCGCGAAAAAAAGCAAAATGCACAGCGATCGAAGAAGCCGAAAAAAAGGTATCGCACAGGCGTACAAGTTGCTGTGAAGGTCGCGAACGAATTGAAGTTGCGATCTCCTTGTTTGTTCCTTTTCTCCCTGTGGTGTGTGCGATCAGTTGGTGTGATGTGGTTAGTTGGTGTACGTGTATGTGAGTGTCGATGTGTGGTGCTCTCGCGAGTAGTATGAAATGTGGGTTGTAAGCGCTGATGGTGGGTATGATGAAGCTGCGTGTCTGTGTTGGGAGGTTGAGGTGATGTGGTGTAATTGTGTGGTGTATGTGTGGATGTCGGGGGAGGATGCTCATTTATACATCCTAGCCCCCCTAGGCGAGTGTTTAGCCTAGTAGCCTCTGTAGTTGTTGTAGAGTCGCTACAACGTTGCTGAGGGCCGTCTTACGGCGGGCTTGCGGCCTAGGATGGCGCCTCCGATACGGGGTGGTATGACGTTGACGCCAGAAGCGGGACTCTTGCGAAGGGAAGGCTTGCCTTCGCGGTTGCGGTCGCGGGGTCGTCGGCTGGCAGTACGGCCCTGAGGGGCATGATGACGTTCGACACCTCAGTTCGACGTCGGGTCCGGTATTGCGGTGGAGCATCGTGTGATGGTGACCCATACAAACCTGGCACTGATACCCGGTGGCGCATTCGCGCGTTAGATGGGTAGGCGCCAGACAATTCAAGCAATGACCGTGGGCCTGGGCGACCTGCTGGCGTTGCTGAGGTGTCATCCCCTTGAAGATGCCACAATGTGGCAATCCATGTCGGCGGCGACATAGCGCGCACTGAAGTTGTGGCTGTTCTGGAGCCCGTGCTTGCGTGTCACTGCGCGGAGCTGATGGAGCTTCTCAGGGAGGTGCGGCAGCGATGGTTGTGCGCGGCGCTGCTACTGGGGTAGCTCTAGGGCGCGGAACCGTGACGGCGAAACGCACAGTGGGCGTAGGCACAATTGGCATCTCGGCATCCATATGGATCTGTTAAGAAAATAGTAATTTTAATTATCATATATATTTGTGTATATAGTCATATGGCCGGCGGTGCCACGTAAGGTGGTGTGAGTGAGTCGTCGTATGGATCGACCTTGTTTTGGTTTTGTCTTTTGTTAGTGTTTATTACTATTAGATAATTTTGCTATTATTTATTCTGGTTCTTTGTTTATTTATTACGATTACGTTATTTTCGATTTACTTTTCGGTTTTATCCGCGGTTGGCAAAAAGCATAGTTTAACGAGCGGCCTGGTTAGCGTTCCCGTTTGTGTACGAAGGTCGACTACGCGAATATGACCGTCGGAGCCGTAGTAGAGCTTCTCTATGCGGTCAAGCCACCATTCGGTACGGGGGAGACAATCGTCATTGATTAAGACACAATCTCCAAGCTTAGGCGCGTTTTCTGTGATTTTCCATCGGTACCTTCTGTGGAGGTCCTTTAAATAATCATCTTTCCATCGACGACTGTAGTCATGATGGAGAATTTTAATTCTTTCCCAACGGTTTAATAAGGAAAGCGACTCCACGCCTGGCTCAGGTGTGGCCAGAATGGGCGCTCCTTTAAGAAAATGCCCTGGCTCTGCCCTGTAAAATCTGAGGGATCTTGCGAGAGTGTAGCGAGAGGCCGTGAGTTAAGAACGGCTTCAATTCTAGTTAAAAGTGTCGTGAATTCTTCATAATTAAATTTGTGATTGCCAGCTATCTTTTTAAAATGAGATTTGAAACTTTTTACAGCTGACTCCCATAAGCCGCCCATATGAGGGGCGCCGGGGGGTATAAACTGCCAATTGATTGAGGAGCGTATTTTTGGACAATGTCAGGTGAGACTTGTTTTGGTAAGTCCACAAACTGTTTTTCGGTAGCTCTTTGAGCTTCGATAAATGGTTTACCATTATCGCTCATGATTTTTGATGGAAAGCCTCGTCGTCCGACGAAACGAGCAAAAGCCGCAAGAAAAGCCTCCGTCGTCAGATTCGTACATAGCTCAAGGTGTACTGCTTTTGTCGTGAAACAGACAAAAACAGCCACATAGCCTTTCATGAGGGTAGGAGACCTTAGCATGGATGCCTTTATCATAAAAGGCCCAGCAAAATCGACACCTGTGATAGTGAAAGGCAGAGCAAAATTGCAGCGTTCAGGTGGAAGTGCTGCCATAATCTGCGATCGCATTTTCTGCTTATGCCTAGTGCAGATTTTGCACATGAAAATGCACTTCTTTATTTGGGGCTTCAGTCGGGGTATGTACAGCTCTTGGCGGACCATATGTTGCATGAGGCGATGTTCGGCATGGAGCATTAGTGTGTGGATATATCTAATAAATAAAGTGGCAAACGGACACCTCTCTGGTATGATTATAGGGTGGCGTTCATTGTACGTTAGGCTTGAATTAGCAAGCCGACCATTCGCACGAAGTAAACCCGTCGTGTCTAGAAATGGGTTTAAAACTAAGAGTGAGCTCTTTTTATCGATAGTGTGGCAACCCTAGAGAGTGATGACAACTGGCAGCACCATCGATGCGAATGGAAAACGAGCGAGGAGCGAGTAGAGTAATAACGAGGGTCATCGAGTGCGCAGTTAATATAGTAGAGTCATAGAGTGCGCAGTGAATACATACGCTATTATATATTATATTACACAATACTGATACATTGAATATATGCAAATACTGAAACTATACTGTGTATTATTTGGTAGTCAATACAGTGGTGACGAGAATGGGATAACACAAAAAAAAAAAATAAACGAATCGGAAAGGGTGGAGAGGAATTTTTTTTGCAAATAACTGCGCAATTCAGCGAGTCAAACAAAAAAAAGCAACAGGTAGTGTGTGAGAGCGACTGAATTTTGCCTGCGCAAGTGCGAGTGCGCGAAGAAAACTTAAAGAAGAGAAAACTCGGCATTCAGTCACGTAAGCATTAAATTGCAAGTTGAAGAAATTTGAGAAAAGAGAAAATTCGGCATTGAATTGCATAGGCATTAAATTGCATAGGCATTAAATTGCAAGGTGAAGAAATTTGAGAAGAGAGAAAATTTGGCATTAAATTGCATATACATACAAACATAAAGGCATAATTTTACTAAGAAAATGATGAATCCCAGTGTGGCACCATTTCTATGCGACGTGATGGACAAGTCGATAATCCGAACAGAGTGGGAAAAATGGCTTCGATCGTTTACGCTGTACTTAGAAGCAGAAGACATTACCACTGCGTCTAAGAAAAGAAGTAAACTGCTACACCTTGGCGGCGCTCAATTACAAGAAGTCGCGTATAATATCCCAGACGCGCTGGTAGAAGGAAAAGAAGGTGTAGATCCATATGAGGTGCTCGTGGGTAAATTGACACAACATTTCTCTCCAAAGAGGAACTCGACGTTCGAACGACATCTATTTAGGTCCCTGAAACCAATGGAAGGGGAAACCCTAAATAAATTCATTTTAAAACTAAGAGGTCAAGCTGCTAAATGTCAATTCGGTAAGACCGAGAAAGAAGTTATAGAAACGAATATAAAAGATAAACTCATCGATGTATGGGCACCAATAGATTTGAAAAAACGACTCCTGGAAAAAGAACATGATTTAACGCAGGTGGTTGAAATGTGTCAGATACACGAATCAATAAAAAGCCAAACGACAACAATGGGTTCTGACGTAGTGCCACTAAACGTAAACAAAATCGCTAACAAAACTAAGTTTGATACTGCTGAATGCGATAGATGCGGGCGTAAAGGGCATACGAGTAATGACTTTAACTGCCCGGCTAAGAATGCTAAATGCAATAAATGTATGCTACAGGGTCATTTTGCAGTGAGGTGTAAAACAAAAAGGGTCAAACGTGAGCACGGAAGTGGTAGTTATGATAACCTGAAACGGCGGCGCATGGCAGCATCTAGAGTGCGCTGCATAAATGATGAGGGTGAGATGAGATCTGAAGAAATGCGGGAGTTCGACTGTTTTAAAATTGATGATGATATGAGCGATGAGAGGATTAGATGCTCTGTTGGTGGCCGAACGATTGACATGGTAATAGATTCTGGGTCTCGATTTAATTTAATAAGTGAAGGAGATTGGTCGGAGTTACGAAACGGACAGGCCGTAGTGTGGAACATCCGGTCCCACTCTCCAAATCAATTCAAAGCGTATGCCGCGGATAAGCTTTTGAAAGTGTTGCAGGTATTTGACGCGCCAATCGCTACAGCTCATACAGAACTGATTGCTACCTTTTATGTTATTGAAAAGGGAAGTCAATCACTCTTAGGGCGGGACTCAGCAGTAAAACTTAATGTTTTGAGAGTAGGGTTAAATGTCCATCGAATTGAAGATAAAGAGCCATTTCCAAAAATTAAAAACATTAAAGTTAGTTTAGCAATAGATTGTAGTATCCGGCCGGTCCAGCAACCAATAAGACGCATTCCGATTGCATTAGAGACGAAAGTGGCGGAAAAGATTGATGAAGCATTACACCAAGACATAATCGAGCGAGTTCCAGGGCCAAGCTCGTGGATATCGCCGGTGGTCATAGTATTTAAACCTAATGGGGACGTGAGGCTATGCATTGATATGAGGCGCGCAAATGAGGCCATACTACGTGAAAACTACCCTTTACCCACCTTCGACTCCTTCATGACAAAACTAAGACATGCAAAATTTTTCTCGAGGCTGGATTTAAAAAACGCATACCATCAAATCGAACTCGATGAGGCCAGCCGAGAAATAACGACGTTTATCACACACAAAGGGCTATTCCGGTACAAAAGGTTAATGTTCGGGGTAAATTCGGCACCTGAGATTTTCCAACGCATAATGGAAGAGTTGTTATCACCTTGCACGAACGTTCTCAATTATATCGACGATGTCATCATATTCGGAAGCTCGGAACAAGAACATGACGAAGCAGTAAGGGACGTTATGCGAATATTTAATGCGAATGGTGTCGTACTAAACACAGGTAAATGCGCCTGGAAAGTGAAGGAGCTAAAGTTTCTGGGGCACATGTTATCGGAACAGGGGTTCACTGCCGATCCAGAGAAAGTAAAATTAATCGGGGAATTTCGAGCTCCTAAGACCAAAGACGAGGTAAGAAGTTTCCTAGGCCTAGTTACGTACATAGGGAAATTTATACCAAAATTAGCTGATATTACTGAGCCTTTGAGGAGTCTCCTAAAATCAAGTAGCACTTTCATCTGGAGTCACAATCAAGAACAGGCATTTAAAAAACTAAAAACTTATCTAGCGGAAATACCCAACTTAGCATTCTTCGATCCAAAGAACAGAACGCGCGTAATAGCTGATGCCAGCCCAATAGCCTTAGGAGCAGTCTTAATTCAATTCGACAGCGGTGGGGATCCGAAGATAATCACATACGCTAGCAAAAGTCTCTCAGACGTTGAAAAAAGATATTCGCAAACAGAGAAAGAAAGCTTGGCTTTAGTGTGGGCAGTAGAGAAATTTTATTATTATTTAGCAGGATTACAATTCGAATTGGTCACAGACCACAAACCCCTTGAAGCTATTTTTAAACCGACATCCAAGCCACCTGCCAGAATTGAACGTTGGCTACTACGACTGCAAGCTTTCAAATTTAAAGTAATTTATCGTGCTGGAAGGGAAAACATAGCGGACTCCTTATCGAGACTAGTCAAGTTTTCAAGTAGTGACATATTCGACAGCAACTGTGAAGATAATGTTTTCCAAATCGTGTGTAGTTCCGTGCCAGCAACTCTTACAGTAACCGTCATTGATAAAAAAAGTACAGGGAATGATCATATATCTGATGCAATCACTCACATAAGTAACAACTCGTGGAGCTTGGGAACATCCAATATATATTATCCGTTCCGACTCGAACTTTCGGTGCTAGGCAATATACTCCTGCGTGGGAGACGCATTGTGATTCCCGAATCTCTACGGCAAAGAGTACTGGAACTCGCACACGAAGGACACCCAGGGGAGTCGGCGATGAAAAGACGACTAAGAGCAAAGGTTTGGTGGCCCCTGATTGACAGAGAGGTCGAACGTTTTGTAAAAAATTGCCGAGACTGCTTGCTGGTATCACTACCAAACAATCCAACCCCAATGCAAAGACACAGATTCCCCGACGGACCATGGCAATGTGTGGCAACGGATTTATTAGGTCCTCTTCCCAATGGCGAATATGTACTCGTATTGATCGACTATTTCTCGCGCTATCAAGAGGTTGTGTTCTTAAGGAAAATAAGTTCCGAAGCTGTTATAAAATCAATGAAAGACATCTTCTCTAGACTAGGGTTACCTAAATCCTTGCGTACTGACAATGGGAGGCAATATGTGAGCAATGAGTTTAAAGAATTCTGTAGAGAGAATAACATCGAGCTAGTCACAACACCGCCGTACTGGCCTCAAGCTAACGGAGAGGTCGAGAATATAAATCGATCACTAGTAAAGCGTTTGAAAATTGCCCACTCTAACAAGGTGAACTATAAGTCAGAGATACAGAAATACTTAATGATGTACAATGTGACACCTCACAGCACAACCGGGGCTACACCAACGGAATTAATGTTCAATCGGACCATTCGTGACAAGATCCCAGACATACGTGATCTAACACAAGAAATCGATGATTCGTCGGCAAGAGACTTGGACTGCATAAACAAACATAAGGGGAAAGAGAAGGCTGATGCAGCCAGAGGGGCGAAAAGCTCGGACATAGGAGTTGGGGATATTGTGCTTTTGAAAAACGTTATATTCCCGCACAAGTTAACACCAAATTTCAATGCAACCGAATACGTTGTGGTTAAAAGGCAAGGCGATGAGGTACAGCTTTCAGGCGATGGTAAGGTGCTGCGGAGGAACATCAGCCATGTTAAGAAAATTCCCTCCGCTAACCAACAACCAGCCAGTGAGTCAGAGAAAGCACCAGGAACATTGTTACATCCACCAATTGAACAACATTCAACACTATCCAGAAATTCAGGCGCGGAGGAGACAGGAACGTCACAAGGGTCACTACGTCCTGAGTCAGCGGCTAAGTTCACATCACCACCTACAAACGTACTCACCGGCGACCAACCATCAGCTCAGCAAGAAGGGATTAAGTTGAAGCTAAAAAAAATAGGAGGGATGTGGCAACCCTAGAGAGTGATGACAACTGGCAGCACCATCGATGCGAATGGAAAACGAGCGAGGAGCGAGTAGAGTAATAACGAGGGTCATCGAGTGCGCAGTTAATATAGTAGAGTCATAGAGTGCGCAGTGAATACATACGCTATTATATATTATATTACACAATACTGATACATTGAATATATGCAAATACTGAAACTATACTGTGTATTATTTGGTAGTCAATACAGATAGGCTTCGATTCCCTTAGTAATTCTACATCGCGGCTGAAGTAGCGCGTTTGGGTTGATGCGATAAGAGCGACCTTTGCTTTTTGTAGGTCTTGGTGCGTCAATTTATCGCATTGGAGACAAGTTGCTCCTTTAACTTTAAGTTTAAGCCGCTCTAAAATCTGGAGCATATAGGCAACTACCCGGAGGGCTCGGGGGAATGATGAAAATCGTTCAAGGATGTCAGTGTCATCCAGTGTTACATGATTAGTGTCGATTTTACGACTTTCTGGGGCAAGTATGTTGCGCATGGGCGATTTTGGCCAAGAATCGGGAGATTCTGTTAACCATCGGGGGCCATTCCACTAGAGGGTGGAGGTGGCGAGATGCAGAGGTTTGCATCCTCTTGTACCTAGATCCGCAGGATTGTCAGCACTGGCTACGTGAAGCCAAGTGACTGATCCTACTAGGTCAAGTATTTCAGATGTTCTGTTAGAAATATAAGTTTTCCACGCATGTGGTGGTTTTTCTAACCAGGCTAGAACTATCTCGGAATCGGACAATAAATATAATCTGTATTTCGACATATTCAAGTGGGTCTGCACCATTGAAGCTAGCTTTGCTAGTAGCAGAGCGCCACAGAGTTCAAGTCGTGGGAGACTTAGCGTTTTTAGAGGCGCAACTTTTGCTTTTGCCGACGCTCATATATAGTGGCACAATATGCCTTTTCAGAGGCGTCGCAGAAGCCGTGTAGTTCCACTTGGTATTCGGGGGAATAGTTTACCCACCGTGGAATTTGTATCTTCGAGATGTCGTTCAAATTATTAGCGACCTGGGACCATTTTTCTAACCGAAGAGGTTTCACTTGTTCGCCCCAGTCGGTTCCGTCTAGCCATAATTCTTGGATTTTCGCTTGTATCATAATTGGCGAAAGCCATCCTGCGGGGTCAAAAAGTTTTGCCACCGAGGAGAGAATTTGGCGTTTTGTAATGGCGGATAATGCGGATATGGACCCAGTCGTGTATGAAAACTGGTCCGATAGCGCATTCCATTGGATGCCTAGTGTTTTTGTTGTACTTTCCTTTTCAAATATAAGGAAATTAGTACCCAACAAATGGTCTTTAGGAATATTTTTTAAAATATTTGGGTGATTGGTTGTAATCTTTTTTAAAGGAAACCCTGCGGTATTGAGGGCATTTATTACCTGTGATAAGGTCTCGTATGCTTGTGGAAGACTGTGGCTTCCAGACAGGATATCGTCTACATACGTTTGCGTTTTTAAGACTTGTGTTGCCAGTGGAAATTCTGGCTTTGTGTCTTCTGCCAGTTCGTGTAGTGTACGAATGGCTAGATATGGGGCACAGTTTACGCCAAAGGTAACTGTTTTCAATTTAAAGTCGCGTAGTGGACTATTGTCAGAAAATAATCCGCTGAAAATCTTGATCATCTTTATGAACCAGTATTTGTCGATACATCTTTTCGACGTCCCCATTGAATACGTATTTGTATATACGCCAGTTCAATATGAGGAGCATTAAATCTGGTTGGAGTGTGGGTCCCGTAAATAGAATATCATTTAGGAAATTACCCGAGCTCGTGGATCGTGATGCATTGAAGACTACTCGAACCTTTGTTGTTTTCTTCTCAGGCTTTACTACTGCATGATGTGGCAAGTAGAAAGAGTAATATTTGCCTCTTATGATTTTTTCACATGGGCTTACTTCCTCCATGTGATCTAACTGAAGGTATTCTTCCACGACACCATCATAAACTTGTTTAAGCTCACCTTTTCTAAGTAGGTTTTTCTCCATACTTAGAAACTGCTGTATTGCAGAGGTGCGAGAGTGACCTAAGGCGAGTGTGTCTGGAAATTGTTGTCGTACGACATACCGACCATTATTTGATCGAGTAGTTGTGGCTTTGTAAAAGTCTTCACAATACTGATCTTCAGGTGTTGTAATTGGAATGGCGGGGAGTTCTTCTAACTCCCAAAATTTTCTCAATTGTGAATTGAGGTACTCGTTTGAGATTTCCTCAACTTGAGTTGTCATGGCTGTGGCTGGTTCCGCAACTATTCCACTTAGAACCCATCCGAAAATGGTATTTTGCGCCAGTAGTGTTTTCGAAATTTTTTCAACACCTTCCAATATGATTTGCGGTATAAGGTCGCTGCCTATTAGGATGTCTATCTGAGCTGGCGTGTTGCAGTTGGGATCTGCCAGTGTCAGGTGTGAAATTTTATCCCAATGCTTGCTATTTATTTGATAGCTTGGAAGCATGTTTGTTAGTTGCGGTAAGACAATAGCATTTGCTTGAATGCGCTTATCCGCTTTGGGGGAAATTAGGATAATGGGGCAGATTTGAGTTTTGTACTACTCGTCCGCCCATTCCCGTAATTTCATTGTTGGCAGTTTTAGCCTATTTTGTGCCCTAGACGCTGTCGTTGCGATCCTTGGTCTATTAGGGCTCTTAGTTTGAACAGTTCTCCTCGATGTTCGATGGAGACCACTGCTGTGGGTAGTAGTACTTTACTATGATTTTCGCTGTGTAGCGTTTGAGTTTTTAATGCCTTTGAACAACATGGCGTCTCTTGGCAATTTTCTTGAGTTTTTATTTCGGGAGTTGCTGTTGCAACTAAACCCGTGGCTTTTTTTGAAAAAGCGCTGCTATGAGATGTGTTGGGAAAGTTATTGAGATGTAACATAGAGTGATGCCTTTTGTGGCAATATACGCAATTAAATTTGCTTTCGCAAGTATTAAGATTGTGTGAGTGGGACAAGCAGTTTTTACAGAGTCTTTTTGACCTTTCATTGACATTCAATTTTTTAAATTTCTCGCAAGCTTTTAACTTATGCCCTCCAGAACATAGTTCGCATGACGTGAATTTATTTTGTTCAGATATGAACGATTGTGCTTTGAAAAAGCTTCTATTTAAATGATTGTTGCTTCCGGCTTGGGGTTTATTGAAGCTTCGATTTAGGTCTTGTTGAACGTTTTTAGTTCTGACTACTTTTTTGTCTACCCTTTCCGCGCTTTCGTATTGGGTAGTTAAGAAATCTTTCATCTGTTGCCACGTTGGGCATTTTCTTCTTGATGAGAGCGATTGCTCCCACAAAAGTAATGATTTTTCTGGTAATGCGGCGGTACATATGTTTACCAGAATAGGATCCCAATTGTGAGTGGGAATATTTTGTGTCGATAGAACCGACAAACAATTTGACACAGTGGATTCTAGTTTGATGAATTCTTCACTGGTTTCTCTTTGAATTTTAGGCAAGTTCATCAGTATCGTTACTTGCTTGTCAACTAATATTCTCTCATTTTCATATCTTTGTCTTAAAGCTTCCCAAGCTAAATTAAAATTGTCGTTATTCAATGCGAACTGCTTGACTATTACGTCCGCTTGACCTTTAGTTTTGTATCGGAGATGATACAATTTTTGCGCTTGTGATAATTTTGGATGGTTTATGTACACGGCTGTAAACATGTCCCGGAAGGACGGCCATTGTTCATAACCTCCATGAAATATTTCCGTATCACACGATGGCACTTTGAGATGAATGCCTGAACTTGCCTCTTGGGCTTGCAATTGTGGTAACTCTACTCTACTGTGGGGAGTAGGTGAAATTGACTTAATAAGTTTTAATTGGTCTGATATCATTGCTTTTGTGTCTTCATACCGGTCTCAGAAATTTTCGTATTTGGCGTAAGCCGAGGATTTGAAATTTTCAGGTAGATCTGAATCATCAGTTTCTACTATTGCGTCGTATTCAGCTTGGAGGCGTGTCCAAAAATTGTCAATAGATTTATTTTTTATTTCTAGTACCGATTCAGAGTTGTCCTGAATCGGTGAAGATGCAAATCGAGTTCAGTATTTAATCAAGCTGTCACTCTCAGAAATGAATTTAATACAAGAAATGTCCCTCCTTCTTTTTTGCTTTGTAGCACCTTGCTTTGAGCGTGTAGCTTCAGCAGGTGTACATGGGCTTTTATCGTCATTAGTCATTTTCGGAATTCTTAAGAATTCTGCTTTAGATTCCGTAGATTCAGTGTTCATTCAGAAAATTTTAATTAATAAAAAATATATATATATTTTATTATAATAGAGATATTACCGAAAACTCTTTTCAATAAATAAGAGTTGTTATTTCCGGAAAATTGGATGCGTAAAATATATATGTTAACGAAGCTCTTTTCAAAAAATAAGAGTTTTTATTTCCGCAAAAGAATATAGTAATGCGTTTATCGCTTGTATGGATCTCGTTCGTAGAACGTTTTTTTTTTCGAAAAAATATTTATTACGGATTTATTCGTATGCCCTTGTATCAGCGCGCACTGAAAACTAGGTCAATATCCTTTGTATATACATGTGGATGTTATGTGCATATAGTATGCGTTAAATAAACTATGTGCAAATATGCTTGTTCTTGTTTGACAAGGAACAAGATAAATGCTAAGAAATCGCCAAATTGGACTATCAATACATGTATGTATGTATGTAGAAAGGTAATTAGTATGAAATATTTTCAACCAATACAATTCGATTTTCTGCACCATTTATTTATTATTATTATATTATTTTGTCTTATTTAATTGTATCCTATGTTTATAGGTATACAAGCGTTTGAAGATATACGGCAATATGTATAGTATATAAAACAATTCGCATTTATGTGTTCGCGGTTGTATACTCGCGTTTAGAAATATGCGCTAAAGCGCTAATGTATGTATATTTATATTCTTGTAGGTAGGTACCTATATTTATACGGATATATATATGTATACACATATATATATGTATCTCTATGTTTAAAAAATTTGATTTTCTTTCGTTATGTTTAATCCGCTTGAGGGCACGATTCCGATTACTTTGGCGGAGGGGTAAAAAAACCGAATTTCCGTATAAATATAATAAAAATAACTAATATTTTTTGAAATATTCACGTTTAAAAATTCAAAAATTTGCACTAAGAAAACATGTTATTTCTCTATGTTTCACTAAATTTTTTCACGTTCTTTACACTGTATATTTAAATATACACTCTAAGCTTTGAAATAAGCTTACATTTCACAATTATTTTTGCAATTTTTCAACTAAATTTAGTATTTTAAAAATCACTTGTCAAATTTATGGCTGAAAAGTTTAGTGCGCTTATATTTACAAGGAAAACCAGCATTGCCACACCTTAAAAACCAAAAGTGAAGGATTTTTCAGCGTTTCACAGCGTTTTCTTTGTTTCTACTTTCGAGTGATTCTTTTTTCTTTATTAACTATAAAAAAAACTATAAAGAAGATTTTTCAAGCTAAAATTGAATATGTGAACACTTTTCCATATACATGCATATATGAATATGTGATTTATATTTAATAAACATAGATAAGTAAAATCGTGTGATAACATTATAATATACATATATGTTTATGATTGTAATATAACATTTTTATATACATAATACCCCGGGTGACTGAAGTACTTTCGCATAGTACTCCTTTCTGCGTTGGCGGCCTTCGGCCGCGCTTTAAAAAATAACTCTGGCCGAGCGAATACCCAGGGTGACTGAAGTACTTTTGCATAGTACTCCTTTCTGCGTTGGCGGCCTTCGGCCGCGCTTTAAATAAATAACTCTGGCCGAGCGAATACCCAGGGTGACTGAAGTACTTTCGCATAGTACTCCTTTCTGCGTTGGCGGCCTTCGGCCGCGCTTAAAAAAAATAACCCTGGCCGAGCGAATACCCGGGGTGACTGAAGTACTTTTGCATAGTACTCCTTTCTGCGTTGGCGGCCTTCGGCCGCGCTTTAAAAAAATAACCCTGGCCGAGCGAATACCCGGGGTGACTGAAGTACTTTTGCATAGTACTCCTTTCTGCGTTGGCGGCCTTCGGCCGCGCTTTAAAAAAATAACCCTGGCCGAGCGAATACCCGGGGTGACTGAAGTACTTTTGCATAGTACTCCTTTCTACGTTGGCGGCCTTCGGCCGCGCTTTAAATAAATAACTCTGGCCGAGCGAATACCCAGGGTGACTGAAGTACTTTCGCATAGTACTCCTTTCTGCGTTGGCGGCCTTCGGCCGCGCTTAAAAAAAATAACCCTGGCCGAGCGAATACCCGGGGTGACTGAAGTACTTTTGCATAGTACTCCTTTCTGCGTTGGCGGCCTTCGGCCGCGCTTTAAAAAAATAACCCTGGCCGAGCGAATACCCGGGGTGACTGAAGTACTTTCGCATAGTACTCCTTTCTGCGTTGGCGGCCTTCGGCCGCGCTTTAAAAAAATAACCCTGGCCGAGCGAATACCCGGGGTGACTGAAGTACTTTCGCATAGTACTCCTTTCTGCGTTGGCGGCCTTCGGCCGCGCTTTAAAAAAATAACTCTGGCCGAGCGAATACCCAGGCTGACTGAAGTACTTTTGTATAGTACTCCTTTCTGCGTTGGCGGCCTTCGGCCGCGCTTTAAAAAAATAACCCTGGCCGAGCGAATACCCGGGGGTGACTGAAGTACTTTCGCGTAGTACCCCTTTCTGCGTTGAAAATAAAAAAATATATTGACTTTTTGGTATAAAGTGGTTATAATTTATGGTTATCATGCACTCAAAATTTAAGTTTTCGTTATAAAATAGTAAATTTTGGTTATTATATCTGTCAGCGATTTCCATTTATTTTTGATGATACATTGGTTTGTATTTTAGGTGACAATATATATGTTATTATATTTAAAATATGAGTTTGAGTGCATAATAACCAAAAAATATAACTACTTTATATCCAAAACTCAAATTTTGTTTCAATATGACTGCATAATAACCAAAAAATATAACCACTTTATAACCAATATTGAAATAAAATTTAAGTTTTCGTTATAAAATGGATAAATTTTGGTTATTATATCTGTCAGCGATTTCCATTTATTTTTGATGATACATTGGTTTGTATTTTAGGCGACAATATATATATTATTATATTTAAAATATGAGTTTTGGGTATGAAGTGGTTATATTTTTCGGTTATCATGCACTCATTGAAACAAAATTTCGTACTGTACTCATGTACTGTACACTTTATTACGTAATATTATTGTATAATATTACTTATACATATGTATATATAATATTATTATATAATATTACTAATACATGTATATAATATTACTTATTTGCTTAATAAATTTAAAAAGGAAAATATCCATATGCATGAATAGAGGAATTTTTGCGAAAAAGAGGAATTTCAGCGAATTGCCTAATCATCACATGGCAGCGCCGCATTTCGTCGTAATTTTTGGTAAACAAATGAGGTTGAAACAAGTGTAAAATGTGATTTTTAAAATAAAGATTTTTTAGGTAAAAAACCTGCTAAAAGAGTAAAATGTAGATTTATTAAAAAGATTATAGTGCAATTTAATTAATTTGAAGTGAAAAATGTGAAAAAAGTGTGTTTAATGTGGTGAAATAGCTCCTTCAAATGGTCCAATTTTGCGAATTTTTGAACTTTAAGGCCGAATATCTCCTAAACTAAGCGTTTGCGGACCCTATAACCCTATATGTTTTTTAATCAGGAGGACTTCCTCTTTCCAACGGTACCTTCAAATCGCGGCGCCAAAGAAATCGGAATTGTGCCCGCTTGAGGATTAAATTATGTATGTTTCTAGTTTCTTTTATGTTTTATTCTTCTTGCTTTTTTTTTTTTTTTTGCTTACGTTTGGATGCAATTCCTCTCACAGCTTAATAAGCTGAAGAGGTATTGCCCGTATGATTTGCAAGTATCCCTCTCACAGTTCATAAACTGAAGCGGTATTGCCAGAATATTTTGAAAATGAATACATGAATCTTTTCCGTGAATTGTGTGTATTGTATACACGAAGGTAAGTTAAAAAAAAGCAAGGAAAAATAATTATTTTAGTTAAATATATATAAATACATATACACATATATGTATACTGTGGATACATATACATATATATAGTATATATTATTTACCGTATTCGTTTCTATCGGTAATTAAATTTGCCACCGATTTAGAGCCTTTACTAACCGTTTTCATTAAACGGGTTTAATTAATATCGGTTCTATGATTTTGACCGTCGGTGCAAGTTACATACATATATACATATTATAATAAAAATCAAAAGTGGAATAGATACACTCACTCAGATTTTCCTCAGGGATTTTGGGGGTTAAATTATAAAATGTGTGCGCTTCCGGGTGATGTTTCGCTTCTCCGCCGGCGTTCCAACTTGTTGACTTATTGCTCTTCTCTTTCGTTTAATTTTGTATTAAGTTTAAGTTGTTTTATATTTATTGAGTTTCGCGCCCGTTTTATGTTGTTAGTGGAAATTAGATTTAATTGATTTGATCTGTTGGTTTATACGTAAATTTTTCACAGTCTTTTGTGTTTGTATTGTTATGCACTTCACTGCACAGTAGGTATGCCTTTCTTTCACTTTACTTTTATTTATATTTTTTTTTTTTGAAATTTATTTTTCAATTTTTATGCACTTTGTTTGTTTTTGTTTATATACATATACATATGTAGGTATGTACCTGTATTTCTTTTTTGCATATATTGCACAATAATAATTAATTTGAATAACTTTTCTTTATATTATATATACATATGTACATATGTTTTTTCTCTCCCACTTAACTGTTTTTTTTGCTTTTTTTTTCCACTGCACTCAGCCTCGGGTATATTGTTGTCACTTAAATTTTTTTTATTTTTTTTTGTGTCCAAGGTGCCGTTCCTTATGTCTCGAAGGACCATGTAAAAACACTTCTCCGCACTCACCTTTTACACCACCACTAGTTTTCCGCACAAAATAAGGTTAATGCCTATGCACACGCGTAGGGTTGTACCAAATCGGCAATGTTCCAATGGGGTTTATTAAAAATGATTGAAGAACAATATAAAAATCTATATGTTAATTTATACAAGATTTGACGTAAAAACTCCGGTCGAGCATGGAGTGACTAACTCGCGAAAAAAAGCAAAATGCACAGCGATCGAAGAAGCCGAAAAAAAGGTATCGCAAAGGCGTACAAATCGCGGTGAAGGTCGCAAACGAAGTGAAGTTGCGATCTCCTTGTTTGTTCCTTTTCTCCCTGTGGTGAGTGCGATCAGATGGTGTAATGTGGTTGGTTGGTGTACGTGTATGTGGGTGTCGATGTGTGGTGCTCTCGCGAGTAGTGTGAAATGTGGGTTGTAAGCGCTGATGGTGGGTATGATGAAGCTGCGTGTCAGTGTTGGGAGGTTGAGGTGATGTGGTGTAATAGTGTGGTGTATGTGTGGATGTCGGGGGAGGATGCTCATTTATACATCTATTATTATAGCTACGATTTACTACGTTATTTCTTGTTGTACTTACAAATCGTCTGGAGCTGTCTATGTCCATTAGAACTGGTGCAGGTTGCCATTGTTGAGGTTGATTGTTAATTTGCTGCATCCTGTCATTTGCTCGATATTGCTGCTGGTGACGATATGCAGATTGGTTATGGTTGAAGAGAGGATTATAGTTGGTCTTGTAGTTGTGTCTTGCTGGATCATCATATTCTGTCTTGTTTTGTGACACAAATTGTTGGTGACGTTGTGTGGGTTGAAAGCGAGGATTTTGGTTGTATCTCGGTGGAGTAGATTGTATCTCGAATGGCTGGTTTGCGTTGTCATGATGGATGGTACAAGCTATTGCATACGCTGCCTCTGACTGCTTCTTGGTTAGCATAGTCCTTCATATCCATACTATTATGCTTATTAGACATCTCAATTTTGGATAATGCTAAATTGAGCGCTTTGGACACGTTGCTATGGAATACTGCTAGGGATTTCCTTCCTTGTGTAATTTTTTTCATTTCATCCAATAAAACGTATAGGGGACGTTGGTTGGCAAAGGTATAGTCCAATTAGTTGATAATGGAGTAAAAATTCATCTTCGTGTTGTGGTTTGTCAAAATAGCAGCCGCTTGTCCTACGATATTCGTCCTTATGATACCGAGAGCGCTGAAGTGAAAAGTTCCAAATCAATTTCTTTTGGATCGAGGACGTTGAGTTTGATGTCCTCAAGTTCGATGAATGGTGTGACTTCTGGAATATGTTGTTGTTCCATTGCTATTAGTCGTTGTTTCAGTTCTTCTTGTTGCTGCTGCAGAGATGACATCAGTGACGCCATTTGTGCATGCATTTGAGCCATTTGTTCTTACATTTCGTTTTGCGGTTTTATATGTCTGTTGTCGTCAAATGTTTGTTTTTTTATTGACTTACGAAGTTTTTTTAGTGCGTCTAGGTTTGCTAGTTAATTAGTGATGCATTGTCCGCTTTTTCAGGATCTATACTTAGTGATGTATTGTCCGCTATTTCAGGATCTATACGTCTGTTTTTTTTTTTTGTTAATTATTTTAGCACTTTTTTCAAACATTTAGTGTTGGAAATCTTATTTCCCGTGGAATTTTTTGTCTATTTTACTCTTTCATTACTGTAGAGTAAAAATTGGCTTAATTGACCGGTTTGAGCCCCCAGTTAATAATGTAAAGATTTTCTATTTTATTTTAAAATTTTTATTAAAAAACCGTCTTCTTACAACTCCCTCTTCTTACAACATGCTTATAATAGACTTAAGACTACTTATATAGTTGTGGTTTGCTGGTAGGGATGTACTGCTGCATTCTTGATAAGGATGTTTTTATTGTTTTCCTGATAAATATGTTTCTATTATTTTCCTGATAAAGATGTTTTTACTATTTTTCTGATAGAGATTAGCCGATGTGGTTCGTCTAACCGATAGTGATGTTTGTTGAAGTGATAAGCATGTTTAACTATTCATATTTGATATTTGTATATATTCGTCTGTTTAGTTGATAAGAATTTTGGGTGAGCGATGTGTTCCTTAACTCGCGCCACTGTTAAAATTTCTCCTTCTTAGCTAGCTGTGGTGAAACACGCTCATCACATTTTGTTAGCTTTTGACAGTTCACACGCTTATCCGCTGTTGCAGAGAACGTATATTTATAGAGAAGGTCCAACAACGGACAAGCGTGTGAACTGTCAAAAGCTAACAAAATGCGATGAGCGTGTTTCACCACAGCTAGCTCAGAAGGAGAAATGTTAACAGTGGCACGTGAACAGAGCTGAGCATTTAATGAAAATTATGCTCAGAAATATATTTAGGATTGAAAACACGTTGTTTAAACCTAATCTTTATTAAGAGCAATGAATTATAAAATTAAATTTATGTTGCGATCCTCACGTGCGAAGCGATTGGCAGCTGCTATCCAAAAAGAGCGAATATAGAGGCAAACGTAAGGACGAATGAATGACAATGCGCGAATACAAAAATAGCGTAATGTCAAAAACAAGTGTAATAGAGTGATTAGTGTTGTAAAGCGATCATAATAATAAAATTATAAGTTATTGTAATTAGAATGTAAAAGATCGAAATTATGAAAATATAATTTAAGAATCTCGTTATGTTGGTACGCCACATTACTCCCCTCTTAGAAGCCGGGCAAGGTAGCCACAAAGGCGGGCTTGAGCCTATCGATTGTGGTTTTGATATGCTTGCCTCCTATTTCAATGATGTAGTACTTTGGTGTCCTATGTAAAATTTTATAGGGGCCCTTATACGGCGGTGAGAGCGATGGTCGAATGGAGTCATCTCTAATGAAGACTTGCTCGCATGATTCCAATGACGGATGAACGAACACTTTGTGTGTTGAGTGCCACGAAGTGTCTGCTGGTTTTAAGTCCTGCATGACTCGCCGAAGTTCGGTAACCATCTCGTGTTCGTTATTTGCTGGTTTACTATTCACCCAAAATTCCGAAGGTAATCTAAGTGTTGTTCCATAAACGAGTTCGGCGGGGCTAGCCATTAAGTCGTCCTTAAAAACTGATCGTAGTCCCAGCAAGATCAATGGCAAATATGTCGTCCACCGTTCGTGTTTGTGGCAGAGAATGGCTGATTTTAGAGTACTGTGCCACCTCTCAATCATACCGTTTGCTTGAGGATGGTATGGCGTCGTGCGAAGGTGGTTAATCCCGAGGAATTTCAGAAGTTCTCGAAACAGAGCGCTTTCAAATTGTCTGCCCAAGTCGGACGTTATATTTGTGGGGATACCAAATCGGGAAATCCATGCATTCACTAAGGCTTTTGCTACTGTCGGCGCTGTAATATCCGGCATAGGAATGGCATCGGGCCATCTGGTAAACCTATCGATTATCGTTAGGCAATAACGGCTGCCATCGGATAAAGGGAAAGGCCCAACGATATCAATGTGGAAATGCGAAAAGCGCTGTGTTGGCATTGTAATTCGCTGAAGCGTTGCTCTGTTGTGACGGACAACCTTTGACCTTTGGCACTGGATGCAATGTCGTGCGAATTCTCTGCTGTCACGTTGGATGGATGGCCATACGAAGCGCTCAGACATAAGGCGTGCAGTAGTTCTTGTTCCTGGATGAGCTAAATCGTGAATAGCATGCAAAGCGTTTGATCTGAACTTCTGCGTGATGAATGGACCCACCCTGCTGGTTGAAGAATCGCAATAAATTCTTCGCGAACTGGAAGCAACAGCAAATTTCGTTAGTTTAAGTGAATGAGGCTTATCACCTGACAACAGAGATAGGAGCTCTGTATCTGTGGTTTGGTCCTCAGCTAGTTGATCGTAATCCATGGACGTGAAGTTTATTGAATTAATACGTGACATCAAATCAGCAGGCGCGTTCTTTTTACCATCAACGTGACGAATATCTGTTGTAATCTGGGAAATGAAATCAAGTTGTCTCACTTGCCGGTCCGATGCTTTATCAAGGCGTTGTTGAAATGCGTAAACTAAAGGTTTGTGATCGGTGTAGATATGACACTGCCTACCTAAGACCATGTAGCGAAAATGGCGAAGGGACAGGTACAATGCTGTCAGCTCGCGGTCGTACGTGCTGTATCGCACCTCTGCCTTTGTAAATTTTCGGGAAAAGAAGCCGAGCGGTTGGAGGTGGCCATTAACCACTTGATTAAGTACTGCTCCCGCGGCGAAATTTGACGCGTCCACCCATAGCGATAACTCCGCATTGGGAACGGGGTGTGCGAGCATAACACAATTAACCAGTTGCATCTTGCAGGACTCAAAATAGCGCGTAGCTTCGTCGGACCACGTTAAAGGAGTGGAATCATTACGCGTGTTTGCTCCTATCATGTCAAAAAGGGGCCCTTGAGTTTCCATTGCGTGTGGCAGAAATCTACGATAAAAGTTCAACATTGCAAGAAACCGCTTTAGCTCTTTTGCTATTTTTGGTCGTTCAATGTTCCGAATAGCCTCTACGCGATTCTCTAATGGTCGAATACCATCCTTGGTGATGGAATGCCCCAAAAATTCGAGTTTCGTAACACCAAATTCCGATTTCGCTGCGTTAATTGTGAGGTTGTGCTCTCGTAATCGTTTAAACACCTGTCGCAGATGTTTTCGATGCTCCTCATTCGACTTTGAAGCTACACATACGTCGTCTAAGTATGTAAAAACAAAGTCAAGGCCACGAAATACTTCATTTATTATGCGTTGGAATGTTTGGGCAGCATTTCGAAGGCCGAAAGTCATCTTAGTGAACTCATAGAGTCCGAATGGCGTAGTTATAGCAGTTTTGCACACGTCGTCGGGGTGTACAGGCACCTGATGAAATGCCTTCTGTAGGTCAATTTTTGAAAAAATTGTATTGCCTGCTAACACATTTGCGAAATCCTGCAGAAACGGTAAGGGGTAACGGTCCGGTATTGTCTGTGCATTAAGGGCTCGGTAATCCCCGCATGGCCTCCATGTTCCATCGGCTTTTCGCACCATGTGCAGTGGACTGGACCAGTTACTGCTGGATGGACGGCAAATGCCCAACTTTAGAAGATAGTCGAATTCGGCTCGAGCTGCAGTTAATTTCTCTGGCGAGAGTCGTCGTGGCCGCGAAAAAACGGGCTGGCCATTCGTTAAAATCCGATGAGCTACAGCGGAGTTGGTTGACGTGCCCATTGGAGGTGGTCTGGTGATCTCTACAAATTCGTGAAGAATATCGGCGAAATTTGTGTCTGCGTTGATCGTCTTAACACTTATCCCAAGTGTTCTATAAATTGTGCAAACTGATTTTAAATCGGTCTTGCTATCACATAAACATCTCTGCTTGAGATCTACCAAAATACCGAAGTTACTCAAAAAATCTGCGCCGATAATGGCATGAGAGACGTCGGCGATCAGAAAATTCCAAACGAATTCGCGACGTAATTTTTAATTTAATTTTAATAGAACTTCACCGTATACTTTAATAGGTGAGCCGTTCGGGGCAAACAATTTCAATCCGGTGGTGTGGACTCTAGCTGTCTTCGTATTTGACGGTATTACGGACACATCAGCGCCAGTATCGATGAGAAAGCTAATGTTCTACGAAAGGTCAAAGATACGAAGTCGGTGGTTGTTGGCGACCTCAGGTTGCTTGCCAGTACCTGTAATCGTTGCAGCTGAGCAACATTATTGTGACGATGGCTTTTTGACAAAACTGCAGGGCTCACGGCACTTCGTAGCTTTGTCAGCAAATTTTCGATGGTACCAACAAAAGTTCTCCGAAGTATCACGTTGTGCGCTATGTCGTACTCTTTTAGTTCGTGAAGGTGACCTTGAACGAATACGGTCATTCTTAAAGTTAAGGTGCTTTTTCATACAGCGCGTTAATTCTGCGATTTCAGTTTTCAGGATAGAAATGTCGTTATTTGCAGATACAATGTCTACATGACCGTTTTGCCAACCGATGGATTCCACGATGGAGTCGGCAATTTGTGCTTTTTCGTCGAGCGGCACTTTCGCTGCGATTACCGCTGCTTGTACGTACGGTGGGAGACGCGTTACCCACAAATCGTTCAACAAACTGTCATTGAGGGTGGTGCCGGCAACACGCTTCATCTCGCTAAACAGCTCGCTGGGTTTTCGGTCACCCAGGGGCATGTCTTTTAAAACTTTTTGCAAGTGTCGTTGCTGACTATCGGTGAAATGATCAGTTAGCTTTTGTTTAATGTATTTGAATTTTTCAATGGAAGGCGCTGCTTCTATGATTGGCTTTAGCTCCAGAAGTTTATTTGGCGGAAGGCTCGCCAACACTATGTGAAATTTTCTAGTGTCGGAATATACGAGCGACGCCTGAAACCAAAATTCTAAAGCGTAGAAATAGGCCTCGATACTGTCTTCATTCATTTGAGGAAGCGGAATTCGAGGTACAGTGCTGTAATTCCCAGTAAGCGTAGCTTCCCCACCGCTGTTGCCAACTGCCATGCTGTCGTCCAGAGACATGATGTGGGAAATTTTCGAATTAAACAGATTCAAAAGCGAGGTTATACACGAGATGTTGCTTCAAAACGTAGGCTCTTGCACACGAATGGATGAATAGAAATACGAGTGAGAGTCTTCCTGCCACGTGCAGGCTCTTGCAATCGGATCAGCCGATGTAATTAACGGGATGCGGCAACTTCTAACGAGCACCCCAAAAAAATGTGCTTATGTGACTTTTCTCAATGCGCGCCGGCGAAGGCCTTTGCAAACGAGCGGCTTCCTTTTAATTGTGGTGCACAAACGACGGGGGTCACCAATTTAGGATTGAAAACACGTTGTTTAAACCTAATCTTTATTAAGAGCAATGAATTATAAAATTAAATTTATGTTGCGATCCTCACGTGCGAAGCGATTGGCAGCAGCTATCCAAAAAGAGCGAATATAGAGGCAAACGTAAGGATGAATGAATGACAATGCGCGAATACAAAAATAGCGTAATGTCAAAAACAAGTGTAATAGAGTGATTAGTGTTGTAAAGCGATCATAATAATAAAATTATAAGTTATTGTAATTAGAATGTAAAAGATCGAAATTATGAAAATATAATTTAAGAATCTCGTTATGTTGGTACGCACACATATACATTGTTGGCCTTTTGCTTATATTTTTATACGTTTACATGCCATCATATTAATTGTTATGATTATAACTTTGCGAATTTTTATGAATACATGCAAAACTGATAACATTTTAATTAAATTTTGCTATTTTCAAAATATATATTTGTAGTTAATGTGTGAATAACAGTTAATTTTTAAATAATACTTATGTTTGATAATATAATATAATTTCATATATGAATGTTTTTATATATGTACATACATACATACTATGTATATGCGATATACATGCTATGTACATATATGAGATGCTATCATAATATCCTTAAAAACTTAATATATTACAAAAATATTGTATGTAAATTACATTTCTTCATTTAAATTTTCATACGCATCTACATATTAGCACATAATTACATACATACATATGTAAGTACAATTCAAATTCAAATCGTGATATTATCATCTATCAGTAAAAAGTGTGCGCGCACTGCTCTATATGTACATACATACGCATATTTGTACGGCATTGCCCAACAAATAATGTATACACAAACCAACATACAAATACATATTCGTACACATGTAAATATGTCGCTCGTTTCATTTCAAATAGCATCATACATGCTTACATTCGTACACATGTAAATATGTGTGTATGGCATTCCCCAACAAATAATGCACACAAAACATACATACTTATATGCGTTCACATGTAGACATGTCACCCGCAAAAATTACGAATATTGTTCTACAAAAACAACAATGCTTTCAAAGAGCGTCAGCAGCGTCACAAGTTAATATGGCAGCCAAACAGTCGATGCCCAAATTTGTAGAAAAACACCTAACAACAATATTTTCATTCATGAACGCAAGCGCAATTTTAACAGGCAAACTTGCTTCATTCATAAAAACAAACACCATTACATCTCCCCGAGCATGCCTTTGCCAGCAAGCGTCTTTTCGCGACGATGGCAAAAGCTAAAAATCACAAATTTAACAATTTCTGACATTTGCATGAGAAGGAAAAAGTGACAACCCGGCAAATATAAGCATAGAATAAAATTGACAACATAGTTTATTAGTTGATTTTCACGTCAAGAAATTTGCCAAGAAAAATATGTATTCCATATTCCTCTGATTTATGTGTACAGTAAATCCCGGTTAAGTAGTATTCCGCTTAAATGAAAATCATCCCTCTTAACTGCCCTTATCTTGCTGCATCTCACGGTTTGTTATTTAAATACATAGAAATTATTGTTTTAAGTACACTCGATATTTGTCAAGGAATGTAAAAAATATTGTTACGTGGCTTGCAAAAATCTGCGTCGATATGTATGCAAGCTCACACACAAACATACATATCTACGCTGGTTTGTTGGCGAAGCTGGTACAGCGGCAAGGGAAGCAGTGGCAATTGGCGATCGTTCGTTTGTCTTTTCGGCACAACTCGGATTTTCCACCAACAACACAATTATGTGACGAGTCAGTCTTTCGACACATTGACATGAAAGCAAAAAATATGAGCTTCGCCTTTGGTTGTCCGCGTCAACGGAAATTTCGCATGAAGTATTGAATGCACATATTTACGTACATTTGTTGCATGTAGACAAATTTACAAACATTATACGTATGGTTCTTTTATATTTGTTAACATGCAAATATAATTATATATGGGCAAATGTGCGACCGCTTGGTCTTTTAACATGATATCGAAAAGTTTATTGACCAAAGCAAATATTTATTTAAATATATAAATATACATATGTATGTCGTACCAAACCCATATAAAATGCTTATAGGTAGTAAAACAAATTTTATTGAATTACTATATATGTACATATATTTGCACAGATTTTATGGAATTCATCATAAAATAGCTCCATTTTAATATATATATGTACATCCTTTTGTACGTGCTTTCAAAATAAATATACATACATATTAGGGCGGGTCGATTAAAAAATCGTCCATTACTCTATGAAAATCATATTCTAGGGATCAAAATAAGATACTTTACCGAAGGAACCATACCTCTGAAACGAATTCTGATGTCCCCCAATTTGGGTCCAACTTTTGGGTAGGGGCAAATTTTGAAAAATCTCACTTTGACCCATTTAGAGTGCTCCAATCGAGTCCAAATGTATGACCGACCCCCACTAACTTTGGACGGCCGATCCACCCATGCCAGTGGCACACCCCCTGGAACTCCCCTGGGGGGTTCCCCATACAATCATTTAAAAAAATCACCATTTTTGGTGATTTACATGAAAAAATCAGCTAAATTGCTATGTTTTTTCTTTATTTTTATTTATTTATTTATAATAGTATATATTTTTTCTCTTAAGAAATTTATTTAGTCAGAACATATGTAAATGAAAAAAATTAATTTAAGTGAGTTATAGAAAATAAATTTAAAAAAAAATTATTGTTTGAAGTCTTTTTTACTTTCAAGTCTGGGCAATTTCACACGGCTCTCTAATGTCGTCGCCATAACAGCCTCTACATTTTCCGGTAGAACCCGTTTGGAAACGCTAGCTAGCAATTGAACATGTCGTTCCGTTCCTTGTATGTGTGATGGAATTTTTGGATCATTAAACGGTGGATCATCTTGATTTAAATATTCTTTCCATGTAACGTACGGAATGCTTCGCGTGAATGGTGGTTCAAATACGATATTTATATCATTCAAATTGATCATTTCCGTATAACTTGTGCAATTAAAGTTTATATCTGGTTTTTTATAAACTCTAAGTTCCATTGGCTCGTCAACATCGATTCGTTAGCGTAGAATTTTCTTGATTGCACAGTCGCGCTTTTCTTTCCTATCATCAAACAACATTGATAACAAGATATTTTCCAAATGCGCATAATATGAATTATCATTAATTACTTGATTGACAATTTTTCGTAAGCGAGGTTCTAGAAATCGTGACCAACCAATGAACTTGAAAAATAATGCACCGCCGTACACGACAGAGCTGTAATACTTGATATTGAAGTTCATTGGCACATAACATTATACCAACCAGAATACTTAAATTTGCATCTGGATTTTCCGTTGTCACATATAATCGCAATAATCTAGCGGCCTTGGTTAGCCACCGAGAATGTACAATTTTCCCTGGTTTGATGTTAGCCAGATCCACCGGAACCACGCTGTATAAGTACTTCGAATCGGTTGAAAATTCTTTTTTTTCTGGAGCAGGGGGCATATTTTGCAACTCAATTTTCTGGAAGCCGTCCACCACCTAAAAATATATAATAATAAAATAATTAAAAATGGTTGACAATTATAATAAATGAGTGATAGCAATAACTTACCGGAAGAATTTCACAAGTTTCGATTTGACGGCTCAGTTTTCCGGTTGCCGATCTTGGTCCAGTGCTGGTTGATTTATCCAAAGCTTCAAACAAATGCCGAAACGGAAGTTCGTTGAAGTGTAGAAGGCAAACAAACCAATATAATGGTCTTTTTAACAGCAATTCGAATCGTCGTATAATTCCACCGTGTGGGCCAGTGTTTGTTGGCTCACCGTCAGTGCATATTCCAATTAACGTATCCAGTGATATATTTTTATCGTTGAAAAAAACATTTAATTTGGTTGTTTTGTATTCAGCGGTTTCATGTTCCAGTCTTAGGTAACCAATCAATTCAGAATAGGGTTCTCTCAAAATAACAAGATAAGGTTCTTTTACCATCCTAGTATGATACTTCTCATCAATTTTATCTATCGTTAAAATATCATCTTTTCTGCCATCGAATGAAAACGCTAACAAATTGGTATCATCTAACCGTTTGCGAAGCACTTCTTGTCTGCATTTCTCTTTTTCTCTGCGAACTTTCGATTTATCCATGATGAGAGGTTTCCCATGCTTATCTTTAATTTTAAAATCTTGCAAAAGAGCGGTTCTTAATGCTGATGCTACTCTGTCAGACACACCAAATCTGTCACATACCAAGGCAAAGTTAAAACAATCGTATCTCTCTGTGTATTGTGAATTTGTGCTTCTATCCATATCTTCTTGTCCATCCATATCACTTGTGGCGGTGCGTATGTTGAATCATCGGGATCTTGGTATGTTGGCATTGATGACATAGACGTTGCTCCTTGCTCTTCAGTCTCCATCATAAATGCATTCATTGTTAGTCTTATCTGATTATGTTGATCGTGCATGAACTCTTTGAGGCGTTCGGGAACCCAACCGCATGCACATGGAGCAGCCTTCAAATCGCATTTACATGTTCCAATGTAAAAAATTGTTTCCAGAGATTTTACATACTCTGTAAATTGTTGGGTGTTGTTTCTTCTCTTGATTTGCTCTTGATACTTGTCAAGCAATTTATTCAATTTATTACATACACTTTTTTTCAGCATTATTTCCATACCAAGTTTTTCCCAAATTCCAATCAACTTATCTTGTACTTGAATAGTGAATGATTTATGGGAAAACTTTTTTTGTTCTGTTTTAGCACGTTCGCTTAAGTAAAAATAATATCACAAGATATCCAGATGGGTTGGTAAATTAAGATCAGTCAAATCAGTAGACACACCAAAAACAGTAACATCATGCTTGGGTATATGACTCATTGGGTTTTCGATAGTTGTTGATGTAGTTGCTTCATCTTGCGGTGTAGAGGATGGTGGATTCATTGTAAACTTTTTGAGGTAATAAGAATGAAATGGTAATTGTAAAGTAAGACGCGTAGGGTTTCGGTCACATCTTAACACTAATCTACTGTACATACTGACAGTATGTACACATATCTTAAGCATAAGTGTTTTCAAGGGCAAAAACAATTGTCTATTGTTAGTTTAAGATCATTTGCGATCTCAAGGGCAGACAATGCTTTACATTGCATACATTAAATACTAAGGTCACTAATCAATATACCTGAAATGAACATTTATTACATTGTTGATAGAAATGGGTATTTGTAAATACATATCTACGTTTAAGACTAGATTCGTTTGCGCTGGCGATAGTGAATATAAATATTTGAACTATGATATTTGTATCCTTACAAAAATATCTTCTTTAAAATTAATTAATTTCTTTTCTATAAGTCACTTAAATTAATTTTTTTTCATTTACATATGTTCTGACTAAATAAATTTCTTAAGAGAAAAAATAGATATTATTATAAATAAATAAATAAAAATAACAAAAAAACATAGCAATTTAGCTGATTTTTTCATGTAAATCACTAAAAATGGTGATTTTTTGAAATGATTGTATGGGCAACCCCCCAGGGGAGTTCCAGGGGGTGTGCCACTGGCATGGGTGGATCGGCCGTCCAAAGTTAGTGGGAGTCGGTCATACATTTGGACTCGATTGGAGCGCTCTAAATGGTTCAAAGTGGGATTTTTAAAAATTTGCCCCTACCCAAAAGTTCGACCCAATTTGGGAGACATCAGAATTCGTTTCAGAGGTATGGTTCCTTCGGTAAAGTATCTTATTTTGATCCCTAGAATATGATTTTCATAGAGCAATGGGCGATTTTTTTGCCTCCCCACAAATCGACCCGGCCTAATGTATATATATATGTATTATCGTTTCACCAAGGTGCCGTTCTTTTTGTCTCGAAGGACCATGAATCCTTCACTAACTCACCTTCTTTACCACCACAAGATTTTGTATTAGAAAGGAAAAAATGGAGTTGTATGTAATTGAGTATATGCGTGTATATATGAACTGCTGTTTTCTTGTTTGAGCACAATGTATTTCACTTTATAAATGCAAAAGAAAGTATAGTAGTTAAAATTTTTTATAATTCGGAAACTGGATGATAACGGCGAAACTCGGAAAAAAAAAACGCTGATGCCGCTCGATGATGAAAAACTCGGGAAGAAACGCTGATGTTGCTTGGTTCAACGGTTCGCACACGCGTGCTCGCTGCTAAGATCGAAAACGAAGTGAGTTGCCGTTGTCTTTTTGGTTCCCTTATTTTCTTTTGTGTGTGGAATCAGCTGGCGTGATGAGGTTGGGTGGTGTGTAGTGTGGAATGTGGGCTGTAAGCTTTGATGGTTTGTGAAGTGAGTATGATGAAGGTGCGTGTTAGTGTTGTGAAATTGAGTTGATGTGGTGTATGTGTGGATGTCCGGGGGAGGATGCTCATTTGTACAAAGTAAAAGATTTCTATTTTTAGTAAGCAGTGTTGTCACAGCACTAAATCCACGTTCACACAAATATGACGATGGGAATGCTATCAAGAATCGTTGAACGATTGACCACAATCCAGGGTACAATTGCGGGATCGGTTTTTGTAGCCAAAATTCTTGGTAACCATTTTTGAACTTGATTTTTATTTCTTCGTTTGTTGTCAATTCTATAAGTTCTTCTTCCAGCTGAGGTGACATTGCTGTGTTGACGTTTGAAAACGGATCCAACACCCAGTCTAATATTTCCAAGTTCAAAATGTCCTGGTATCGTTCGGTGAAGTCAATGTGGAGGTGTTCCAAGTAGGCAAACAATTCGTCGTTACTGCATGATACTGATAAATTCGGAAAATTGTGAAACTCACGTCTGCCCAGATTATTTTTGTGTAGAAGCAGTTTGGCTGCGAAAGCAGCAACGACGTTTTTTGTTTTAATTAAATTTGGTTCATCGCCTTGCAGTTGGAGATTCATGTCGTTGAACAATTTATACAGGTTTGTCATGTAAGCAATATCATTATTTGATGTTATGAGCTTGTCTTGAAATTCTGTATCTTTAGTTTCCAAGAACTCTAAAACAGAGTCAAACAGTTTGTAGAATCGAGTCAGACAATTGCCTCTTCATAGCCAACGAACTTCAGTATGAAACAGCAAACGATTGAAATCTTCGTCAATAGTAACGCAAAGCTGATGAAATAATCTATCATTCAAAGAGCGGTTGCGGATTTTATTGACTGCTTTGATGACATATTGCAGTGATTGAAATAGTTTTTCACTTAAGTTTCTAGCAACTAAATCACCATGTACACCAAAGACATCTGGAATTTTATTTTTTAAGTACGCTATTATGCCTTTATGGCACCCTATCATAGCCGAAGCGCCATCCGTAGCAATTGAAATAATATTTTTCAAAGGAATCTCTTTCTCATCGCAAAACTTTTCCAATATATTGAATATGGTTTCGCCTTTTGTATCGGTCTCTAAATTTCTAGCAAATAATAGTTCTTGACATATTTTCTCATCTTTAATAAACCTCACGTAAGACAACAACAATGCTTCATTAGTTGGTAAAGTGGACTCACCGAGCTGAATTGAGAATTAGCTTGTCCTCAGGTGATCGCACAATGATTCTTCAATGTTTTCAGCCATTTAATCAATTCGTCTTTGCACAGAATTATTACTCAAAGGAATTTTTCGGATAAGATCTGCGGCCGGTTTATGAAGTGTGAACTCTTCTCCGATGTTATGTGGTTTGCCTTTTTGAGCAATTAACAAAGAGATATTGTACGAAGCTCGAAGTCCGTCGTCATCTCGCTTAGCAGCCGCCGAAAATAGTTTTTCTATACTTGGCTGAGTATTATGCTTCTTCTCTAGGTTTTGAAAATATGCTACATTCTTGTCTCTCTTATCTGGATGCATTTTATTCAAATGATCTTGCAGTCTTGAAGGCTTCATTGCTTCATTCGAAAATGTGCTTAGACATAGAAGACACAAAAGAGAGGATGGTTTGTGGGATTTTCAATGAATCCGAATTTAATGTATTCCGCACAGTATTGCCGTCTCTTCTTTTTTACTTCCGACATTGTTTTGCTTTGAGAAATACGTTTAACTACGCGAGTAGTGTAAAGGAGGCGTAAGTAATGCTCATCTATTGCGCGCAAAACCGCAAATGAATATAAAATAAATATTACATTGTTTATATAGGAATGCTTAAGCACAATTATTATAGAGTAGTCCAAAATATGAATTCTTATTTTTCCTAGAAATACATTTGTAAAAAAAGGATCTTTCTACTTTTCGTATTATCTTATTTTTTCCAGAAATACATTTGTAAAAAAGGATATTTCTCCTTTTCTTATTATCTTTTTTTTTTCTCAGAAATACATTTTACAGAAAAAAGGATCTTTCTCCTTTTTTTATTTTCCTCAGAAATACATTGGTAAGAAGGGATAAAGATCCTTTTTTTTCCACATAAAAGATTTAAGGAGTTCAAAAGCTTAAAGCTACATCAGCTCGAACCTACCTACCCTACACTTTTGCGCAAATGATTATATTATGATAGCAAAAGCCCACATACAGAAATGAAACGGAGCGACCGATTGACATGATTTTCATTTTTTTATATTCAATAAAATTAGACAGATATACGAACTACGCGGAGAGAAACATAGAACCGAGTTTGAGCAATCTTTTAATTCATATTAGTTGATGTTCACAAGTTGTTGTTGAGAGTCGAGAGCTCATGTAGTCGGTGTCTAAGAGGCCTCCTAGCTAAATAAAATTACAAATAACCCCCCTGACCTCTACACAACGCCCCCGTTTTCTTTCTGGGTCTCTTACCGTCCCCCTTGACACCTGCAGCGCCCACAAAGAGGCGTTATCGCCCACTTTGGGAAACACTGATCTAGATGGTGAAATTTAATGTATCTGGCGTAGTTAGTTATGGATTTTTGCGCTTTTAGTAGTTTTTAACAGTACCGTTATATAAGAAGTGAGCGGGGTTATCCTCCTATCTCATCTATTCGCACAATATCGGTAGAGGTTTTTTACGTCCACGCCCACTATTTAAAAATTTGTTACCCAGTGCTACTGGGATCCTCTGTGCCACATAACAATCTTATATCTTAATTTAGTGCTTAGTTATGGCGCAGCCTGCACGGACGGACGGACGGAAAGACAGACAGACAACCGGATTTCAACTTTTCTTGTCACCTTGATCATTTATATATATATACTAGCTGACCCATACACGTTGTCCTTCGTGAAATTATGTGTTTTGAAATGAAAAGAAAGTTGAATTTACGTTGTGTTAAAAATCATTTATTTTCGATTTTCCTAAATTTTTTCAATGAAGCTCAGTTTGATAAAAAACATTTTTTGGATTCTATTCCGGTACGTAAAGATGTTTTCCAACTTGGGAACACGCCACATATAACAATGTTGGCATAAACATTCGTGATTAGTTCATATTTCGTTGAAGTGAATTGACAAAAGGCAGGTGTAATTGATATCAAATCACTGAAACCGAAATTTGCCTCTTTCCAATTCTTATCGAAAATGTAAAATGTCTTCGGCAATGTAATTTTGTTTGTATTCCATAATTGACGCGGATTTGAAGGCTGATATATCGAAATCGTCATCGCGAAAAGTGTGCGAACTTCATGCATGCTAAGTGTCTATCGAATCGTCCATCGTTTGATTCCATTGATTATCATGTTCCAGCTATTGTAATTGCTGGCATGCTTCTCAAAAAATTGCACAAACTTTACCATTCACAGTACGCAATGAATCAAATGAAATTGAACCACGTACATTTATCAATAGCAACCGAAGTATGTTAGGTTAGATGGCTGATCAAAGATCACACGTAGACTAATAATGTAGTCCTTTTTGATGCCATTGAAAAAGAACTCCCGTGTTCGGACTTACAGATTGGCGAAGCGCTTTGTTGCCAATACATAGTTATACAGACGCTTAACTTCAACACCCGCCAGTTTGGTGGGATGTCCAAAGGTATGCGCCCTCAAGTGTCTAAGTCTTGACCTCCCAAACGCGGGGCAGTCAAGCAGGAAGAGCTGACTTTTTTCTACCGCGTCTTCTTCAAATAGCTTCCACAGTCAGCATCCGGTAAGATACCTATTCTTTCCGCATGTAAGCCAATAGGTCAATGGCCTGTTAAGAGTCCCACTAATAATGAGAGGTTAGCCTTACTGAGGGCTAAGAGATCATTAGATCTCCTGCGATATATCCTGGGCCAGAAGGTCTTTGCAACCGCACAAGTACCGACGCTGGCCCAGCGTTGGACTAGCATTCGCGCGGCCCAGCTATCTAGTAATAGAACACACGAAGATACAGGAGCACCGATCCGGTCCTATTCTACCGATAATGATTCTAGGGTGCCTTTCCTTGCTAACTCATCAGCTTTGCAATTACCTGCAATTCCGCTGTGGCCCGGCACCCATACCAGTCTAATCACAAAAACTCTAGCTGCTAGAGATAGCGACATTAGACATTCTTCGACGAATACTGAACGCACTGTGAATGAGTTCAAGGCTAGTATTGCCGCTTTACTGTCTGAGTGAATGGTCACTTCTCAGAAGGTGGATGCACTCCGTAGCAGCAAATCTGCTACTACAGTAGTCGGGAAGTCAACAACAGGAGTTGATAGAGAGCTCCCGACAGTAGACCCCTCCACCAACCTTACCCCCAAGCTTTGACCAATCCGTGAAGAAGCTTGCTGCCCCTCTCCTCCAACGGCTTTTTCCCACCCATATCTCCCTCGTAGGTATATAGGCAGAGAAGGAGCCGCCATGATCCAGATGATCCGGTATGCAGTCAAAGTTTGTGAAGATATCCGAATGTTCAGATACGCGTTCTTTTAAGAATTCAGGTTCTCTGAGAACCGAAGTATAATCAAGCGTCGTTTTTTGGGTGGGTTATGTAAATTAGTCTTAAGCAATTAGTTGAGAACACACCTGAATGTCCATCTACTGGTTGGCCTTTATTTCTGCCTAACTACATAGGTTGCTATATATATTTCTGGACTAGGCAACAATAAGTATTGCCAGGTGCAATCTGACATTTCCATTGGAAAGTTTGACATTTTTTAGGATAACATCACTCAGAACGTTTTGTCATTTAATCGTGAATTTTTTACAGGGAATTAGAAAATTCATCTCGGCCAAAAAAAGGAATTTTTGTGCGATCATTTTTCACAACTTTCGACGTGGATTATCATGACAAGAGTGCATCGATGAACTAAAATCTTTGTATGGCTATGAAGCACCATCCTATAGCACTGTGAAAAACTGGTACAACGAATTCAATCGTGGCCGACGCTCGCATTCCATGTATAATATCAAGGTATTTCGGAATATAGCAATGTTCTCGCAAAGGGATCACTAACGAAAGTTGAGAAAAAACTCGTCATTGCTAGTTTTGTTGCTGGCGGTGTTTCAACCGGCTGTACTGTGTTCTCTGAAAAACACTCTTTGGCTATTCTCCAAATGAGCAAGTCGGAAAACGTTCATGAATTGCAAAACTAAATACCCCACAAAGCACTTTATTGCAGTTCACGTATCGACCATTTGATACTTGCTGATCTCATCTCGTTCAAGATCAATAGCCGCCATGTTGCTTTCTTTGGTGACATATTTGCAAACGTTTCACCAAACTACAATGTCAAACATTGACATGAATTTTTAATGTGATTTAGACAACAGTGGCGGATATGGTACGATCCATATGTTGTCGACTTCGATATTCACTCCTCTAAGTTGAATGGTAAATTGTCTGCCATTTTCGTCTGATGAGCTACGATGATAGAGCGGATATCCATCATTTCCGGTTTGGGTTTCCGAAAAAAAGCACGTGGATAGTGTTTCGTGCATTTATTGTTAGACACACAAATCGAAATAGGATTGTGGTTTCCGCAAGGTCCATGAACCATATTGGTTTTCGTCACTTCGTATAATACTGGATCTTTTTCTGCATCAGGAATTTTCGCAGAAATGATTCCATCAATTTCATCTGGTGAAACCACCATCTACCATCCAAAGAAGAATGTGTGCGTGCGGCAAACATCTTTTTTGAAACTCAACACAGCACATCCAGTATGTGACTTCATCATATATACATACGTTGCTTCAAGATAAAGTCCATCAAACATCGTAGCTGTTGTTCGAAAAGTCGTGCTGTGACATTGTAACGACCGTTTGCTGATTGACCGCAATCCAAAATTCCACATGTGTGTCATCGCATCCTGGGAGTACTTGTTCATGTGCCTTGTTGTGCCATAAGTTGATGGCAAAAAGATCGTCGACCGATATTAGCAAGACCTCTTTGTGGCTTCGTAACAAATTTCAATCTGTAATTGATTATGTCGTCTGAAACACACATAAAGTTTTCACTGAATAATTTTCAATAATTTTTCTTTTAAATAGCCGGAATACAAAAGCAAGTGACCGAAATTGAATGATTCAATTCACAAATCAATATATTGGAAAACAAAAGAAAAGAAAATTGTATGAAAACAGTCACTTTTTGGAAATTTCCAATTTTTCGACTTTTTCTTATGAAAAGTATAAGGGTTTTTAGTTCTAAACCTTTCCAGATCCACAGGGAACAACTTCTGAAAATTGCATGAATATTGGTTCAGCCGTTCTCGAGCCTTAGCGTTACTACCAAACAAACATTAATTTTTACTTACATATATAATATGTATATAAAAGAAAACGATTGCATGGAAAAATGAAAAGGGCTGTTTTTAGGGGTTTCCGGGTTAACAAGAATTTGTCAAATCGGTCCAAGCGTTGTTGAGTTATGCCCTTAGCAACAAATTTTTCGAATTATTTTTATATTATAGATGCAACTTTCGTGATTCTTACATAAGAACCTTCTCCTAATAATAGAAAATACAACAAAAAAATAATTAGTGAAATCGGTCCAGCCATTTTCGCGTGATTCCATGACCAAGGGAAAAATGGATTCATTTTTATATAGTTACATATATAGATAACGCTGTATCTATCTCGTTTAGTTTTATGTGATACGTATAATCGTTAGGTGAACAAAACTATAATACTCTGTAGCAATTGGTTGCAAGAGTATAAAAATTATGACGGCTTATCAAATGCAAGTAGAACATACTAGAGGAACCGTCCACGTTTTACTGTGGCTGTTACATATGTACGTAGGACTACTAATACCATTTTTATGATTTATATTATTTAGATTATGACTATTAGTTAAGGAGATATAGAATTTTTGGTGAAGTTGTGTTAGCTTACAAAAATTGAATCAAAAAGCATTTCGTGCGTTAATAAAGCATTGGTTTTTGGAGGAAAAATACTGTTGAATTTGGGCTGTGCACCAGTGAAATCAACCCAGTAAAATCGATGGTCAGCCTAGCGTACTGCATATTATGAAATGGTTCTCAAGCGTGGAAAGACAAAAAAATCGACTGGCAAGGTTATGGCATCAGCCTTTAGGGATGCACGTGTTATATTATTCATCGAATGATTACTGAGCCAGTTTTATTTCGTTGCACTGTGTATTTGGTTGCATTTCTATTCTACTATTCCCAATATTTAGCAATTTTATTATTTTTTAGGAAGAATCAGTTTGAAATTGTACGCATATACATATGTAACGGTTGGGCCATCTAACGTTTTAAATTTGAATTATCTATATTTCGACATTTTAAACGTCAAATACCATTCGGAAAGTGACAGATATTCAGTAAAAAGTCTAAAATTTACGAAATGGGTCGCTATTCACTATGAGAAAACTGGGAAATATTGAAAACTTTTTTTCAAAGTGGTAAGTCTTCAACCCAAACTGTGAGAAATTTGGCAAAAAAATGGACAGACAAAAAGTGCCATCAGTTCAATTTGTGCAACAATTTGTCAAGTGTGTGCGTGAAACTGGCTTGCTGATAGATAAACCAAAACGTCAACGTTCATTTCCCGCGCGTTTAACCGAAAATATTGCGACTGGCTGAAAATGTTAGTGAGAATCCATCCACCTCAACTCGCCGTCGATCGCAAGAATTAAACATTCCGCGAACAACTTTGCGACGAATGTCCTCGCTATGAAGCCATATAAAGTTCAACTGGTGCAACAGCTGAAGCCACTTGACCACCCAAGCCGTGTACAGTTCCCAGATTGGGCAGAAGATCGTTTGACCGAGGATGCTCAATTTCACCGAAAAATCATCTTTTCAGACGAGGCTCATTTCCACCTCGATGGTTACGTTAACAAGCAGAATTGTCGCATTTGGGGCACAGAAAACCCGCACGTAATCGTCGAGAAGCCAATGCACCCAGCACGAATCACTGTATGGTGCGGATTTTGGTCTGGTGGCAATCGGCCCATTTTTCTTCGAAAATAAAGAAGGAACCGCCGTAACCATCAATGGTGAGCGATATCGCGCAATGTTAACCGAATTTTTCTTCAAGCAAATTGAAGAGGAAGACTTGGACAATATTTGATTCCAGCAGGACGGCGCTACGTGCCATACAGCAAACGCTACACTCAATCTTTTACGCCCTATCTTCGAAAATCGCATAATCAGCAAAAGAGGTGATGTGAATTGGCCTCCCAGAGGCTGAGGTTTAACTCCGTTGGACTATTTTCTGCGGGGACCTGTTAAAGATAAATGTTACGCCAACCATCCAGAAACAATTCAAGATCTAAAGTACGAGATTCAAGCTGCTGTATCTGCCATAAGGCCTGAAACCATAGAGAAAGTACTCCAAAATTGGGTGGATCGGATAAGCTACTGTAAACGCAGCCGTGGTGGTCATTTGTCCGAAATTGTTTTCCAAAAATAAATTTCATTAAACAACCTTTCAAATAAACGTTAGACCTTTGAAAAATATCAAGCCGTTTTTTTATACTCTCGCAACAAAGTTGCTAAGGAGAGTATTATAGTTTTGTTCACATAACGGTTGTTTGTAAGTCCTAAAACTAAAAGAGTCAGATATAGGGTTATATATACCAAAGTGATCAGGGTGACGAGTAGAGTTGAAATCCGGATGTCTGTCTGTCCGTCCGTCCGTGCAAGCTGTAACTTGAGTAAAAATTGAGATATCATGATGAAACTTGGTACACGTATTTACTGGCTCCATAAGAAGGTTAAGTTCGAAGATGGGTAAATCGGCCCACTGCCACGCCCACAAAATGGCGAAATCGAAAACCTATAAAGTGTCATAATTAAGCCATAAATAAAGATATTAAAGTGAAATTTGGGAGGGGCATATTTGGACGTAATTTTTTTCGGAAAAGTGGGCGTGGCCCGCCCCTACTAAGTTTTTTGTATATATCTCGGAAACTACTATAGCTATGTCAACCAAACTCTATGGAGTCGTTTTCTTCAGGCATTTCCATATACACTTCAAAAATAGAAGAAATCGGATAATAACCACGCCCACCTCCCATACAAAAGTTGAAAATCACTAAAAGTACGTTAACCGATTAACAAAAAACGTCAGAAACACTAAATTTTACGGAAGAAATGGCAGAAAGAACTGCACCCAGGCTTTTTTTAAGAATTGAAAATGGGCGTGGCGTCTCCCACTTATGGACCAAAAACCATATCTCAGGAACTACTCGACCGATTTCAATGAAATTCGGTATATAATATTTTCTTAACACCCTGATAATATGTATGAAATATGGGTGAAATCGGTTCACAACCACGCCTTCTTCCAATATAACGCTATTTTGAATTCCATCTGATGCCTTTTCTGTATAATATATACATATTCATATATATAGAATAAATGAAGTGTACGTAGGAAACATTTTGCTATTTGTAAAAACATATCTTTAGAATTTAAAAATATAACATTTAATTATTAAAATATATAATACTTATTACTTCTAAGTCAAACCTACCTGTGTAATCTTATTCATGTAAGAAATAAAATGTGCATTAACTTCGAAAAACGATTGTTTTTGTTTTTTTACATATTCCTCAATACAGTTAAAATAAATGAAAATACAATTCAATACTCAAAGTACACAAATTGATCTAATCTAGTTAATTTTACAGAAAATAAAAAAATATGTAAGTGACGGATAATGAAATCTCGATTATCACTTTATCATGCGAGAATATAAAATGTTCAGTGACACCCGAACTTAGCCCTTCCTTACTTGGTTTTATTGACTTTTTAAATTAAAAATTTTTTATGGCCCACCCGTTACTTCATCGTTCCCGTTTAAGTATTGCACTGCTCTGTAAAATGCTTCGAAAATATTTCTGTATATCTCATATTATAATAGACCTGGGTATCAACACTCCATTTATTTCTCTATATTTTATGCTAGATTTCCTAGCGTTTGGTTTGTTATGAATGCATTTGTGTCCTTCGACCATAGACTAACAAAGTATCCACAATGCCTTGACGACGAAAATGTCAATGCCATTTTTTCTTGTGTTATTAAATATACCTGACGTGTTCGCCCTCAAAAAAACTGCCTGGTTCAGGAGCAAAATCAATATAAGTCATGTTACAAGCATTTATGGATATACAAATTTTAACTTATTTCTTTCCATTTTTGAATAACTAAAATTTTCAAATGATTCTTACATGAATTTTGAACAAGTGCTTATAATTTAATTTTTGTATTTATAAAAAGTATCCTTTGTCCTTACCCGGTGTCTAAGCTATCTCCCCACCAATTTTAGGACAAATCAATTCAGCCGTTTAAGAAATGAAATATTTAAATGATTCCTACAAATATAAATTTTTAATAAATGCTTATGATTTCAATTATAATTTTTATTTATGAATTGAGTCCTTACTCTGGTTCTAAGCTACTTCTCCAATAATTTCCAGCCAAATCGGTTTAGCCGCTCTTGAGTTATAAATGGTGTAACCAACACTTTTTGAATCTAGTGCCCCCTGGTGGCGCCATCTATAAGTCGACTAGTGCGTTAGAATCTGATATCTTTATCGATTGTCCAGTGAGAATTTCGTGGCATTTCAATGATCGGAAGTGAAGTTATTGCATTTAAAGTATCAGTATGTTTGTCTTAGGAGGATGGAGTCATGTGTAGAAGTTCACGCAAGTGAGGAAAGTTCTCTGATCGCCATTCACTTGGGAGTGGCCAGAAACGATTCTTTTACATATGACTCAAGCAGCTCACGACTTCCGGTCTTTGACCAAGTATCCTCTGGGTAGCCTAAGAACATCCGCTTGAAGGTGAGCTAAAGTGAGAAGGCGAAACATCCCCTGCATAGGGTTGTGCGCTGGGTTTGGGACCCGCCACGTAAAAAAACACCCCCAATGAAAAGGAAAAAACAGCCTCGGATGAGAGACCCCCTTTTGATGACGACCATGGCAAAATAAGGACTATGATTTGAGGGCATGCACCTGGAATGTCCGGTCCCTTAATTGGGAAGGTGCAGCTGTCCAGCTGGTAGATGTCCTCGTAAAGATAAAGGCTGACATCACCGCCGTCCAAGAAATGCGATGGACGGGACAAGGACAGAGACGAGTAGGTCCTTGTGACATTTACTACAGTGGCCATATAAAGGAGGGCAAGTTTGGTGTTGGATTCGTGGTGGGAGAGAGACTCCGTCGCCGAGTACTATCATTCACTCCGGAGAATGAACGTCTAGCCACAATCCACATCAAAGCGAAGTTTTTCAACATATCGCTGATTTGCGCCCACGCCCCGACGGAAGAGAAGGACGATGTGACCAAAGATGCCTTTTATGAGTGCTTGGAGCGCACTTATGAGAGATGCCCCCGCCACGATGTCAAAATCGTGCTTGGCGACTTCAACGCAAGGGTGGGCAAAGAAGGTATCTTTGGCACTACGATCGGTAAATTCAGCCTCCACGAGGAAACATCCCCAAATGGGTTGAGGCTGATCGACTTCGCCGGGGCCCGAAATATGGTTATCTGTAGTACTAGATTCCAGCATAAGAAGATACATCAAGCTACCTGGCTGTCTCCGGATCGAAAAACCATCAACCAGATCGATCTTGTTGTGATAGACGGAAGACACGTCTCCAGTGTTTTAGATGTGCGTGCGCTCCGAGGTCCTAACATCGACTCGGACCACTATATTGTTGCAGCCAAATTTCGCACCCGCCTCTGTGCAGCAAAAAACGCACGCCAACAAACACAAGGAAGGTTCGACGTCGAGAAGTTGCAATCACAACAGACAGCCGAACGTTTTTCTACTCGGCTTGCACTCCTGCTCTCTGAGAGCACTCGTCAACAACTCGGTATAAGGGAACTGTGGGACGGCATTTCAAACTTCTTACGTACAGCTGCAACCGAAACCATTGGTTTTCGGAAAGTGCAAAAGAACAGCTGATACGACGAGGAGTGCCGTGTCACAGCGTAGAGAAAACAAGCTGCCTACCTCGCAACGTTACGATCGACCACAACACGTGCGGGATGGGATAGATACCGAGAGTTGAAGAAGGAAGCGAGACGCATTTGCAGACAGAAGAAGAGAGAGGCCGAAATGCGTGAGTACAAAGAGCTTGATAAGCTGGCCGACAGGGGTAATGCTCGAAAGTTCTACGAAAAAATACGGCGGCTTACAGAAAGTTTCAAACCCGGAGCATACTCTTGTAGAGCCCCCAAAGGTGATCTAGTCACCGATGCCCAGAGCATACTTATATTATGGAGGGAGCACTTCTCCAGCCTGCTGAATGGCAGTGAACACATAACACCAGGAGAAGGCGAACCCGATTCCCCAATCGATGACGATGGAGCAGACGTTCCATTACCCGGCCATGAAGAAGTTCGAATAGCAATTGCCCGCCTGAAGAACAACAAAGCGGCAGGGGCCGACGAATTGCCGGCCGAGCTATTCAAACACGGCGGCGAAGAACTGATAAAGAGCATGCATCAGCTTCTTTGCAAAATATGGTCGGATGAAAGCATGCCCAACGATTGGAATCTAAGTGTGCTATGCCCAATCCATAAAAAAGGAGACCCCACAATCTGCGCCAACTACCGTGGGATAAGCCTCCTCAACATCGCGTACAAGATTCTATCGAGCGTATTGTGTGAAAGATTAAAGCCCACCGTCAACAAACTGATTGGACCTTATCAGTGTGGCTTCAGACCTGGTAAATCAACCACCGACCAGATATTCACCATGCGCCAAATCTTGGAAAAGACCCGTGAAAGGAGAATCGACACTCACCACCTATTCGTCGATTTCAAAGCTGCTTTCGATAGCACGAAAAGGATCTGCCTTTATGCCGCGGTGTCTGAATTTGGTATCCACGCAAAACTAATACGGCTGTGTAAACTGACGTTGAGCAACACGAAAAACTCCGTCAGGATCGGGAAGGACCTCTCCCAGCCGTTCGATACCAAACGAGGTTTCAGACAAGGCGACTCCCTATCGTGCGACTTTTTCAATCTGCTGCTGGAGAAAATTATTCGAGCTGCAGAACTGAATCGAGCAGGTACAATCTTTTATAAGAGTGTACAGCTGCTGGCGTATGCCGATGATATTGATATCATCAGTCTCAACACCCGAGCCGTTAATTCTGCTTTCTCCAGACTGAACAAGGAAGCAACGCAAATGGGTCTGGCAATGAACGAGGGCAAGACGAAATATCTCCTGTCATCAAACAAACAGTCGTCGCCCTCGCGACTTGGCTCTCACGTCACTGTTGACAGTCATAACTTTGAAGTTGTAGATAATTTCGTCTATCTTGGAACCAGCGTAAACACCACCAACAATGTCAGCCTGGAAATCCAACGCAGGATTACTCTTGCCAACAGGTGCTACTTCGGACTGAGTAGGCAATTGAAAAGTAAAGTCCTCTCTCGATGAACAAAAACCAAACTCTGTAAGTCGCTCATAATTCCCGTCCTGCTATATGGTGCTGAGGCTTGGACGATGACAACAACCGATGAGTCGACGTTGCAAGTTTTCGAGAGAAAAGGTCTGCGAAAGATTTATGGTCCTTTGCGCATTGGCCACGGCGAATATCGCATTCGATGGAACGATGAGCTGTACGAGATATACGACGACATTGACATAGTTCAGCGAATTAAAAGACAGCGGCTACGCTGGCTAGGTCATGTTGTCCGGATGGATGAAAACACTCCAGCTCTGAAAGTATTCGACGCAGTACCCGCCGCGGGAAGCAGAGGAAGAGGAAGACCTCCACTCCGTTGGAAGGACCAAGTGAAGAAGGACCTGACCTCGCTTGGAATATCCAATTGGCGCCACGTAGCGAAGAGAAGAAACGACTGGCGCGCTGTTGTTGACTCGGCTATAATCGCGTAAGCGGTGTCTACGCCAGTAAAGAAGAAGAAGATGTTTGTCTTTTTGGTGCGAAAATGAGCTTCGAAACAAGAGCCAATATTAAATTGTGGTTTTAAAATTGGTAAAACTTTTACCGAAACGTTTCAATTAGTGAAACAAGTTTATGGCGATGATTGCCTACCCCGTAGCAGAGTGCACGAATAGTTTCAACGTTTTCAAAGTGGTCGTGAGGACATAAATGACGATCAACATGTGGGCCAATTAAAATCCGTGATAACCGAAAACTCGAAACTGTGCGTGAATTCATCAAAAATCAGCCGAAATCATCATTGAAGTTTATGGATATCGAATTGAACATCTCCAAAACATCGATTTATCGTACTGTGAATGAACGTTTGGGCTTACGAATGGTGTGTTCACGGTTTGTTCCGCACAAATTGATTGACGACCGTAAATTGCTCAGAACCCAGCATTCGATTATTTAACAAAAATCTCATTTTAACAATTAACCATTCCCCGTATTCACCTGATAAGACACTGCGCGACTTTTTCCTTTTCGGAAAAATGCAATTGCCCATGAAAGGAAAGCGTTATGCAGACGTAGAGGCCATTTAAAATTCTTGCACCGGCATACTGGCGGCCATACCGTCCAACGAACTAAAGCACTCGTTCGACATGCTTTTGGACCTTGAAAAAAGCTGTATTGAAGCAGAAGGAGACATTGAATAAAATAAATTGATTTTGCAGAAAAAACCATTTGTTCTGTTTTTTTCTAAAAGCCCTGATACTTTGAAACACGCCTTAATTTGCCAAATCAAACCACGAGAAGTAAACGCTGCATGCATATCTAAGTAGTATGCAATAAGTTCAAAAAGGCATTGTCTCGTTCTTCAGAAAATGTGCGAAAGGAGATATTTGGCAAATGTCATGGCACCAAAACAAATTTTAGTAACTAGCATATTCAAAATCATATATATTTTTTTGCATTTTAAAAGAGTGCGTCATAAAGTGTGCAGTAAAATGTTTCTGTCAAAATTTGGTATTTCGGAAACTATGATAGGAAGTTGGTTTAGTTTCAGTGAACTTTAAGCTCTCATTTGGGTTTGGAAAATAAACAAAATTTGCAATTCGAAAATCGAAGAAATTCAAAACGAGAAAAAACTAACAAGATAGATTGAATTATTTAATTTATTGGTTGGAAGACATCACAAGAGTAGAATCCAAACCAACGTCAGTATACAAATCGATTTTATTTTTAAACGGAATTAAACCGTATGCACATGTGCATGAAGTTATTTTCCGAGACTGAAAATCCCATAATGAAAATGGTATCTTTCCTTTTCTTTCCCAAATTTCACGAAAATTACAAAAAAAAACATTTGTCGATTGTTCGAGTCAAAAAATATCTCAGTAAAACAAAGTGATGTCCACAGAAAAGAGATAGAGGAAATAAGAAAAGTATAATGACGTTGGAAGTGCTAAGGTGGGCTTACGAGTATGCTCTATATTATATACGGTCATGCAGGCGGTTAAAGGGCCATCCATAAATTACGTCACACGAATTTAAGAACTTTTTAACCCCTCCCCTCGTCCTTGTCACAAGTTGTCACATTTTGGACTAGCCCCCCACCCCCGCTTTCGTGACGTCACACATTTTCCAATTTGACGGATTTATCAAAACAGGTTATTCTATTTATTCTTATATTTATTGAATAATCTTTAATAAATTCAACATTTAGTTAAATATTAAAGTACAGACACAACGAATGACTAGTCAAGAAATAATAGATTTTTAATTATACTAATTAAAAATACAAAACTTAATCATATTGTGTCCATGGACTTTTGACCCACTCCTTTATATTTATTACTTGTGAATCAGGCACATCATTTTCGTTTTGAATTTGGATGTCAGGAACATCTTCCGTATCAACATCGTCTTCTTCCATACATAAAGCATCGTCATCATTCATTAAACAGAGAATCTATCGGGCCCGTCTAGCCGCAATTCTTTGAGGACGAATTTTCGCGATAGGTAACACCTTTTGTTTTTTATGTGATTGTATTGAGTGGTGGCTTAATATGAAGAAAACTATAGGCCATATATGCTACACGATCTTTTAAATAAGTATGACTCGACACTAGGGCAATAACTATTATATGAAACTTGTTTCAGATGGGATGGTGCTTGGAGACTTAATAATATCTGTAGTAATAATGGAGCAAACTTTGCGTCGTTGTCATCGATCCCTTTGACTCCATGTCTTTCTGATGTCTGTTTAATTAACACAGGTGGTGGTAAAAATCCTTCTCTTAATAATTTCTAAATACTAGAACGTCTGACACAGCAACATGAAATAATTTCACATTTAACTATTTGTAAAAAATATTGTGACTCACGTACATGATTAGCATACCAAGCAGCATTATTTTTCAACATCAATATCCAGTCCAGTAACAGTTGGTGCAACACATTCAGCAACGACTGGAAAATTATCAATAACTAACTTGCTTCAAATGTCAGCCAACACATTGCCCGCACTTTCGAAGTTTCGTTTTTCTAGATCTAAGTCAGTAGTTCGATTACCTGAATCAAGATGTGACCCAAAATCATCATGATTTTATAGCACACCAGTAAGTTCGTGACTTAGAGGTGCCAAGCGTCGTTCCACTCTGTTAATTGCACTCCTTCCTGGGGCATTTGTAGCTATATAAATTGCATCTAAATGAAAATCTTTAAAATGTTGTAGAGCTAAAACTATAACGCGGGAGAAAATTTTGTAACTTTGATTAAAATTATAATATAAAATAAAATAAAGTACGATTCGCAGAAGAGCGCCAATGTTTACAAACTTATTCTAACGAACCCTGGACACGGCGTGTATACCTCAGCAAGTTATACTTATAAGTAGCAGGGGCAGTAAAAAGCTTCGTTACAACTTAAGTATTAAAAAACAAAGATTGTGTTTATAAATGTTCAATATTTTTTGTTTGCCTATAAATTTCACGTTTGTACATCACAAATATTGAAATGTGATGTCACAAAGCTTTTGACCTTTAGAGAAATGGAAACCGGCTTGCCCATGAACGGCGCTCCTACTGCAGCACCTAATTGCACGGAAATTAATACAGACGATGCTACTATATCTAAACCGACATCAGAAGTGGGATGGACTCCCCCATCTTCAGTAAATGCGAATGAGCAGCTGCGCCAAATATTGGAAATGCAAAATCGACAATTTATTGAACTTTTAAAAGCGGTGCAGCCTTCAAAATCCGCAAGACAAGGAAATATTACATTGCCAAAGTTTAACCCTGACGTTTTCGGTGTAGATGCGATTTCCTGGTGTTCGACTGTAGACGTGATCATGGCAGACAATCCATTGGAAGGCAGTGCACTTATTGTAGCCCTCAGTATGTCAATGGAAGGTTGCGCTTCGCAATGGCTGTCACAAATAAGCTTTGCGGGAATTACTTGGCAACAATTTAGGGACTTGTTTGTACAGCGCTTTGAGGGTGTTGAAACATCAGCTGCTATATTGATGAACATCCTTAATGGTCACCCAAATGACAATGAATGCATCTCAGTATATGCAAGCCGGCTAGTGACTTCTCTTATGCATAAATGGAAATCACAGACTATTGAAGAAATAGCTATCGCAGTGGCCCTCGCACATTCAGCTCGTTTTGACAACAATTTACAGCGTTTGTTGTTTAAAATGAATATAAAAACTCGAAATGAACTTCAGTAAGAACTCAGAGCTTTTGCATTCGGTAAAAGAAAGTTTGTTTTCGAAAATCCACCAGAGTCGAAAAAGTATAAGCCGTCGCCTTACCTTAAATGCCATTTTTGCGGTAAAGTGGGCCATAAAATCGCCGATTGTCGGATGAAGAAAGATAAAACCAAATCAGCAATGAAAGCGGGAAAGTTCTCAGACAGCACATCAACTGAAAGGGGTCGGTCGCCACTTATTTGCTTTCGGTGTGGAGAAGCTGGGCACATTGCATCGAAGTGCATCAAAAGCAGCAATCAATCTTCAAGCAACAATAAATCCGGATTTGAAAAGAGAATTATGTTTTGATTCCGGGGCGGAATGTTCGCTTCTCAAAGAAACGGTGTCGGGAAATTTTTCAGGGAAACGTATAAGTAATACTGTATTTTTAAGAGGTATCGGAAATACTTCTATATGTAGTTATTTACAAATTTTATCAAATATTGAAATTGGTGTACATTCCCTCGAAGTCTTGTTTCATATTGCACTAGATAAATATTTAAAGCACGATGTTATGATTGGCCATGAAATTCTGGGTCAGAATTTTGGTGTCCTTATTACGGCTAACAAATTTGATATTTTTAAAGGAAAGGCACCAAATGTATGCTGCAACAGCTCATTTGCTCTTGATACCGACCTGGTCGAAAACGATAAAGCACAGTTGGAGTCTTTGTTGAGTGGATATATGTACCGAGTTTTTTATAGAAGGGATTCCGCAAAATCGTGTCGCCACTGGCCATTTGGAGATACGGTTAATTGATCAAAATAAAACTGTATACAGGCGGCCGCATAGGCTTAGTTCAGAAGAGAAAGAGATTGTTAGAAATAAAATAGCAGAGTTGATGTAATACAACATTATTCGCCCTAGTTGTTCTTCTTTTGCTAGCCCTATGTTACTTATAAAGATAAAGAACGGGTCTGATCGCCTTTGTGTTGATTACCGCGAATTGAATTCGAACACGGTGTCGGATAAGTATCCTTTACCACTTATATCGGACCGAATTGCTAGGCTGCGTGGAGCAAATTATTTTGCTTGTTTGGATATGGCGAGCGGATTTCACCAAATCCCTGTTCATCCAAACTCGATTGAACTCACTGCTTTCGTCACGCCAGAGGGGGAGTATGAATTTTTGACCATGCCATTTGGACTCAAAAATGCTCCATCGGTTTTCCAACGGGCGGTAATGAGGGCATGGGGGACCTTGCGTACTCATATGTCATAGTGTATATGGATGACATTATGTTTATCTCGTCAACAAAAGAAGAAGCGTTTGAAAGGTTGGAGGTGGTCTTGGATGTTTTGACAAAGGCCGGGTTTTCGTTTAATGTTAATAAATGCTCTTTTCTAAAATCGAGTGTTGAATATCTTGGATATGAAATTAAAGCTGGAGTAATTCGACCTAATCCGCGTAAAATTCAAGCCTTGACAGCTCTACCACCACCTAAATCTGTTCACCAGTTGAGACAATTTATAGGGTTGGCTTCGTATTTTCGCCAATTTGTAGCTAAGTTTTCACAAGTACTGAAACCACTGTACTTTCTTGTTTCTAGTAAAAACAATTTTACTTGGAAGGCAGAGCATGAACAGATACGACAGAAAATAGTTTCCATCTTGACAAATAAACCAGTTTTGACAATTTTTGATCCGCAATATCCAATCAAATTGCATACAGATGCTAGCGCAGATGGATATGGTGCCATTCTTTTGCATAAAATTAACAACAAGCCACATGTTATTGAATATTATAGTAAACGAACGTCTTCTGCGGAATCCAGATATCATTCATATGAGCTGGAGACTTTGGCCGTTGTCAACCCTATTAAACATTTTCGACATTATCTGCAAGGACATCAATTTGTTGTAATCACGGATTGCAATTCTCTCAAAGCTTCACGGACTAAAAACAATTTAACACCTAGGGTCCATAGATGGTGGGCTTATCTGCAATCTTTTGATTTTGCGGTTGAGTATGCAGAGGGTAAACGAATGGCACATGCAGATTTCTTTTCTCGTAACCCATTGCCCTCTGATAGTCCATCGGTTGTGAGAATTCCCGAGAAGCGGGACAACCTGGCAGAAATTTCAGAAAACTGGCTCCTTGCAGAGCAACAACAGGTTCCAGAGATAGCTACTATTGTTAGTAAGTTAAGAAATAATGAACTAAGCAGAGATGAGGCAAATACTTATGAACTGCGTGCAGGGACATTACATAGAAAAATATAAAGAAATGGCAAAACAAAATGTTTACCGGTCGTTCCTAGGCTTTTCAAATGGTCCGTAATTAATGAGTCCATTATGCATTTGATTTCAGAAAAGACACTCGATAAGGTTTATGAATATTACTGGTTCGATAATATGTCTAAGTACGTTAAAAAATTTGTTGATAATTGTATTACCTGCAAGCTATCCAAATCACATTCGGGCAAAATACAAGCCGAACTGCACCCCATTCCTAAGGTTAACATTCCATGGCATACCGTTCACATCGATATCACTGGGAAGTTAACTGGTAAGTTAACTGGTAAGAATGACCTTAAAGAATATATTATCGTCCAAATCGATGCATTTACTAAATTTGTGTATTTATATCACACTCTAAACCTTGATACAGAAAACTGTGTTGGGTCTTTCAAGTCATCAATTTCATTATTTGGCGTGCCTAATCGTTTAATTGCTGACCAAGGTAGGTGTTTCGCTAGCAAAGGGTTCCGGGATTTCTGAATTTCGCAAAACATTAATTTACATTTGATTGCTACAGGCGCTAGTCGTGCTAATGGACAAGTAGGGCGGGTAATGAGCACGCTGAAAAATCTGTTAACAGCAGTTGAAACAAGCCAACGTTCTTGGCAGGATGCTTTGGAAGAAATTCAACTGGCCCTGAATTCCACGGTTAATCGGACTACTAAGGCTAGTCCATTAGAATTAATAATAGGTAAAGAGGCGCGGCCGTTCGGTTTACTCTCATTTAATATAGAAGAAAACAAAATTGATGTTGATTTATTGAGAGATCAAGCAACTAAAAATATACAGAAAAACGCTTGTTATGATAAGAGAAGATTTGATAAACGTAAAGCAAAAGTTATTAGATATAAGGTTGGTGATTACGTTTTACTTAAAAATGAAGAGAGACATCAAACAAAGTTAGACCCTAAGTACCGAGGGCCGTTTTTAGTGACAGAGGTTTTGGAGGGGGACAGGTACATATTGAAATCGTTGAATAGTAAAAGGCCGTACAAATACTCACATGAGCACTTGCGAAGGCTTCCGGAAGAAGAAATTGCTAATGAAATAAACATGAGCTGAAATGAAAATGCAATTGAGTCTGTTAAAAATAAAGATAAAAACGTTGAAAGAGACGTTAATGGCGATAAAAGCGTTGAAAGAGGCGTTAATGGCGATAAAGGCGTTGAAAGAGACGTCGTTGTCAATGAAGACGTTAAAATAGACGTAAATAAATAAATAAATAATAATTATAATATTATATTATGTGAGCTATTTGATAAAGCCCTGATGTAAGGAAGTTTCCCTTATTTGCAAGATCCTGTCACTGAAAGCTACCTTATGGAAATTATTTCTTAAGTTATGTCGTATTGACATATTTCATTTATATAAAAAAAAAATTAAATAAAAAAAATAATAATAATATTATTATTTTGTTGTTCTAGTATTACACCCGAGGACGTGTGTTAGTCAGGAAGGCCGTATCGATGTAAACAAATAACTTTGTTAATTTGAATATCATTTTTGAAATGACGAATGACCCTGTACAGTAATTGTATATGCATCTCATATTACATGACAAACTACTGTGTATGTCGAAGTATGCTGTTTTCATGTTTCTCTTCATTATATCCTTCGGTGTGAGAGCGAGGTAAAAGCATTTCGTTTTACCGAGTGTGTTTCTGCGCCTCACGATAAAATCAACGAGTATTGGAAAGGCAAGAAAGAGACAAATAATGTGCACAAAGCTTTGTTCTGGTAGATATACTAAGAGTGATGAAGCGCTTTTGGTACTGTATCATTAGCATTGTATAACCCTACAAGTAACAAAAGAATCAGCTGTTTTCCAAGAATTTTTCACAGCTGAGATCACCTGATCGAAATCAGGCACAGAGATGTAATTAAAAGAAATGTAGTAGATCAACTTTTTTGTGAAAAAGTATTTGTAACGGAAAACATTAATGAAAACTATCAAGAATATTCTTGAAAAAAGTTTATTGGATATTTATTGCTCTTCCTCACCACCTCTGGGGATACAGCGGCACCTCCAAACTGCAACCAACAACACACTTTCTGCAAGGCAGCCTATACAAAATCAAACAACAAATATTAACAAATTTAATTAATTAATGTTACTATACTTACATACGCTGAATATCCCTTTGAATGATGCTTTAATTTTTACTAAATATAAACTTAAAATAACTATTTAAATTTTCCTGAGCTTTTTAAGCTTAAAAAAATGTCCGCTGAAATCATTTGACACATTACACGGTTGCACGAAATACATAGTTTTTACACAAATATTATATAAATATTTTTTTATAAAATTGGTAACATATTGATACAATAATTAATATTTTGGACAAAACTGATTAAATTTAATATTTAGGAATTTAAATAAACGAAAAATATTTGAATATTTTATAAAAATATTGTTAGAGTTATAAATTCGGGGCAACCCGAACCAAGTGCCTAATTTGTAGTAGAATATTTAGGGACAACCCGTACCAAGTGTCTAATTTGTAGTAGATTTTTGCGTATGGGTTAGTAAAAAATGAAGGATTGGTTACTTGTAGGTTTATACAATGATCATTAGTGTGAAAATACTCGAGGAGATCGGTCGCACAGTTGTTCGCTGCGCTTTCCCAGAATTATATATTAATACAGACGATGCTACTATATCTGGACCGCCATATGTATATATAAAAATGAATCGTTAAATGTTTTGCTAAGCGCATAACTCAACAATGCCGGGACCAATTTGGCCAATTCTTTTTTCTAAATGTTCGTTGAGGTTCAAAGATGGTTTTTACGGCGAGAAAAACTCGATTAATTGCCGGGAAACTCCTAAAAGCAGCCCTTTTATTTTTCCCATACAAACGAATGAGTGTTTGTTAGCGACGTTAAGGCTCGAGAACGGCTGAGCCAATTTTGATGAAATTTTCAGCGGTTTTTCACTGTGGATCGGGGAAGATTTAAAAATAAAAATCGTACATATGCTCTTCGTGAGGAAAATTAAAAAATTCCAAAAAGTAATGTTTTTTAAAAACACATTTTTCTAGATTCCTTTGTTTTGTTTTTTAATTATTTGAATCTTTCAAATTTGTCGTTTGCTTTCTTTAGTCCAGCAATTCAATAGAAAAATTATTTCACACAAAGTGTTCAATTACAGATTGAAATTTGTTACGATACCACAAAGAGGTCGCGCTAATATCAGTCGGCGATCTTCTTGGCATCAACATAAATTGGCAGTCCAAGGCGCATGACCGAGTACTCCCAGGATGCGATGACATAAGTACGGAATTATGAATCGTGGTCAATCTGCAAGCGATCGTCACGCTACGACTTTTCAAACAACAGTTACGATGTTTGATGGACTTTATCTTGAAGCAACGTATATGTGGTGCTGTTAAATGCTAGATGTAATGTGTTGAGTGGCAAAAGAGAGGTTTGCCGCACGCACACATTGTTTTTTGTATGGTGGATGGTGGTTATACCAGATCAAATTGATGAAATCATTCTTGCGGAAATCCCTGATGCAGAGAAAGATCCAGTATTATACGAAGTGATGAAAACCAATATAGCTAATGGACCTTCCGGACATCACAATCCCACTTCGGTTTGTATGTCTGACAATAAATGCAGGAAACACTATCCCCGTGCTTTTCTTTCGGAAACACAAACTGGAAATGCCGGATATCCACTCTATCGGCGTCGCTAACCAGACGACAATGACAGAACATTCAGCAATTTAGAAGAGTGAATATCGAAGTTGAGAACACATGGATCGTACTATGTTCACCATTATTGTCGAATTCACATTCAAAACTCATATCAATGTTGAAAATTGCAGTTTGATGATGATTGAAAATATGTTTGTAAGTCCGTCACTAAAGGAATCAACATGGCGGTTATTGGTCTTGAACGATACGGTCGATTCGTGAACTGCAATAAAGCGCTTTGTAGGATATTTACCTTTGCAATTCATGTGCGTTTTCCGACTGTTGTACGTCTCGTAGATTAATTTGGAGAATGGCCAGTATTTTAACCCACAGAAAACAGTGCAGCCAACGGAAACACCGCCAACAACAAAATCGACATTGACGAGCTTTTTCTCAACTTGCGTCAGTGATCCGTTTGCGAGAACATTGCTCTATTCGGAAATAACTTGATATAATACATCGAATGCATCGTCGAAAAAATGGTTATGCAAAAAGCAAGGCAAGGAATTTACACAATCCACCTGAAAAACGACGATTGCTTCTACCTTCGGTTGGTATTGAATAATGTATTCGGTTCAACTTCATTTGAGTCATTGCGTACTGTGAATTGCAATTACTGGAACATGATAATCACTGGAATCAAACGATGGACAATGCAGTAGCTACTTCGCATGCCACTGAAGTTCATACGGTACGAACAAAAATGATATTGCCGAAAACATTTTACATTGCATTCGCTAAGAATTGGAAATGGGTCAGTTCCGGTTGAAACTTCCGGTAGTTTGATATATATTCCATCTGCCGTTTATCAATTTACGAAAGAGGAACTCATCACGAATGTTCGGACAACCGACAAATTATCGTAACTACGATTCCTTAAGTGCACGCGAGTTAAGGAACGTATGCCTTATATTAGTAACAGACATCAAAACACCCTTTTGTTTCAGTAAACAGAATGCAGAAACAACCTTGAGTTGGAACAATTAAAATGCACTATCACTACAACAAACAATCCTAAACAAACAAGTATCAAAACAACATTGAGTTTGAATACCACAACAACCTTATTTTAAAACAAAGCAATTGTATCTAAGCAAGCAATATATATGTAAACAAACCTAAACAAATAATATAATCTGTATCTTAGTAAACTATCAACTAGTAATAAGTAAACATTCTGGTTAGTATAAATAGAAGTAAGAACGATGTAATAAGTTAGTCTTAAGAGTATAAATGAAGAGTACACATTTCGGTGCAGCTCAAAATATATTCTTTTGACTCATTTTTGCTCAATGTAAAAATTAACTCGCGCAATGTTAGCAGCAAAAATACCGATGTTGTTGACTTAAACTAGTTGATTCAAAGTCAAATTCCAAAACTGTGTAATGGAACCTAACTGGCTGTAACGCACCTATCGAGTGCAAAAAATGCTTGATTCTACGAATTCCTTTGAGTTCTGATGACTTGCCATTTCAGTTCAAACGTATTCCGTTTCCAGTGAAAATTGTATTTGAGATGACAATCAACAGGACACAAGGATAGTCGCATAGTGTATGGCATAAATGTTTTTCGCACGGCCAGATATACCTGGCATGCTCACGAGTTGCAGAGCCAACTTTGTACACAGGGATAGAAACCAAAAAATGTTGTTTATCAAGCTGTGATATGTATATTGAAAAAAAAAAAAAAATTAAATGGTAAATTCAACTTTCTTTTCATTTCAAAACACATAATTTCCCGCAGGATAACGGCTGCTAGTTTATAATAAAAATAAGATGAAATATGAAAAGCTTGTAACAATTTTTTTATTTAAAATTAAAACAAATATGTTATTTTGTTTCGGAAATAAAAAATTTAAAATAACCTAAGACGCATACTATTAAATTTGCTTTCTATTTTCCTTATGGTTTTAATACGCTTTCATTAGCTTCATTTGTATATATATGTTTGTTTGTAACTTTTTTAAGTTGTACTGAAACCTAGAAAATTTGAGCGACACTGTAGGAAGGCGATAATAGCAACATCTATATAAAACTAGTTTTGGTGACATTGGAATAGCATGTGATACTAAAATACTTGTAAATGTATAGTATATCCTTAATTTTACTTTATAAAGATATATGTATATATAACTGCGCACCAGAAGAAATAATATAAAATAATGCAAAACATGTGACTTTTAGGTACTAAAAAAATTAATACTCATAACAGAATTTTTGTAGTAAAAAAATTCAGACTAGTTTTCAAAACGCCTCCGAAAAACAACTGCAATAGAAAACTCCTTTTTTGTCACCGAATCTAATGACGAAGAATATGATTTAAGTTATATTCGTTTATATTTCACAATATTGGTAAATCTCATAAAAGAAAAAATATATTCTTTCAATATATAATAAGAATTCGTAAAAATCTAAAATACACAAAGAAATATTTTACCTACCTAATATTTGAACCCCTCTACCTGAAAAAATTCAAAATTTGACAACCCACCTACCTAGTTTGCCTACTTTCCGGGTCGACCACTTGCTAGTCAAGAGCAACAGAAATGGATTAAGCCAAGTTTGTACCGTTACTTTTTTGTTTATGTCATCGGGACATCATAAATATCATTATCGTGTAATTATCGATCAATACTACATGTCATAGTTCATATTTTAACAAATTTGGGGTTACTCACATCAAACTATAAAATTAAAAATGAATACAGTTTAAAAAACTAAAAAACACGCTTTTAAAGCATATCAAACTAAAAAGTGAAAAATAATTCCTTGTATAGACTAACATCAATAATGAAGAAAAAATTCCTGCATTATTGTGAGAAAAACGTGGGGTGCTTTGTGACATATTTTTCATATATCGAGCATTCCACGCTATTTTCACAGTAATGCTGGAATTTTTCCTTCATTATTATTGCTAGTTTATATTTACAAAGAATTATTTTTCACTTTTTAGTTTGATATGCTTTAAAAGCGTGTTTTTTTTATTTGTTTTTAATCTATATTTATTTAAAATATACTCATAGTTTCATGTTAATTCAAATTTAAATATTTTCTTTCAGTATCTCAAATGGCTTACTTTTTCTACGTTTTTTTGATCTCCTATGAAAAGTGATGTTATGTGATTTTGCTTTAAGGTGACGATATGTACTTACATATATTAAAATAAAATTGTTCACATAAATATAAATATTTTATATGAAAATATCGGAAACTATTTTTTTTTATTAAGAAAACTCTTTGAATATATTTTTGTTTTCTAATGTTTAGTACTTTTAATTCTAAAAGCCTGGAAAAAGTCCACATTCTTTCTTTTTAAAAATAATTACAGTAGAAATATTGTAGATATAATTATTTGACCGTGGTATTATCCTTAAATTTGTACATGACTATTCGAAAATGGGTGAAATCGGGCAGAAACCACGTCAACCTTCCATATAACACAATTTTAATTTCTATTAGATTCTTTCGTTTTGTAGTATACAAATCAAGAATCAAACAATGCAACCAGATAAAACTTTGTACAAATTGTGCCTGTAAGATGTTTCACCTTAAAGGGCAATTATGCTGAGTTTTTGTCGAAAATCTGTGAGATATCAACATGCCCATACTGAAAGTTGAGTGGTAATTACGCTCGAAATGAATTTGCAATTTGCTTTGAAAACCACATAGAAATGGTATTTTCGCTAACTCGATCAACTGTCAAAGTTTAGGTGGTTTTGACGTTTAGCAATTGCTCTCTCACTTCCAGTGAGAGAGGAGTTAAACATCTCTTTATCTCTGCGCATAGTTCTGGTTTTATTCGTCGCGTCGGGTCATGCTATACCTTTTTGGAAAGCTCATTTCACGCGCTAACACGTGTTTAATTGATTGTCATTTCTTTTAAGTCGTTCGTGAGTTATAGCGTCGCAAACATGGAGCAAAATAAAAAGAAAATACGGCATATTTTACAGTACTACTACGATAAAGGCAAAACTGCATCTCAGCCGCCAATAAAATTTGTGCAGTTTATGGACCCGAAACAGTTTCCATTTCCACCGCACAACGATGGTTTCAACGTTTTCGTTCTGGTGTAGAAGTGGTCGAAGATGCCCCACGCTCCGGAAGGCCTGTCGTCGAAGATTGCGATAAAATCGCTGAATTGGTCGAAAGAGAACGGCATAGTAGTCATCGAACCGTTATAAACCATTTGAAGAAGCTTGGAGTCACTAAGAAGCTCGATGTATAGGTGCCACACTAATTGATTCAATAAAAATACCGCAAGACTTTTTTGACAAACCATTATAATGCAGAATATATGTAATTATATTGGGAAGCAGAGGAAGAGGAAGACCTCCACTCCGTTGGAAGAACCAAGTGGAGAAAGACCTGGCTTCGCTTGGAATATCCAATTGGCGCCACGTAGCGAAGAGAAGAAACGATTGGCGCGCTGTTGTTGACTCGGCTATAATCGCGTAAGCGGTGTCTACGCCAGTAAAGAAGAAAAGATGTAATTATATTAGCAAACGACAATAGCATTATTGACCATGAAATTGAAAGTCAAAGTCGGAACCATCAACAGAAAGTAGAGAGAAACAATTGAAGATTGCCGTAATAAGGGGTTCTTATAAGTTTTTCTCTGTGGGTGATTTAAAATATTTTGTAAATATTACTTACTACTTAGTAGATTATTTAGATTATTGTTGTTCCTGAAATGTACCTTTTTTTTATAATCTTATTATATATGTATATATGTGGGAGTGGAACCTGTGGGTCAAAGGTCCACACGTAGCTGACGTGCCTTTTAAATGCACCTCTGACCAAACTGCTCGAACATATGCTAAATTCGAACAATATTCGAACTGTATAGTCAAGCATAGTCGAGCATAGTCGAGAAGAGTTGAGTTGCACAGTAGAGTTGAAGATGGCAAGAAGGGCAGACCAGCCGTTGCCTGACAAGTAAATTAAATTGAAATACATATGTATGTATATACGTTAATTTATATTAAAAAGTTTAAATGTAAAGTGAATTAAAAGTAATATTCTAGAATAAGTCGAAATGTGTTAAAATGTGTAAAATTAATGAATTTAATAAATCAAACAATAACTAAAACTATAAGCATGTATATATATACATACGTTAATTTATATTAAAATGTTTAAATGTAAAGTGAATTAAAAGTAATATTCTAGAATAAGTCGAAATGTGTAAAATTAATGAATTTAATAAATCAAACAATAACTAAAACTACATAATAAGTCGAAATGTGTTAAAATGTGTAAAATTAATGAATTTAATAAATCAGTGAAAAACTAAAACTACAAATGGGGACTCAACCGAGGTGTGAGCGTATGTGAGCCGTGCCTAAAATTAAAAAAAAAAAAAAAATAAAACAGAAAAGTGCTGAAACGATTTAAATTCAGTGATGAGTAGTACATACATATATATGCAATATTCCGAGCATGTGTACATAAGTATGTAAGATGTGCAAACGGGGTATGTAAGTTTCCAAGAAGTCCAATATTCCGAGAATCAGGCAACACATCAATTGGACGATCTTCGGAGAATTTTAAAGTGAAGCGACCGTTGAGCAAAGTAAGTTTCCAAGAAGTTCAACATCAATTGGACGATCTTCGGAGAATTTTCAAGTGAAGCGACCGTCGAGCTAAGTAAGTTTTCAAGAAGTTCAACATTCCGAGAATCATGCAACACATCAATTGGACGGTCTTCGGAGAATTTTAAAGTGAAGCGACCGTTGAGCTAAGTAAGTTTCCAAGAAGTTCAACATCATTTGGACGATCTTCGGAGAATTTTCAAGTGAAGCGACCGTCGAGCTAAGTAAGTTTCCAAGAAGTTTAACATCAATTGAAAGATCTTCAGAGAATTTTAAAGTGAAGGGACCGTTGAGCTAAGTATGTATCACAAAATACAGTAATCCAAATTTTGAGAAAGGGAGAGAAGCTTTCTGCGAAGTGCGAGGCTGCAAAAATTTAACTACAATGAGGCAAATAATTTGGAAAATATTATAAGTTTATGAAATAAGTTATATTTTACGATATATATGTATATATATATATATATATTTTTTTTTTTTTAATTGTAATCAACATAACAGGAAAAGACAATGGACATACAGGATATTTTGAGTTTGACAGTGGTAGCTTTGAGGCATAAGCTACGAGAAATTGGACTGAGTGTTCAAGGTAGGAAATGTGAATTAAGAGATAGGTTGCTCTTACATTTCGGACATGTGTTAGAGGATGAAGATGAAGATGAAAGCGAAAGTGAATTACGTTCAGTGACAATGGTAGAGGCACCAACCTCTCGCCAAGCCAATATAGTGTCCAACCCGCAGTTCACACTGAGGGATGTGGAAGGAAGTATTTCCTTATTTAATGGTACGAAAAGGCTTTGCTGTGATTTTAGAAAAATAAACAAAAAAATAGTACGCGATAACTTTCCAATGGTACTAATCGATGACGTGTTGGAAAAGTTACAAGGGGCTAGTGTGTTCACTACTCTAGATCTTGCCACTGGATTTTTTCATGTTCCCGTGGATGAATGTTCAAAACGATACACATCTTTTGTAACATACGGAGGGCAATATGAGTTTAACTTCGTCCCTTTTGGACTTTCTAATTCACCAGCTATATTTTGTCGATACATTTCATCAATATTCCGAGATTTGATAAAAAAAGGTATTTTAGTCATTTATATGGATGACATTATCATCCCCGGACAGACCATTGAGGAAGGCATCGAGAAATTAAGAACTGTGTTAACAAGAGCTGCAATATATGGACTACAGATCAAATGGACAAAGTGTTCTTTCTTGAAAAAGAAAATCGATTTTTTAGGATATGTAATAGAGAACGGAGGATGGAGTCATGTGTAGAAGTTCACGCAAGTGAGGAAAGTTCTCTGATCGCCATTCACTTGGGAGTGGCCAGAAACGATTCTTTTACATATGACTCAAGCAGCTCACGACTTCCGGTCTCTGACCAAGTATCCTCTGGGTAGCCTAAGAACATCCGTTTGAAGGCGAGCTAAAGTGAGAAGGCGAAATATCCCCTACTTAGGGTTGTGCGCTGGGTTTGGGACCCGCCACGTAAAAAAACGCACCAATGAAAACAACCAAACAGCCTCGGATGAGAGACCCCCCTTTTGATGACGACCATGGCAAACGAAATAAGGACTACGATTTGAGGGCATGCACCTGGAATGTCCGGTCCCTTAATTGGGAAGGTGGCGCTGCCCAGCTGGTTGATGTCCTCGTGAAAATAAAGGCTGACATCACCGCCGTCCAAGAAATGCGATGGACGGGACAAGGACAGAGACGAGTAGGTCCTTGTGACATCTACTACAGTGGCCATATAAAGGAGCGCAAGTTTGGTGTTGGATTCGTGGTGGGAGAGAGACTCCGTCGCCGAGTACTATCATTCACTCCGGAGAATGAACGTCTAGCCACAATCCGCATCAAAGCGAGGTTCTTCAACATATCGCTGATTTGCGCCCACGCCCCGACGGAAGAGAAGGACGATGTGACCAAAGATACCTTTTATGAGTGCTTGGAGCGCACTTATGAGAGATGCCCCCGCCACGATGTCAAAATCGTGCTTGGCGACTTCAACGCCAGGGTGAGCAAAGAAGGTATCTTTGGCACTACGGTCGGTAAATTCAGCCTCCACGAGGAAACATCCCCAAATGGGTTGAGGCTGATCGACTTCGCCGGGGCCCGAAATATGGTTATCTGTAGTACTAGATTCCAGCATAAGAAGATACATCAAGCTACCTGGCTGTCTCCGGATCGAAAAACCACCAACCAGATCGATCATGTTGTGATAGACGGAAGACACGTCTCCAGTGTTTTAGATGTGCGTGCGCTCCGAGGTCCTAACATCGACTCGGACCACTATATTGTTGCAGCCAAAATTCGCACCCGCCTCTGTGCAGCAAAAAACGCACGCCAACAAACACAAGGAAGGTTCGACGTCGAGAAGCTGCAATCACAACAGACAGCCGAACGTTTTTCTACTCGGCTTGCACTCCTGCTCTCTGAGAGCACTCGTCAACAACTCGGTATAAGGGAACTGTGGGACGGCATTTCAAACTCCTTACGTACAGCTGCAACCGAAACCATTGGTTTTCGGAAAGCGCAAAAGAACAGCTGGTACGACGAGGAGTGCCGTGCCGCAGCGGAGAGAAAACAGGCTGCCTACCTCGCAACGTTACGATCGACCACAACACGTGCGGGATGGAATAGATACCGAGAGTTGAAGAGGGAAGCAAGACGCATTTGTAGACAGAAAAAGAAAGAGGCCGAAATGCGTGAGTACGAAGAGCTTGATAAGCTGGCCGACAGGGGTAATGCTCGAAAATTCTACGAAAAGATGCGGCGGCTTACAGAAGGTTTCAAGACCGGAGCATACTCTTGTAGAACCCCCGAAGGTGATCTAGTCACTGATGCCCAAAGCATACTTAAATTATGGAGGGAACACTTCTCCAGCCTGCTGAATGGCAGTGAACACATAACACCAGGAGAAGGCGAGGATTAGCCTCCTCAACATCGCATATAAGGTTCTGTCGAGCGTATTGTGTGAAAGATTAAAGCCCACCGTCAACAAACTGATTGGACCTTATCAGTGTGGCTTTAGACCTGGTAAATCAACCACCGACCAGATATTCACCATGCGCCAAATCTTGGAAAAGACCCGTGAAAGGAGAATCGACACACACCACCTCTTCGTCGATTTCAAAGCTGCTTTCGACAGCACGAAAAGGAGCTGCCTCTATGCCGCGATGTCTGAATTTGGTATCCCCGCAAAACTAATACGGCTGTGTAAACTGACGCTGAGCAACACTCAAAGCTACGTCAGGATCGGGAAGGACCTCTCCGAGCCGTTCGATACCAAACGAGGTTTCAGACAAGGCGACTCCCTATCGTGCGACTTTTTCAACCTGCTTCTGGAGAAAATAGTTCGAGCTGCAGAACTCAACAGAGAAGGTACCATCTTCTATAAGAGTGTACAACTGCTGGCGTATGCCGATGATATTGATATCATCGGCCTCAACACCCGCGCCGTTAGTTCTGCTTTCTCCAGACTGGATAAGGAAGCAAAAGAAATGGGTCTGGCAGTGAACGAGGGCAAGACGAAATATCTCCTGTCATCAAACAAACCGTCATCGCACTCGCGACTGGGCACTCACGTCACTGTTGACAGTCATAACTTTGAAGTTGTAGATAATTTCGTCTATCTTGGAACCAGCGTAAACACCACCAACAATGTCAGCCTGGAAATCCAACGCAGGATTACTCTTGCCAACAGGTGCTACTTTGGACTGAGTAGGCAATTGAAAAGTAAAGTCCTCTCTCGACGAACAAAAGCCAAACTCTATAAGTCGCTCATAATTCCCGTCCTACTATACGGTGCAGAGGCTTGGACGATGACAACAACCGATGAGTCGACCTTAAGAGTTTTCGAGAGAAAAGTTCTGCGAAAGATTTATGGTCCTTTGCGCGTTGGCCACGGCGAATATCGCATTCGATGGAACGATGAGCTGTACGAGATATACGACGACATTGACATAGTTCAGCGAATTAAAAGACAGCGGCTACGCTGGCTAGGTCATGTTGTCCGGATGGATGAAAACACTCCAGCTCTGAAAGTATTCGACGCAGTACCCGCCGCGGGAAGCAGAGGAAGAGGAAGACCTCCACTCCGTTGGAAGGACCAAGTGGAGAAGGACCTGGCTTCGCTTGGAATATCCAATTGGCGCCAAGTAGCGAAGAGAAGAAGCGACAGGCGCGCTGTTGTTGACTCGGCTATAATCGCGTAAGCGGTGCCTACGCCAGTAAAGAAGAAGAAGAATAGAGAACGGTAGTATCAGGCCCTCAGAAGGAAAGGTAAAGGCAGTACAACAGTTTCCTCTGCCTCGAGACAAAAAGGGTATGCAAAGGTATTTAGGGTTAACGTCCTATTTTAGAAGATTCATTGAGGGATATGCTTCAATAGCAAAGCCACTAAGCGACATGTTAAAGAAGAATACGAAATTTCATTTAGGAGAGCAGCAGCAGTTAGCGTTTCAACAGTTAAAATTAGCTTTGATGAAAGCTCCGGTCTTGCAGATTTATAATCCAAATGCATAGACGGAGATACACACTGATGCTTCTATGTACGGCTATGGTGCCGTGCTACTTCAGAAAAACTCCGAAGATCAACAATTTCATCCCGTACAGTTTATGAGTAGGAAAACTACTCCAGCGGAAGAAAAATACAACTCCTATGAACTTGAAGTGTTAGCGATTATCCCAGCATTAAAGAAATGGCGTGTGTATGTGTTAGGTCAGAAATTCCGTATTGTTACAGATTGTAATGCCTTTACAATGACCATTAAGAAACGTGACGTACCATTACGAGTAGCTCGTTGGGCAATGTACTTACAGGACTTTGACTATATCATAGAACATAGGAAAAATTCGAGAATGCGACATGTTGACGCCTTGAGTCGTGTTGCATGTATGTTAATAGAAGATTCAGTCGCGTATCGCTTGAGGGAGGCTCAAAAGTCTGATGAGTGGATCAGAACAATTATTCAAGTCTTAGAAAAATGTGAACATGACGATTTCTTTATGCGAAATAATCTATTATATAAAGACTACGTAAACGAGTTGGTAGTAGTACCAGAAGCAATGGAAGATGAAATAATCAGCATTGCACACCGTCAAGGGCATTTATCTGCTCAAAAAACGCAAGAGTATTTACAGAAATCGTTTTATATTCCACAAATTAGATCAAAAGTCAACAAAGTTGTCAAAAATTGCGTTGAATGCATCATCATAAACGCAAAGGCAGGCAAGAAAGAAAGTTTGCTCTCACCGATAGACAAAGAAGATAAACCATTACAAACATATCATATAGACTACGTAGGACCACTAGAGGTTACTAATAAGAAATACCAACACTTACTGGTAGTAGTGGATGCTTTCTCGAAATTCGTATGGCTTTATCCTACTAAAAGTACGGACGCAGACTCGGTAGTTGACAGATTAATAAAACAATCAGCAATATTTGGTAATCCAAAAAGAATAATTACGGACAGAGGATCTGCTTTTACATCAAATATTTTTCATAATTACTGTAAAGAACAAGGTATACAACATTTGACTATTTCTACAGGCGTCCCTCGGGGAAATGGTCAAGTAGAACGGATGCATCGTATAATAGTACCAATGTTAGCTAAGCTATGTCATGATTCTCCTGCTAGTTGGTATAAATATGTTGAAAGAATTCAAAGAATTATTAATAATACACCTCCAAGAAGTACTAGGTTTTCGCCCTTCAGAGTGCTTACTGGCTTGGATATGCGGCAATGTGAAGACATAGAAATTAGAAGTTTACTTGAAGATTGCATAATGAAAGAATTAGACGACGAACGTGATGACATTCGAAAATTGGTTCAAGAGAATATTTGTAAGATACAAAAAGAAAATATGCATACATTTAATTCGAAGCGTAAACCGGAAGTCACATATAAGGTAGGAGACTTAGTAGCAATTAAACGTACACAATATGGACCCAACTTAAAACTAAAACAAAAGTATTTCGGACCGTACGAAATAAAAAACATAAAGCCCCACGGCAGGTATGAAGTTGTAAAGGTGGACGAGAACGAAGGGCCACGAAATACTGTTACTGTAGCAGAATATATGAAGGGATGGAACACTTCATTCGGGGCGAATGACGGTGCAGGACGGCCGATTGTGGGAGTGGAACCTGTGGGTCAAAGGTCCAAACGTAGCTGACGTGCCTTTTAAATGCACCTCTGACCAAACTGCTCGAACATATGCTAAATTCGAACAATATTCGAACTGTATAGTCAAGCATAGTCGAGCATAGTCGAGAAGAGTTGAGTTGCACAGTAGAGTTGAAGATGGCAAGAAGGGCAGACCAGCCGTTGCCTGACAAGTAAATTAAATTGAAATACATATGTATGTATATACGTTAATTTATATTAAAAAGTTTAAATGTAAAGTGAATTAAAAGTAATATTCTAGAATAAGTCGAAATGTGTTAAAATGTGTAAAATTAATGAATTTAATAAATCAAACAATAACTAAAACTATAAGCATGTATGTATATACATACGTTAATTTATATTAAAATGTTTAAATGTAAAGTGAATTAAAAGTAATATTCTAGAATAAGTCGAAATGTGTAAAATTAATGAATTTAATAAATCAAACAATAACTAAAACTACATAATAAGTCGAAATGTGTTAAAATGTGTAAAATTAATGAATTTAATAAATCAGTGAAAAACTAAAACTACATATATATCATATTATAATAGTTTTGTTCACTTAACGATTGTACCTATCACCTAATACTAAACGAGATATGTGTATATAGGATTATTTTTTTCTTTATTGGCGTAGACACCGCTTACGCGCCAAATGGAGATGCCAAGCGAAGCCAGGTCCTTTTTCACCTGGTCTTTCGAACGGAGTGGATATCTTCCATTTCTTCTGCTTCCCCTGGCGGGTAATGCGTCGAAAACTTTCAGAGCTGGAGTGTATTCGTCCATTCGGACGGCCTGATCTAGCCAGCGTAGCCAGTATCATTTAATTCAATGTCGTTGAATATCTCATGCAGCCTCCTCGTTTCATTGAATGTGGTCATCGTGGTCAAAACCAATGGAGCTTCTCTCGGAAACCTCGTAACGTCGACTCATTAGATGTTGTCATCGTCCATGCCTCTGCACAATATATCAGGACGGAATAAAATAGTGACTTATAGAGTTTTGTTCGTCGAGAGAAGACTTCACATTTCAGTTGCCTACTCAGTCCGAAGTAGCAGCTTTAAAATCGACGAAGAGGTTGTGTGGTTAATCCTCTTTTCCCCGGCCTTTTCTAAGATTTGACGCATGGTAAATATGAAGTCAGTTGTAGATTTTCCAGGCCTGAAGCCACACTGATAAAGTCCAATCAGTTTGTTGACGGTGGTCTTTAATCTTTCACACAATTCTCTCAACAGAACCTTATATCCGTTGTTGAGGCGACTTATCCCACGATAGTTGGTGCAAGTCTCCCTTTTTGTGGATTGGGCATAGCACATTTAAATTTCAACCATCGGTCATGCTTTCTTATCAGTTCTGCGCTGCCGCATTTGAATAGCTCGGCCGGCAATCCATTGGCTCCCGCCGCTTTGTTGTTTTTCAGGCCGGTAATTGCTATTCCAACTTCTTCATGGTCGAGCAATGGAACATCAATGTCATCGATTGGGGAATCGGGTTCGCCTTCCCCTGACATTATACTTTCACTGCTATTCAGCAGGCAGTGTTCCCTCCATAATTTGTGTATGCTTTGGGTCGCTAGATCACTTTTGGGCGTTCTATAAGAGTATGCTCCGGTCGTGAAACCTTCTATTAGTCGCCGAATCTTTTTCTAGAATTTTCCAACAGTACTCCTGTCGGCTAGCTTGTCAAGCTCTTCATACTCATGCATATCTTTCTTTTTTTTTTGTCTGCAAATGCGTCTCGCTTCAATCCTCAACTCTCGATATCTATTCCATCCCGCACGTATTATGGTCGATTGTAACGTTGCGATAGGAAATCTGCTTTCTCTCCATTGCGACACGGCACTTCTCATCGTACGAGCTGGTTTTTCGCAATTACCGAAAACCAATGGTTTCGTTTGCAGCTGTACGAAGGGAGCTTTAAATGCCGTACCACAGTTCCCGAGTAGGAAATCGTTCGGCTGTCTATTGTGATTGTAGCTTCTCGACGTCGAACCTTGCCTGTGTTTGCTGACGGTCGTTTTTTGCTGCACAGAGTTCGTATCTTAGCTGTAATATGATAGTGGTCCGAGTCGATTGTACGCACATCTAAAATACTGGAGACGAGTCTTCCCTCTATTTATCTATTATTTTATGCTGGAGTCTAGTACCACACGAAAAGTTGTTGTGACTTTCTACCGCATATATCGGCCAATATGTGAGTTATTTCAATGTAAATGTGAGGGTGTGTTTTACTCGTAACAGTGTACCTTTGTATCTAAAATAGATAATTTCGAGTGGAAATTTGGCCTAGCCCATTGAATAAACTCCGCAGTTTATTAAGGTATTCAAATCTCACTTAGACCCGTGATGAAGATTAAAAATGAAAGTGCGAGGATAATTTGTTGTACAATTTACTTTAATTTAATGTACTATATATTTGAAATACAATAAAATTTTAAATATATCTAAATTTAATCGGTACGGCGGGTTGTTAAATTGAGGTAAACGCTCATTGGAACCGGGTTGAGACAAGGTCTGGCGAATATCCAATTGTATGGAGAGTTGACGCAGCGCAGTATAGAGTGGAATTTTCGAATGAAAAGGAATGTATTGAATCTGCTCAGGGGACCATCTTTTATGCTGAGTGGATTGGTGTACTAGTGTGGTAAGTTGTGTTGTGTACGAGTGTGATGTTGTCAACTATGATCTTCTCAGTGTTTGAGGATGATGTTATTCACAGGTGTGGTGTATTGCAGTGTGATATGTAAGTGCGCCAGTTTTTCCCGGGTAAAGTGGGGGGAAGCTTAATTCAGTTTAACACCCCTATATAACTAATATCAGGATTTTCGCACATCCGGCTGACTTTATGTTATGTGATCGCTTTTACACCTTAACGTATTTTCCTGGCGTTGATACTTGTAAGATGCATGAGTATAAAGGTTCGGTTACACCCGAACTAAGCCCTTCCTTAGTTGTTTATATATATTTTTGTTGGTAGTCGATTCCCCTTTGGGAGATTTAAATTTGTAGACAAATAAATGAATAAAAGAATATTTGTCAAAGTTTTCATTGATTTTTTTCTATTAGAAATACATTTTCTCAAAAAAGGTATTATAAATAGTACTTTCTTTTATTTATTTACATACATGTGTAAAAAAAGGTAAAGGTAAGTCTTGGAAAAAAGTTGATTTCTTTGTTACTTGTAGATTTATACACTTGACTTTGGAGTTCCCTAATAAACCGAATTATTAATATACTATAGTCGATATCTGCAATAAAATTGTTTTCATGTTTTCAAGGTCACCGCCTGCATACAGTTTATCTTGGCTTACATGTCACTGGTGGTCGTCGTCATTTAATACGGCGTCGTAAATATCATATTTACAAAGAAAGTCTCATTGAAAGACAACGTAAAAAGGAATTACCAGGTAAGATGGAAAATTATAAAGATTTGTGTATCTACATTTCGGTTGTACGCAGAAAAATAAAAGCGTTTCCATTTTCGGTCTCACCACATGAAAAGAAGCGAATATCCCAAAAACTGAATTATACAAGGTTTTAAGCCAAGAGAAAAAATTTCTATGAGGTCTACTTTATATGTGTATGTAGGTTAACAGGAGTAGTTCTTCCCCAGTAAGAAAGATCGAGCGTGGCCTTAGTATAGGCTTACAGCAATTAAAAACGTACAAAATTTAAAATTTTTACTATATATTGTATGTAAGTTAACATGAGTAGCTACTCCCTAGTAAGAAATTTCACACGTGGTCTCAGTCAGTGCATTACCGTTCTCACGCTGACTGCAAATTCTTAGCTTGTTGATTATGCTTAGTTTTGATGGAAACGGAGTTATCTGGCAAAATTTTATTTATCTCATACACACACCCAATTAAACCATGTATTCCCAAATAACTGGTGAAACAATGCACATGAAAAAAATTCTCGAATCTGATGTAGATCATACAGAAACAGTATTAGAAACAGTTAACATTCAGCATAGGTAGGCGAATACTAATATATTAAGGACCGCTTAAAAAATAGATGCCAGCACTCCCGGTTTTGAAAAAAATCAATCAATAAAGACTAATCGATTTTTCGATTCGGGATTTCTAATAGTGCGGAAAAGTTGCCTTAGTACTTCCTGATTCCAATGCAACTTTTTGTTTTGAGATCGGATTGCATCTTCAACCCCAACTCCGCCCTTGAAATTTCGGAAATTCGCCTAAAATCGTGAAATTGTCTACCTAGCGCCTGAAATACGCATCTCATGGCAAAATGTATAAAACAAAAGTTATTTGTCACATCATTTGCTACCGAAATGGTACAATCATAGCCGTGGGACGAACCGTTCCCGAGATACGAGCGAAAAGGCGGCGCGCCGCAGAGCAAGGTGAAAATCGGCTTGCTGCCACACTTCTTGACGTTGATTTCGCCGAGTGCTATCACTCACATTTATTCACCTACCTCAAAGGACACGTTCGGATAGGTCTCCACACAAATACTTTTTCATCGAGTTTCTTCACTCTTGTCGGTGATTTCGCCGAGTTCTATCACTTACATTCATTTCCCTGCGCCATACGACACGTTCGGACTGGTCTCCACATAAATATTTTTTCATCGAGTTCCTTCACTCTTGTCGTTGATTTCGCCGAGTGCTATCACTTATATTCTCTCAACAGAACACAGAACTCAAAATGTCTGTATCTAAATTTAAATTTAGACAGAAATGTCCTGTGTTTGGCATATATCCGTACAATCTCTCTGAGTCCCAGTTACCTACTTACCAGGATGTTCTTTTGTGTTATCAGTTTGAAAGATTTCGTACAGGGCGACTCCGAGGCGACATAGTTGCAAAAAAGGTTGAAAATACTTTCAAAAAGTCATCTATTCCGATAGTTTCACACACCAGAGTTGTACAAATGCTCACCACATACCATAAGAAATTTCTGACTCTTAAACAAATGTTTTTAAGGAACCCAATAGGTTTGAGCTCTAAAGAGACGACTTTGTCTCTTCTGCCGGAAAATTATTTGACATCGCTGCTTGTAAATGCATTTATTTTTCTTCTTGCACTTGTCCAAAGGAAAGGAAAGTTCCTATCAATGAACAACCATTTCTCTTGGACCGGAGAACCAGAAGAATTGGTCGCATGGTAAGTGTTGATCTACCTGAAACAAAAAAGATTACAAAGAAAAATGAACGTAAAGAAAAGCTTTTAAAACGTCATTCAACATCAACACTTACCAGAAAAGTATCAGCTAGAACACGTGACCATTAAGATCAGCCAGACTCTCAAACAGACGACAACAATGTAGGTGCGTCGCGCATGGATTCTTCCAAAAACGATGCTGATGATGAATTTTCTCTTCCATCCTCTAAAACCAAACAAAACACACTAGTATTAGAACACACTGCTTTAGCTGCCCAAAGATTTGGAGTAAGTGATAGAGCAGCGGCCTTAACTGTTTCATCTGCTTTTCTGGATGCCAAAAAAGCAGGTTTGATAACAGAGGATCAGGCTAGCTTTGTCACTGACAAATGCAAGATTAGTCGGGCAAAGAAAAGTGTTGGAGTTAAGCTCCAAAACACCGAAAGTATTGACTCTGTATATCGGCTGTATTTTGACGACCACAAAGACAATACACTTACACAAGTCAGCGAAGGTGAAAAGTACTACCGCGACACTGTCAAAGAGGAACATATTTCTCTTTTAGCGGAACTTGGTTGTCATTACTTTGGCCACGTCACCTCTCCTTCCGGGTCAGCTGAGGATGAGACGCAAGCTATATGGCAACATTTGTGGAACATCTACAAGTTGTCGGTGTTGATGGCACCAACACGAACACAGATTGGACAGGTGGAATCATTCGAAAACTAGAAGAAAGAATAGGTAGGCCATTACAGTGGGTTATTTGTCTCCTACATTTCAACGAACTTCCATTTCGTGCTCTTTTCGAACACATAGATAATGTCTCAAAGCGTCCAAATACATTCTCTGGCGACATGGTAAACTGCTCCCTGATTGTGAGAAGTTGCCTGTTGTCAAATTTGAAAGTTTTCCATACTGCCAATTACCTTCTGAGGTCATTAATCCGACCCAACTTAGCACAGACAAAGCTTATCTCCATAAAATGTCAGAAGCTGTTATTTCCGGTCAATGTTCCTCAGATTTAGCGTCGATGCATTCAGCTAACATGTGCAAACTTCGCTGGCTCACCTGTGCAAATAGAATTCTGAGATTATACATTTCTACTGACAAAATTGAAAGTTTTCCATACTGCCAATTACCTTCTGAGGTCATTAATCCGACCCAACTTAGCACAGACAAAGCTTATCTCCATAAAATGTCAGAAGCTGTTATTTCCGGTCAATGTTCCTCAGATTTAGCGTCGATGCATTCAGCTAACATGTGCAAACTTCGCTGGCTCACCTGTGCAAATAGAATTCTGAGATTATACATTTCTACTGACAAACCAACAAAGGAAATAAAGATTTTGGTCAAGTACATACTTACAGTTTACTCACCTTTGTTGTTCTCAATAAGATTCAACAGTTCAATCAAAGATGGCTCGCGCCATCTCTATGCTGCAATTTAAAGGTCGAGATAACTACCTGCTAAACTGCGCAAGGTTGTCGATTCATCCATTCAACAGAATGCATTCTTTGCTCTTCCAGAAAACATTCTCCTTAGTATGATGACTGACGAACGGATAGAAGTCAGAAAGTTGGCCCTTGACTGTCTTCTGGCAGCCAGAGAAGCAGAGTCTGACATTGTAAATGGAAGGGTTGTAATAAAGTGCCAATGCTGAATTTCAAAGCTAATAATTATTACGATATGATTAACTGGAAGACTATTACCTTGACTGTTCCACCAATTCTTTGTTCAGTTTCTAACGAAGAACTCATAAAAGGGCTGTCGGGAGACACTGCAGAGGTATGGAAATTTAGTGAATTCCCCTCTCACACCGTGGCAGTCGAGAAAACCCTCAAACTGGTGACAGAGACATCTTCTAAAGTTATTGGCCCCCAATCTCGTGATCGTTTTATACGCTCTACACTGAAATCTAGGCAACAAGTGCCAAAGTTTAGTACAAAATCTGATTTTATCAATAAATTTGACACAGATTCAGACTAAAACAAGCCTGACATATGGTTGGTTGGTTGGGTTGGGCTTGGGAGGAACCCAAAGAGCAGCCAACTCCACGCGGTGGGTTCTGGGTGACCAATACAGGTTAGTTGAGAGTTGCAACAATTTTCACCCTGCGCTGTGGCGCGCCGCCTTTTCGCTCGTATCTCGGGAACGGTTCGTCCTTCGGCCATGATTGCACAATTTCGGTTGCAAATGATGTGACAAATGACATTTTGCCATGAGATGCGTATTTCAGGCGCTAGATAGACAATTTAACGATTTTAAGCGAATTTCTCAAATTTCAAGGCCGGAGTTGGGGTTGAAGATGCAATCCGATCTCAAAATAAAAAGTTGCATTGGAATCAGGAAGTACTAAGGCAACTTTTCCGCACTATTAGAAATCCCGATTCGAAAAAAGTCCGGAATCGACCCACCCTAATACCTACGGCCTTGTTGAGGTGGCTGCGCTGCGCTCATGTTTTTTGGTTTCTTTTATTGTTTACTTCGCACTTATGTATTTGTTTTTTTATTGTTTACAAAAAGTCTTATTTTTTGTGTTTTTTATGTTTTTATTAACACTTTCGTCGTTTTTGCTAACGCTTGCACTTAATGCACTTTTTTGGTATTTGTTTATTTTTTTTATTTTTTTCTACTGAGCGCATCAGTGCACGTCCGTTTAGATTGAAAGCTCGCTAGTATAACTCGGGAATCGACTTAATTATATCTCACCTCATTTCTGGATTTACTGAAATTCTTTGATAAACTTCCACTTGTGGCGCATTTGTGACGCCATTTGTGACGCACAAATTGTTAACTTTTGCGCTCATATCATTAAGCTGTGCCTGGAATTTTTGTTTTTGCTGAGCCAGTGCTTGGCTGACAGCGATCTGCACTAGCTCTTGCACTTGATTAATATTTATGTCGCTTTGTGTATGGCTATCGTTAACTTCTACGTTCACCTGATAGTTGCTTTCCTCTGCGTTCCACTCTGTGTCACTATCTAATTCTACTTCAATATTTTCAATTGGTTCTAAGCAGCTCATATGCGCTATTACTACTGTGCCCAAAAAACATTTGAATTTAAACTATGCGCGTCGAAAGATTTGGAGAATTATTTTTTTTTTTAGGTTGGTAGTACGGTCAGTCACATTTATGTCAAATTTCATGTAAAAATATTCATTAGTGTTTGAGATACGTGTCGTTTTGTGAGCTGCTAAAAGTGAGTTTTTCGTTTTTTGCGATGTCGAAATTTGTTGATTAAAGAATTTGCATTAAATTTTGTTTACGGAATCAATTTTCTGCTGCGGATACGTTGAGGATGGTGCAGAAAGCCTTTGGTAATGAGGCTATGTCTAAAAAAAATGTTTACAAGTGGTATAGTAAGTTCCAAGCCGGCCTTGAACGTATCGAAGAGAGCGTCCAGGGCGACCATCAACCTCAACCGACGAAGCTCACGTTCAACAAATCAAAGATTTGGTGTTGAGAAACCGTCGATTAACAATTAGAGGCCTTGCTGATGAAGTTGGCACATCGAAAGGCTCAGCCAATACCATTTTGATGGATGTTTTGGGCCTCAAGCGCGTCAACTCTCGACCGGTACCGAAAACATTGAATTTTTTGGAAAAAAGGCGTCGCGTTGAAGTGTGTGAAACCATGCTTTCCGACTACCAGGGTGTCATGAAACGCATTATAACTGGTGATGAGACTTGGATCTATGCTTACCCTCCCGAAACAACCGATCAATCGAGCGAATATCGGGCCAAAAGAGAGCCGAGACCAAAAAAATCTTGCCAAAGTCGCTCAAAAATCAAGGTCGTGTTGACTGTTTTCTTCGATTATCGTGGTGTTGTGCATTATGAATTCCTTCCAACTGGTCAAATAGTCAACAAGGAATATTAGTTGAACGTTATGCGTTGTTTGCGTAACGCTATCCGCCTAAAAAGGCCGGAATTGTGGAAAGACAATTCTTGGTTTTTACACCACGATATTGCACCATCCCATACTGCCCTCGTAATTCGTGATCATTTCGCCAAAAACTCAACCCATATCGTTCCGCAACCACCGTATTCACCTGATCTGGCGCTGTGCGACTTCTGGCTGTTCACCAAGCTCAAAAGACGGCTCCGGGGACACCGTTTTTATACTATAGAGGAGATTCAAGCCGCAGCGAAGACGGAACTGAAGGCCATCCCGGAAAGTGACTACAACCAGTGTTTCGAAGATTGGGAAATCCGTTGGCATAAGTGCATTGCATCGGGAGGAGATTACTTTGAAGGGGATGAAATTGGTTTGGAAGAATAAATAAAGAATTTTCAAAATAAATACAATGTCAATTTGGGCACACGAAATTTTTATATTATCGCGAAATATGCATATATGAACCGCTTAAGTATGAAGCACGTATGTAAACATTTTATGTTACATTCTTTATATACTTTTATTAAGAATAACTTGATGTAAACATATCACGCAGCGGTTTTGTTACAATTTTGGTATGATTTGAAAAAAATAATTTTAATGAATTTACATACATATTACGAGACATTCCTGATCTAAGAGCGTAGATTCTCGTTCGTTTGCCGCCAATTATGTTGTTTCCTCTGACGATTATGTTATTGTCCCCTCAGAGTCAAATAAGAAGGCAATGTTGTAACAACGAGACCGGAGCAAGTATGTTTGTTATAGATCAAATACAAAATACCAACTGAACTTAATATTGAACTCTAAAAATATTATTGAACCTAAAATCATAAGTGTGCGCTACTATATCTGGCTAGCAAAATCAGCATACGCCAACACAGTCGCTTGCGACTTAGGCAAATGTCGGGTTACCGTTGCTGGTCGCAGTGGCTAGGCAACGAACTTAAGTATACGTCAGCAGAATGGTACAATGTAAACAAAGTGCATTGCGTCATTCTTGCATTTCACAAACAAAAAGTGCAATTACACTTGCACACGCACAATGTTGTGTATAAATTGTGCGGGAAACAATCTATTTTTTGCAATCTAAAGAAATATTAAAATTGCAAGATTAACATATATAAAAATCAAACTGCATCAATTGTTGGTGGCCCTTCGTTCGCATCTATTATCAATAACCCAATTATAAATAACAACCAAAAACACACTTTAAAGGAAATAACACAAAACGAAACAAGTATACGAATTCTTATCACAACGTATAACCGAATACCAAAACCTTCTACCTGAGTAAAAAACTATGAAACCCTTCCTAAAACAACAATCCAACCTGAATCAATAATACCTCAAATAACTTTACCTACATGAACAATGCCCCAAACCATATCAGTATCGAAAAAACAATAAATCCAAACCCAGATGCTTCACATAGTTCTCCTTTCACTAGTTCTTCTCCCTATGCATACAATAAAACACCATCACCAACTAATAAACAAGACCCACAATAATGAACATACATACACACATATGTATAATAATACACCCAACTCTTCTTTACACGGATTTGAAGTTACACGGTTGAGAAATTTTTTTTTTTTTTTGTAAAACGGTTTCAAAATCATTGTCTTGTAATTATGTTTGTTTTTACCACACTTAGCACCAATACCGAAAAGAACATACATAGTATTAACTGGGAAATCCCCTTATTCCATAACTCTTACCTACACATTTTGTTCGCATGATATTTACATTCCTGAAATGGATATCTCCAGCGATGATACCGACTTTAGTCCAGTTCGTCGCAAACAATTGCGCTTGTTATCAAATAGCGACGAATATTTATGTAGCTATGTAAATATTTATTCCTTATTTTTATTCTAATTTTTCTGTTCTTAGTTCTGAATTAACAGATTTCATTTGTTTTTTGCTTAATCTGCCAACCTTTATGAATTATGTATTTTAAGTTTTAATGCTCAATAAAATGCTTGTGAACATACAATTTGTACGCATATCTGAAATTTTATAGTCTTCAACATTTTTACACGGTTTTTCGAAGTAAATATAGTTCTTTATTTCATCTTACACGGTTTTCAAATGGAACGTATCCCCCATTTTACTATACAAAACGCCTCTTTTTTTACATAGATTTCTGAGGAACGTATCTATCATGTAAAAAAAAGAGTTGGGTGTATAATACTCTCACAACCGTCTAAAAATCTTTCAATGGTTTAAATTTTACAGTGGAACATCCATGGATATTTCAGTAATTATGACGCATTGCAGCTATTAATTAAATACTGGAAACCGTCTAAAAATCTTTCAGTGGTTTAAATTTTACAGTGGAACATCCACGGATATTTCAGTAATTATGACGCATTGCAGCTATTAATTAAATACTGGAAACCTTTAGTCTTATTTCTGTCATAACCCTCAATGCTATATTGGAAAGCAAACAAGGTGTTGCAATTTTGGTAAAAGAAGTCCTTACTCACTATCGCGTTTGAGATACTAATCAACCCGAAACTAACAGTAATTAATATCTACATCACACCTAAACAAAATTTCTCCTGCTCAGACATCTTACATATTTTGAATACACTACAAACTTTGGATGGGTGATTTCAACTCATGGAGCCCGATTTGGCTCTTCGTGGGTAACACGCGGATTTTCAGTGCCCCAGAAGCGTAAATTTTGCTTATTTACGTACCCTCTAAGATGGAAATGGGCCTCATCACTCATGATTATTTTTGATGAAAAATCGTCTTCCTCTAGTTAATTTTTACATTAAGTAAAAATGAGTCAAAAGAATGTATTTTGAGCTGCACCGAAATGTGAACTCTTTATTTATACTCTTAAGAGTAACTTATTACATGGTTCTTACTTCTATTTATACTAACTAGTATGCTTACTTATTACTAGTTGATAGTTTGTTAAGATACAGATTATATTATTTGTTTAGGTTTGTTTTCATATATATTGCTTGCTTAGATACAATTGCTTTGTTTTAAGATAAGGTTGTTGTGGTATTCAAACTCAATGTTGTTTTGATACTTGTTTGTTTAGGATTGTTTGTTGTAATGATAGTGCATTTTAATTGTTCCAACTCAAGGTTGTTTCTGCATTCTGTTTACTGAAACAAAAGGTTGTTTTGATGTTTGTTACTATTATAAGGAATACGTTCCTTAACTCTCTTGGTGGTGATTAAGGATGGCTTGAGCGTATGTTAGACGCGATTGGTTATCACCTGATGCACCGTCTGGTCTTTGTGCGGAAACATCTTCAAATCTGGTACCAATATTCGCTGTAAACACCGTTGACTGATACGCAATTGCGAGGCACGTCGTCTGGTCGATGTTGACGACGCTTCCATGACATTCTCGGCAACAGCAGCAATATCATCTGTAGAATGGCTACTCCGGGGTCTGCCACGCCTGGCAGCATCTCGTGTTGTGCAAAATTTATAGCATCTTCTGATAGGAGGACAACTTTTGCGCCACCCTGTATAAGGAAACACGTAACTATCTAGACCTTTTAACATATAAACGCGACAATGCTATTTTTAAACGACAAGCAAAAAATGCAAAAAAAATGTTTGGAAGAACTTATTGAAAATATCAATTCCGAAACCTTGCTTTAACAGCTTTGGCGATATATGTATAAGACACTTGTCTGGCGGGCAAAAATGTAGTACAATTAATTACTTAAACACCCAATCTGGATTAACAAATGACCTACTACTGTAATCAAATTGAAAGGTGAATATTTAAGTTATACTTCGCGTTTTTATCGAATCGGTAAATTTCTGTAAGTTGGTAGTACTGTAGTTGGTAGTTACATGTGCTAAATGTCACGTCAAAATATTCATTAGCATTTGAGATACGCATCGTTTTGTGAGGCTTTAAAAGTGAGTTATTCGGTTTTTACTATGTGTGAATTTATTGAACAAAGAAGTGCAATAATGCATCAACTCTTACTGCATTGCTTGTTCGTGATCATTCCGCTACATTTTCAACTAACATCGTGCCGCAACCACCGCATTCGAATGATTTACCTTCGTGTAACTTTTGGCTATTCAGCATATTCACATTACCACTCCGAGGACACCGTTTTGACTCAATTGAGAATATAAAAGCTGCATCGAAGAAGGCTCTGATGGCCATCACGACGGAAGATTTTTTCCAAGTGCTTTGGTGACTGGAAAATTCGTTGGCATAAGTGTATTTCAGCGAAGGGGACTACTTTGAAGGAAATGAAATGGACAAAATTCACCTATCAATTTGATCACAGTATATCATAGTGAACGCGATAGTTAATACTTTAACCTTTAACCACAACCTTATGTTTCAGTAAACATTAAAGGAAAATCGTCAAAACAACTTTATCTTAGAACAATAGAAGCGCACTATTAGTACAACAAACAATAACAACCCAAATAGTTATTTACTAGTAAACAACCAGCATCTCAATAGTACGAGTATGAGCAGTGATAAGCATAGACTGTATAAGCAGCTGGAACAATAGCCTCGGGGTCACTTTATCATTACCGACTATCGAGTAACAAGTTACCACTTGTAACACTTGTACAGTTTGAGTGTAATATATTCAATATTAAAGTACATGTGTATACGGTGAAATATTATACAAATAAAGGATCAGTCAGAACCAATCTCATTGGCTGACTTGAAATTATATATTTATTTTATTCCTAACGAGTAAATAAATTAACTGGTGCCCAACGTGGGGCAGCAACAAAAAAGGATCATCAATAATATCCTTAGTCAGTCTGCCTGAAGGGGAAGAACCCAGTCCCTGGAAACAAAAAAAGGATTTATTTAAACCATCCAAGAAGCTCACCAGTGCATCATCCCATACAACGTCAATCAAAAGGAATTCACATAAAAATCCTAATACGACAACAAATTGAAAGTAAATGATTAAATATAAAAAAAAAAAACAAAATATACCATCCTTGGCAAACAACACACTTTCATAGAAAGAATACCATATCAAGCAGCGCTCCAGGAATACAACTGGATACCGATCTTTAGTAAAATAAATCAACAAATAAATCAGCAAGATGACAGAACAAGCGAATTTAATTGCATTAACCAACGCAGTCGCCGATCCGCAACGACAGTTATCGGAACTAAAATTAGGAAGAAGTGCAACCATTCCACAACGAACAGATCAAATATGTCCTTACACCAGACCAGAAGAAGTGGGTCTGAATATGTTTAAATCAATAACACAATTTAATGGTGATTACAACGAATACAGGAATTGGAGGAAAGTAGCAACCACATTAATGGAAGACATACGACAATTCGAAGGACAAAATATATATGCCCAAGCATTAATAATGATCAGAAGAAAAATTATTAGCAAGGCAGCACAGATCTTGATCAACCACAACGTAAAGAGAAATTTCCAAAACATCATCGATAGGCTAGACGATTCCTATGCCGACAAACAACCAATATGCATTCTGGAGGAAGATATGACGAAAATACAACAAAAAGAACTACCACTGCATGTATATTATGACAATCTGAACCAAGCAATGAATGTAGTGCTATCCAAGATTGATATGACACACAAGGAAGAACGAATAGTCCAAGTATTGACACAAGAAATCCAAGCTAAAGCAATCAGAACATTCGTCACTGTACTGAGAAGTGTACGAGTAGCTATCAAGGATGCCATCTATGCACGAGCCTGCACAACATTAGCAGATGCCTACAGTATTACCCGTACAATGCAACATGATTCACGCCATCAAAACCTCGAGTACATTCCACGATACAACCAACATCAGAATAATTATTCTTGTCAACAACAACCCCCAGTTGAACCAATGGATATCGATTCATCCACCATATTCCGTAGACCAACGAGACAAGGTTACAACAAGAATCAGCAACAACCACCACGAAATCCGCAGCCTCGACAGAATTATCAAAATCCATTTAAGAAAGTAGCAGGAGCTTTGGATATAAACGAGAACGAGATAATACAAGTCATGCTAATATGCAACCGAAGAATCAACGGATCAACCAAATTACACACGATCAACAATCAAATACAGAATATGAATAGGAAGAATATGTTTTTATTCTAAGGCATGGGTTACCAACGCTGGTAAGGACCACAGAAGAAGGTAACTCAGTGTATATTTTAATTGATCGTGGTGTAGAAGAAAATTATGTAAATCCAAAATTCCCTCACGCAAAAAGGATAGAAGTAGAAAGTAAAAAACAAGCCGCTACCAAACACGATAAATCATTAATTAAATATAAAAAGAAAGTGAATATATTAGGATTCAGTATGGAATTTTTAGAACTCGATACCTTACATGATTTCGATTTCTTGACAGGAATTAAAGGTTTAAGCAAATGAAAGCAATGATATGATGATACAGAAAGAAATGTATTAATTGTGAAAAAGAATAAATTAACAAGAATAATTTAGGAGAAGAAATGTATAAAAAAATAAATAAATGTATTAATGAAAAGAAATGAGCAGAGTAAAACAATACCCTACGTAACTACAGTAGAGGCAGAAATCAGAATAGAAACAAATAATCCTATTTGGGTCAGACAGTATCCATACCCCCAAGCGGATAGAGCATTTGTAGAAACTGAAATAAAAAAGTATTTCATTGTGAAATAATACAGCCAAGCAAAAGCAGTTACAATTCACCCATATGTCTAGTTTCTAAAAAAGGGAATGACGAGCAAGGCAACACAAAAAGACGCATGGTTATTGACTTCCAGAAGTTAAATGCGCAAACAATCGCTGATAGACATCCCATTCCGGGTATTACAATGATGCCCCAAAACTTAGGAGAAGCACAGTACTCCACGATGTTAGATTTGGAATCAGGATTTCATCAAATTAAAATAAAAAAGAAGACAGAGAAAAAACAGCATTTTCAATAAATAATACCAAATATGAATTTCTACGACTACCATTTGGACTGAAAAACGCGCCGTCGATCTTTCAAAGATGCCTTGACGACATCCTCAGACCATTCAGAGGAGTATGCGCATACGTGTATATGAGTGATGTCCTAATATATTCAGCTAACCCTGAACAACATATGAAAGATATCACCAATTGCCCTTCAAGACAGAGTCAGATGACCGTTCTTTATTGAATTCAAAATGCGACTGCCCGCTTACATGTTAAAATGAACTTATTCTAAGTAAAATGAATGAATGAATATATACAGTAGAACAAATAAAAATGAATGTATATTGTAATAAATTGCAGAGATGCCGATCATGACAAATATTGTGATGACAGCTCGGCCTCTCCTGACATTAACTCGTCCCGAGTTATTCGTCATTAATAGCATCTTCAGGATCACCATCATCGTCTATTTCTGGAAACAAGGCACACCACGGTTTCATCTTGTCGGATGTTGCAATTTGACTGTAGTGGCGTTGCGTTCGCTGCATGCCCTCGATATCTTCAACGACGTAACGATCGAACCTCAATACTTTCGTAACCACGTAGGGACCTTTATATTTCGGGTGTAACTTCTTCGACTCGCCCGTGTTTGGTGGAGGATCTTCGACCAGCACTAGCGCTCCCTCTTCGTACCGTACTGGTTTGGTGTGACGTGCATCAAATTTGGCCTTCCAGTTAACTCGTGCCAATTTGATGTTTCGTATAGCTTCATTTCGTCGACCATTCATTTGCAGACGTTCTTCTTCGTTGTGAATCGCTGCTATCATCAAGTTACCACTTAAATCGCGTAGGGGAAATCGTATAACAAATCAATCGGTGCAAACTTTGTTGTCACGTTCACCTTAGTATTTAAGGACCATTGCAGCATACGAACATGTGTATCCCAATCTTTCGACTCGCTGGTCGATGCTCTCAAAAATGCCAATACTGCTTGATTAACCCTTTCTGCCAAACCATTTGAACGTGGTGTACGCACAGCTACCTTAATGTGTTGTATCTTGTTTGCCTCGCAATAGTCACCAAATGCTACGGACGTAAATGCGGTACCTCTATCTGTTACAATTCGTTGCGGTAAGCCGAAGAAAAGAGTCAAATCATTTAATGCATCTACGACCGGTTTTGTTTTCGTAGATCTAGTTGAGATAACTACTGAATACTTCGTGAGTGCGTCCACGATGACAAGAACTCATGATCACGTCGACTTTTCATAAAAGGCCCAAGATGATCCAAGTGTAAAGTGTGAAATGGTAATTTTGGAACCTCCATGCCATAGAGCTCGCATTCCTTGCGAATCGGTTCGCGACTGTAACAGTACTCAATACCCGACTTGATAAAGCCCTTTGTAAAGTTCCTCATGCGCGGAAACTAAAAATGTTGCATGATCTTTTTTAAAGTACCGTCGACACCGGGATGACCACATCGTCATGGCAGAGTTTAAGTATCCGCCATCGTATGTCTTTTGGAACAACTAACAAATTACTCCCATTCTTAATTAAGCGGAATAACCGGTGATTCTTCAAACAGAAACTTTTCCTTATGTCACTGCGTTGATGGCCAGCGTCTTTACCTTCGATTACGCGTATAATTTCATTCAGCTTGCTATCTTGCCTCTACATGGTGCAAACTCAATCGTTAATTGTCAGCGTCAAAATCTTACAGGATATATCTTCTACCTGTTCGTCCCGTTTTTTTGGTGCACGACTTAGAGCATCAACGTGACTCATCGTTGACCTGGCCCGATGTATTATGTCATAGTCGTATTCCAACAATCGTAGTAGCCAACGCGCTACTTTCGGAATCATAAGTTTTGACATCTTTGCAGTCGTCATCGCCTGACAATCTGTTACGATTGTAAAACGTTTACCGAGTAAGAACATTCTGAAGCGTTCACATGCCTCAACCACAGCGAACACTTCCAGCTCACATGCATGCCAATTCTTTTCCTGTTGCTTACATGCCCTACTATAACATGCAATTGGATTCAATCCACTCTCATCTCGTTGCATAGGAATAGCGGCTATACCCATACTTGATGCGTCTGTATGGAGCTCATGGTTCTTCGTGATGTCGTAGATTGTCAAAATTGGGGCTTTACTTATCAACTCGCATAAACGCTGGAATGACTCTTCACATGTCGAGTACCAAACGAAACTTGCGTCCTTCTTCGTAAGCTGAGTGAGAGGCTTAGCGATCAATGCATATTCGGGAACAAACTTTCGGAAAAACCCTGTCAACCCTAAAAACCTTCTAACTTCTACCTGATTTCGCGGCGTTGGAAAGTGTTCAATTGCCGATGTCTTTACAATACCCGGTCTAATACCATTTTCATCTACCTGATGTCCAAGAAAAGTAACCTCATTTCTCATGAATGAACGCTTTGATAATCTTAGTGTTAACACTTCCTTCTGAACGATTTTTAAAAACTCTTCTAAGTAAAACAAATTTTCTTCTTCCGTATCAGTAGCTACAATCACCTCATCCACATAGCTCACAACTGCTTTATTCAGCGGTGCAATTAGCTGAGTCATCATTTTTTGGAATGTACACGGAGCATTCCGCAAACCAAATGGCATTCTATTAAACTCATAATGGCCATTGTGCGTTACAAAGGCGGTAAACGGTTTTGCGTCTTCCTCTAACTCAATCTGGTAGTAGCCAGACATTAAATCCAACGTGGTGAAAAACTTTTTACCAGACAGTGTCGCCAAAACGCCATCAACTGTCGGCATCAACCACGGTTGTTTTTCAGTTACAGCATTTAACTCACGAAAATCGACGCACAACCTATCCTCCCCATTTTTCTTACGCACCATAACTACTGGTGATGCATATGTACGCACAATACCCAACTGCATTAACTCATCTACGATTTCCTCAACAACACGCTGTTTAGGAATTGGAATACTATATGGTTTCAGTTCAGGTAACTTTTCACCGAAACAATTCGCATATATATTCACCATTTCAACTAACTTTTGCTCCATCCCTACCCTTAACTCAGCACCTATATCTAATACATCCCTTTTAATTTGCATGATTGTGCACATGCCTTCTTCAATCACTAAAGTGCCTTTGGATAGGACATCAATACCAACAGTTGCTTCGTAAGTCATCACTGAGTCGTCTATTACCCATAATTCGACAGATCCTGTAGCTTTATTCATTCGCTAACATTTTTCCGTGGCAGGTAATCTGACTACCTCCAAAACCAATTAATCTTTCATCGCACTCAGTGATACACAAACCACACTTTGTTGCTATTGATTTCCTAACCAGTGATCTGCTACTGCATGAGTCAATTAGTGCCTTGCACTGTACATTTTCGTTGCCAAAAATTTCAATGTCCATGCACAACTCTTTGCACTGATTTCTCTCTATTTCTATTTTATTCACTGACATATCGTTTTCTTCAACTTCTACTCTTTTAGCACTTTCTACACTTTCACTATCTTTTATTCGATGCACTCGCTCATTCTGTTTAACTTCTCTCTTTTTACGAGGCTTCACACAATTCCTTGCAATATGCCCTCTTTCTTGGCAGTTAAAACATATTGGGCCATTTACACTTTTGCTAACCCTACTTGCCACTTCTGGCGTTTGCTGTTGTTTGTAGTGAAATTCATTTAGCTTAAATTTATTCTCCCCGCTCGGTGGTATACTCAGCAGCTATTGTAATAAATCAGAACACTTAGTAAACTTCATTGCACTTAAAACCCTACTCAAATTATCGTCCATTAATCCATTAATAATATCTCGTATAATAGACATATCGTCAATATTATCTCGTCTGCCTATTGGTAGCATTTTATAATAAAATGCATAAATTTCTCACCCTTTCTTCTTCTCGTATTCATCATTCTTATATGTGTGTCTGCAGAATTTCTAACGCACGGAAATTCTGCCAAAAAAAGAAACTACAAAATCACTCCCCTCACGATAAACTGGCTGTGCATCAGCCCATCGCTTAACCACTCCCCGCAGCCTACTGAGAACAGCGAATATGACGAAAGTCTCTTCCCAATGATATGCTGCTCTCAATTGCTCAACTCTCTCTATAAATTGTATTGACGTGTACGTGTTGTCAATGGGGTTGAACTCAGGCAGAATCGCTGCTATTTCGCTTGGTGTATAACATGGCAGATCTTGTTGCTTGTGCTCTCTCTCCCGCTATCGTGCATGTTTCATCGAACCAAGGCGCTGATCGTCATCTATGTTCTGTATGCGTTTCTGTTTGAGGCGTAGTTAGCAAGTGCGCATTTGACGCATTAATTTCTTGTGTCGCAATTACTGCTTGTTGCATGATATGCTGAATACAATGCTTGCGACACAACATTGCATCACGACAGTGAACTGAAAACGGCGTTGTGCATCCTACTACATGAACGCATGTACACATGACAACACAGCTCTCCATTTTGCATGTACACAATTTCGTTGTGGCCATACTAATACCTTGCACTTCAATGAAATTTTAATATTTTGTTCAAAAAGAAATTTTTTATGCAAAAAATAAGTAAATAGGTATATATTTTTGTTTTAAATTATCAATTGTTATTACAAATGATATAATAGAGCTATAATAGAGCTATTTTATGCTTTTATTTGTAAAATAACGTTAAGTTTGTAAGATCTGTTAATAATTTTACATTTTACATATTAGTGGCACCACCACTCTTTCTCATCTCTCTATCTTCCATTCTACTTATACTCTACGTTATTTTACAAATAAAAGCATAAAATAGCTCTATTATATCATTTGTAATAACAATTGATAATTTAAAACAAAAATATATACCTATTTACTTATTTTTTGCATAAAAAATTTCTTTTTGAACAAAATATTAAAATTTCATTGAAGTGCAAGGTATTAGTATGGCCACAACGAAATTGTGTACATGCAAAATGGAGAGCTGTGTTGTCTTGTGTACATGCGTAGATGCACAACGCCGTTTTCAGTTCACTGTCGTGATGCAATGTTGTGTCGCAAGCATTGTATTCAGCATATGATGAACGCGCTAACCTGCATCCCCAAATGAGTCCTTACCCGATCGTTGTTCAACGATGGCTCACTATTCTCCTCCTGATTTTCATCACTTCCCTGCGCTAACTCTGCGCCACATGATTCACACTTGTCTGCATAACTTGCTTTAGCAAATCTGTATTTACGTCTTGGAGTCGGCTTATTAGTTCGGCTTTTGTCCCACTGGTCTTTTAATTCAACTTTTTCAACGCTTCTTTTAGTTGCACTACCGTTGAATTATTTAAGTCCATCCCACTTCTGAAGTCTGTCCTTCAAGACAGAGTCAATGACCGTTCTTTATTGAATTCAAAATGTGACTGCCCGCTTACATGTTAAAATGAACTTATTCTAAGTAAAATGAATGAATGAATAATTACAGTAGAACAAATAAAAATGAATGTGTATTGTAATAAATTGCAGAGATGCCAATCGTGACAAATATGGTGATGACACAATTTAATACACACTTTACACGCAGCCAACATGAAAATCTCGGATGAAAAGCAACAAATTTTTCAAAGACAGACAGAATTTTTAATACATACTATATAATTAAAAACGGTAGAATTACAGTAGATCCAGGAAAAATAGAAGCTATAGATAGGTACAAAACCCCTACAAATTTGAAAGACTTCAGATCTTTCTTGGGAATGACCTCATATTTTAGAAAATTTATAAAAAGGATTTGCATCCATAACGAAACCATTAACACTCTACCTACGAAGAGAGAATGGTAATATTTCAAAGAACACAAGTACCTCAGTACATGTAAAATTAGACGACGAAGCACTTAAAGCAGTTCAAACACTAAAAACAAACTATAATAACAAATATTCCAACCAGATTTTGGAAAAGGATTTGATTTGACTACAGACGCAAGCAATCATTCGATTGGAGCTGTATTGTCACAAAGCAAGAAACCTATAGCATAAATTTCACGTACATTAACGCGAACTGAACAAAATTACTCAAAAAACGAAAAAGAAATATTAGCAATCGTTTGGGCACTCAAGAAACTTAGGAATTATCTGTATGGTCTCACTAGTAATACTACTGTTTACACCGATCATCAATTCCTAATTTTATCAATATCTGAGGACAACCCAAATTCAAAATTAAAACGATGAAAAAATTTTAATATAGAGAAAAAGGTTTTTTGCAAAAATCTATTAAAGGACATTACGAGTGAAGAGGATAGAGAAAATATAATTAAACATACGCATGAAAGAGGACATAGAAACGCAAAAATAAAACTTTAGAGATACTAGAAATTTGCTATTGGCCAAATATAAAAAATTATGTAATCCGACTAACTAGAAATTGTAGCATTTGTGAAGAGAACAAATACGAACGCCACCTGACAAAACAAGTTTTTGCAAAAACACCCATACCCGAAGGTATAGGCACACAAATACAAATGGACATATTTGAAATCGATGGAACAATGTATCTCTCATGCATAGATATATACTCAAAATACGCATATATGATAAAATTAAACGACAAAAGAGAATTCTACAAAATATTAGAGGAAGTACTCAGGAATGTTTTCAACCATTCTGGAAATTACTAGAACTCGGATTAAACAAAATAAATTTAGCGCGACTGAAGAACTCAACGCAATCAAGGAATACAATAGGACAATGCATTCCGCCCCAAAAAGAAAACCTATCGAATTATTTTTGAAAGGAGCAAAACTGAAGGAATAAAAGAACTGATCGAAAATAAGCAGGAGTAATGCTATCATACCACAATAGAAAACGAACACAAAAGGAATATAAAATAGGACAAACCGTTTATGTGAAACAGAACCGACGAAATAAAATAAATCCACGCTATTTGAAAAATAACAGTACAAGAGAATCGTGAGGACACAATTTTAACAACGGAGGGGAAGATCGTACACAAGGACAACCTCAGAAACAATGATGAAGATAACGCTAACATTAATCCCAGCAACATCCTTAGCTCAGGAAATAGCCGACTTACAAGATCGCAAGTACGTGTTAACCGAGACTGACCCATCATTTTTGTATCAAGAACATGAGTACCTATTCCATATGGCGAACTTAAGCAAAATACTTAAACCATACTACGAGATCGCCGAACATAAAGGAGAAATGCCTAGTGAAGACACAACAGAAACAGCATTGTTTAACAGAATAGAAATCCTCAGAAAACAACTACTGAATAATGGACAAGCCAGACGCTCAAGACCATCTCTGGATTTCTTAGGATCGATTTTGAAATTTATCTCAGGAGTTCCAGATCACGACGTCCTGATTGAAATTAACGCAATACTCAACGACATAATAAAATAATAACGAACAAAGACAAATTAATTCCAACTTTGAAATAATGATGAAAATATTTAATATTGAGACGATTAAACAAAAAGTTATATTGAAAGAATTAAACACGGAGTTATTTGACTTAACTACGACAATTAATTTCGCGAAGAACGGAATTTTTTATTCAGCAGCAGTAAATATGGATGAGATTGAAAGGATATTAGAAAAGAAACAAACAAGTATACCGGTTATTGACATACTCGAATATGCAGACACGCATGTAGGTAGTTTAGACGACACTTTCATTGCAATTTATAAAAGTCCAGTCATTGAAAAGAAATGCACAACATAATGGTTTGCAAAAAAGTCTTGCGGTATTTTTATTGAATCAATTCGTGTGGCACCCATGTATCGAGCTTCTTAGTGACTCCAAGCTTCTTCAAATGGTTTATGACGGTTTGATGACTACTATGCCGGTCTCTTTCGACCCATTTCAGCGATTTTATCGCAATTTTCGACGACAGGCCCTCCGGAGCGTGGCGCATCTTCGACCACTTCTACACCAGAACGAAAACGTTGAAACCATCGTTGTGCGGTGGAAATGGAAACTGTATCGGGTCCATAAACTGCACAAATTTTATTGGCGGCTTGAGATGCATTTTTGCCTTTATCGTAGTAGTATTGTAAAATATGCCGTATTTTCTCTTTATTTTGCGCGTGAAATGAGCTTTCCAAAAAGGTATAGCATGACCCGATGCGACGAATAAAACTAGAACTACGCGCTTTCAGCGCCAACTAGCGAAAATACCGCAAGACTTTTTTGACAACCTAATACAAAGTTACTCCATTATCCCACCGTCAAGGCATTTTGGATATGAATAAAATCGTAAGTAAATGTGAAGATAAAATAATATTAACATCTAAATGTAAAATTTACGTAAATATATTTGTAAACAAGAACATAATGACAATTGTACAATACCAATGATCAAAAGTTATGAAGCCCATTGTAATGTTATCCAAGAAAATAATACACCTATTATACATAGATCTAGAACATGGTAATGTCGTATTACAAGGAAAACATTTTTTAAACGAAAAATCAATTGAATAATTGAATTTAATCCAATTTAATGAAACAATCATTATTAGCTCAGAAGTACAGAAGAACAAGAAATAAAAGATTATATTACCTCATACAAATAATTATATGTGCATTTTTGATTTTGTTTATATTTTTTGTTCACTGGTATTTTTTGAATTTTGGTGAATGTAGAATTAACGGCTGATATGTTGCCGTTAATATGCAACGAAAATTGTTTCATTCTGCTCTCTTTCGTTGTACCGTTACATTAAGAATGTGCTTGTGCATTGGGTATTGCGTAGTAAATATTTATATGGGCAAAATCAGTCTAGCTGATCATTCTTGCTGATATTGTCGCGGATAAATCTTTTTGCGTGAAAATTTGTTTGAAAAACTATTGTAGGTGTATGAACTTGATGAGTTATTTGAAATTTTAATACATTTATTTAATTTTAAGCCTAAAATGTCTCGTGGGACTAGTTTGTCAGCCAAGGAGCAAGGAATAATTATAGGAATGCGTGAAAGCGGTTCCAAAATATACGAGATTGCATCCAGACTAAAGCGGCTTCGAAACTGTATATCAAGATTTGTTAAACACCCCACCAATTATGGTACAGTGCGACGCAGTGGACGGAAAACCAACATTGATGATCGGTGCAAACGGATGATTCGACGGCTAGCAGTAGCGGATTCGATGAGTAGCGGTCAAATACGGAGCAAGTTAAGACTGCAAATAACAAGGAATAAAATTGTTCAAATTATTCATGAAAATAAGTTTATCAAACACACCTCCATGGTACCTAAACCAAAGCTCTTGAAAAGGCATATTATAGCACGTTTGCAGTTTGCAAATAAATACCAATTCTTGGCCGAAGAGTGGCAGAATATAGTGTTTAGTGACGAAAAAAAATTCAATTTGAACGGCCCAGATCATTGCAAGAAATATTGGAGAGATTCGCGTCAGGAACGACGTTCCTGCTACAAGCGAGGCTTTGGAGGCGGCACCTTAATGGTATGGGCTGCAATCTGCTTCAATGGAAAGACACCTATATGCTATATATCCACTCAAATGAATACTAGTATGTATGTAAATCTTTTGGACAGTGAGTTGATAGAATTTGCTGGAAATATTTATGGCGATAACTGGACATATCAGCAGGATAACTCTTCAATCCACACGGCACAGGTTACGAAGCGCTTCTTTAATGGCAGTCCGGACCTAAATACGATCGAAGATCTCTGGGGGATCCTCTCTGCACTTGTTTTCCAAAACGGAAGGCAGTTTGAGACAGTACGTCACCTTAAATTAGCCATAGAGCAAGAATGGGCCAATATTGACATAACTATTCTACAGTCATTAGTTAATTCTATGCCAAAGCGGCTTAATTTAGTTTTAAAAAATAAGGGCAAAACTATTGACTATTAAAGTAGAGAAGTCTTTTAGTTGAACTCAAATGAATAAGATTTACAGGCAAAAATAGAAAAATGCACATATAAATATTTACTATAAGCATAAACTTAAATTTTGTCTTTTAGTTTAAAAAAATATTTGAAATTTATTATTTTTTGTTTTTTTATATCTTATGTAATAATAAAAATAAGCCTGCATACCCAGAAATATTTTGCTAATTTTGTAATCTTTTCTTTTTTTGCAAAGAGTTGATGCACATATAATTATTTGTATGAGGTATAGCTAATGGAAACGAAAGAATTCACATTTTTGAAATATTGGAATCAGAAAACGAGTATCAATTTGACAACATTAAAAAATAAAATAAATTTTTAATACCATTTGAAGAACACCCAATCAAGAATATGGTCATAACTATAGGAGTACTTGTAGTCCTAGGATTAAGTATATTTGTAATATTCAAACTACATATAATTTATCAAAACACTGTTTATCTGAGAAACTACAACGCTACCATAGAACGTGTAGGAATGACTCATCTACTCAAGTATAGATCAGGAGATCTCTTTTTCACAAGAGAGGGGAGAGTTAATAGTTTAACCTTGAACCACAACCTTATGTTTCAGTAAACATTAAAGATAAATCATCAAAACAACTTTTCTTAGAACAATAGAAGCGCAGTATCAGTACAACAAACAATAACAACCCAAATAGTTATTTACTAGTAAACAACCAGCATCTCAATAGTATGAGCAGCGATAAGCATAGCCTATATAAGCAGCCGGAACAATAGCCTCGGGGTCACTACAGTTTAAGTGTAATATATTCAATATTGAAGTACATGTGTATACGGTGAAATATTATACAAATAAAGGATCAGTCAGAACCAATCTCATTGGCTGACTTAAAATTATATATTTATTTTATTCCTAACGAGTAAATAAATTAACTCGTTCGTTTCGATTCTTCAGTTTGTGGCTGAAAAAAAAAACCTGTAAGCCATATGCTCCTAGCGACAATCTTAGCAAGTTAGCGCTAAATTTAGAATCAAATATTTCTTCTGACGAGTTTCATGACGCAATGTCCACCTCCAAAAGTGAAACTCCTGATTTAGACAGGATTACATATGACATGCTAAAAACATACCACAGGGCGTTAAAACTATAATAGTAAATCTTTACAGTTAAATACGGTAGACGGTATATACCCTCAAAGATGGAATATAGCTGAGGTCATTCCTATATCGAAACCTTTGGAGAAAATAATCTGTAAACGATTGATGTGGTATAGAAGAATATACTAATCACTCACAACCAAGTCGCTTTCCGAAAAAGCAAAGTTCTAAGCCATATAGCTAATTGAAAATTAGAACGAAAGAGTGCTCAATTCAGAAGAATGGAAATTCGTTTACACAGATGTGTCAAACACCTTCCACAACACGGCTATGCAGTGATTTCGGACTACTCGAAAATTATTAAATATGTATTACTTTTATCGCCATGCTCTCTCTTTACCGCTGGAGCATACACCATAAAAGAAGCTATCCAATAGATCACGACCTGCAAAGGAAAATAAGTAATCTGTACCGACAGTCTTATAAGAATCACAACCGCTCAAAATACATCCAACGGCAGCCCTCTAATCAGAGAAATTCAAGACAACTAATGTAGATTTCAGGCTACTGTGACATTTCACGTAACTCCTAATCCACGCATTTGAGTGAAAACTAATGAAAGCAACGACATTTTTCGATTCTTTAAAAACTACTCAAAGCGTATAGCGAGAACGACATGGGGTTCCTTTGATAACTGCTGTCGACTCATAAATCCCGAACATAGAAAATATCCTTCCGCATGCAGAATTTCGGAGATCAAAATATTCACACGACTTCGCTTAAGACACTGTGTCTTAACTCACCCACATATTCTGGAACGGAACATAACTTCTGGCTGCCGGCTATGCAACAGTTCAACAAACTATGTGTGTAGAACACATAATGAACTTCTATCCTACGCTTTGTAACATACCACGAGATTTCCTATCCCTCGAAACTTTTCCAAGAACTAACCACCAACTGTCAATATAAAAAGTATTTACACTTTTATCTCCAGAGCCCAATTAAAGCATCTTATTAAGATCAACATAATATCATATAATATCACAGTTTTGTATACAATATATTCCACATATACTACAGCTTAAAACAATTCAATTTCTGCACATACTTCTAACCATAAGCATATGCATTGTAAATATTGGTTTTAGCATTTGAATGAATATATGTATATATAATAAATATATAAATAAAAAATATAATTTATATATATTCCTTAGAGACTGTAATATTTATAACTTATATTTGTACTACACATATATACTATACCTATAATACTTCCACATTACGCATAACCCTAACACATAACTAAAGCTTAAAGTGTTAATAACTTAAATGAGGAGCCTATATCGCCAAACAAGGTGGAAACACTGGACGCAGATTAGTCATAATGTTAGAGACCGGTGCAACTAACTATTATTGTAGACCAAATATAATAGGTAGTCTAAAGGAGTTAGCAATAAAGAAAATAGTAAAAACTATTAACGGATCACTACAATAACTCACTATTAATGAGCAGAAATATTCAATATTAAAGAACATATTTTTGACCTAGAGAATATAGAAGCAGATATCTTAGTAAGCTATAATCTACTTAATAAAGCGAATGCGAAAATTTACATCGAAAATGGAGTTAATTTAAATAAATAGTTTAAAAAACCTGCAAGTAAATTTTGCAATTAATCAATAATAGTCATATTTCTGAATATATTGTTCATTTACAAAATGATAATGAAGATAAAGAGGGAAATGAAAAAAGAAAGTTGAATAAACTAAAATATAAAACTAATGAAGAGTTCAATAACATTTTTTTCAAAAATAAATACAGGGTTGCCATTTCGAACAAGTACAAGGGCTGCAATTTGTACAACAAGAGACTCCCGTCTTTGGAGAAAACAATTTCCATATACATTGGCTGCAAACAATTTCGTTAAGGAATAACTGAAAAACTTTTGGATAATGGAAATGTCAGAGCGAGCAAAATTCCGTACTATTCACCTATTTTGATTGTTCCTAAGAATGGAACTAATGATGATGACAGATGTTGTCTACTTAAAAAGAATAAATGGAAGCACTATTGCAGATATGTACCCACTACGTTTATACAATTTCATCAAATTTAGGGAAGTCAAGTTATTTTTCAGCATTCGACTTAGAATCGGGCTCCCATCGACAACAGTGGTAATCACGAGTTTTTAAGAATGCCGTTTGGTTTGAAAAATACTCCTGGAATATTCCAACGAGCAATGTATAAAATTATATTCCAAGGAGCAATGACCACATTTTAAGGGAGTGTATTGGAAAATACATACATAATATAAGCATTTAGAGAAGCAAAAAGTTCATATAAAAATGGTAAATGGTAATTTTAAAAATGACAACATGAGAACATCAGTAGAAAAATTCATATTTTTTAAAGAAAAAGAAAGTTTTTGGGTTATACTGTGACAAAAAACATAAAAAATTAAAACAATTTTTGATTTTCTAAAACCAAAAATTAAACGACAACAGTTAGATGAGCAAAATTTCATTTAAAAATTGTAATTTTAAAAATGACGGCATGAAAACATCAGTAGAAAAATTAATATTTTATAAGGAAGAAGAGAGTTTTTGGGCTATACTGTGACAAAAAACATAAAACAATTAAAACAATTTTTGAATTTCTAAAACCAAAAATAATACGACAACAGTTAAGCCTTTACGGTTTAACAGGCTGCTATCGAAAATTTATTAAAGATAATGCAGCAATTGCAAAAGCCTGTACAACATTATTATCTGGCGAAAATGGCCATGTTTCACACCACATGTCAAGGAAAATTGAAAAAAAAAAAAACTTGGGTAAAGATGCAATTCATAAAAATATTTAATAACTAATGCGACAATTATTGTAAAAGGTACAGTATTATTAAAAAATTATAAACGTCTTACTTTTATTTCTAAAACACTTGATAAAACTGAACAAAGTTTTGGCAGAAACGAAATAGAACTTTATGTCATTACATGAGTACTTTACACTTTTACTCAAACTTTAAGACATCCCTATGTAAAAATGAAAATAGGTCATGCAATAATCGAAGAACTCGCACAAAAAATATTTTACAAGCCTGGAAAAATGAACATAGTAGCAGATGCTTTATCAAAGACACTATTAAACAATTTAACTGACGATTCGTCAGGCTTAGAAACTACACACTCTGCTTAAAGTTGTGATAATTGTTTAATACCAGAAACAATTTAAATAACAGGTCTTGCTTTATAAAAATAAATTCACTATTCATGAACAACTAAAATACTTTGTAAAGTTAAATTAAAAATTCTTTTGGAATGGTATTATTGAACAAAAATTTTTTTGCAGTGTATGTATCACTTACTTTTCAGCGTGAAGAACACCTGAAAAACTTCAATTGTTGAAGAAAAAATTATGTAAAATATTATTATTTAAACAAATTTACCATGAAAAAATATCTATAATGAGAACGATAATTTTTCTTTGACTGCAAAAAATTGCATCGATTTATCTCCTGTAGTTTATGAGAAAATAATTTTACAATTTTATCGTGCTCTAAATTTCAACCTCCAATAACTTTAACAAGAAATAAAATTTTGACGAAAAATTTATATCACAGGGTATGCGTCTGATCCTCTTCCCAATGAACTTCTAATTTTCAAAATCGGTGATTTTGTGAAAGTTTCGTGGACCACTTTACAGGATTTGACCAAGCTGGTATTTTAGACCGTGATGATCAACAACCAGTTCAGACTCTTTGTTTAGAATATTTTGCATCAGTGTGGAAATTTGTTAAAGCCAAAATAAGGGAGGGAAGGTGATTTAGGAAGATGAGGGGAAGGTACTAATTAACCAGAATTTGTGATTATTATGTTTCTTAGAGATGATAGCAGTTTTGCTAAATAACGTACCAAACCATGCATAATAGAGGAGGAGAGAGGAGACAGGTGTAAAAAAATTGCGTGATCTGGTGACATTGAAAAAAAAAAATAAAATAAAAATTCTTAAACTTCTTAATCAGTAAGGATGCTGTTATAGTCCCTAAATCAGGAAACACGAAATTTTTTTTTTTTTGAAAAAATGGCGACTGCCTGAAAATAAAAATCATTTTTTACAATTTTTTTTGAAATTCCTGAATTTTTTTAAAATATTAAAAACAAAAATTTTAACACGATGCTGGTAGGAACGATAAAGAATTATATAAAGAAGGTTCACACAAAATTTCAAGTAAATCTGTTGAATAGAACTTGAGATAATGCCGGTACCGTGTGGAAAAAAGTTGTTTCGAGATAAACGCGTTTAGGTACTGCGTCACTAAAGTAACTGTAGCTCTTAAAATAATTTTAATTTTTAAAAATCCTTTAGAGGGTATGTTCTTAAGAGTCTAAACGAAAATAAATATATGGAAAAAAATCGAATTTTTCAAAATTCTAGAGTAGAATACCCCCTTAACAGAGACATAGTATGCTAGGCTTATTAATTTAAAACTATTCATAATTTTGAAATATCGATGATATACGCTTGTATGTTTAGCCCTGTTAATGCCAGATTAACACAAATATTGACAAGTAAAAGTGGGCATACACGGGTACACATGTGCGTTCGATCTGTGTGAATTCGTTTGCCCATAAACGGCACACAAATCCATTTTGCGTTCGTTCTTCACACAGTGAACATGTGCGACAAGCGAGCGGAACATTTCTTCGAATTTATTTCTAATGTGGCACTTTTATCAATTTCTTTGTATTTCGTTAATAAGTTATTCCAACTTTTATTTTTCTCAATTTTATTTTTATATTTATCACTTTTCGTTTGTCAAATTGCCAATTCATTTTTTATAAGATCAATAAATTCTGATACGAAATCTTTATTAAGCCTGCTTTAGATGTTTCAAACAATCTCGTTTTTTTTTTTTTGCTTAATTCTCTTTAAATTACTAAACAATATTTCCCCAAAGTTATAGATTGAAATTCGAAGCTAGAAGGGAAATAGTGACCGAGCGTCTAGCATATATAGGTATCAGCGCTTGTATGGAATTGTGGCAAAGTTTATTATCTTTGGCAAGTTTGAACACATTTTTAAACAACATAAAGTAAAATTTTTTTGATCAAAGACTTTTTTCAATTTTTAAAAAATTTGTAAAATTTTAAACTTTTTTTTGGAATTTTCTTAGTTTAACAAGAAGATAAATTATTCAAAAATACGAATCTCTTTGAATTTTTTGTATCCAAAAAATTTGTGAAAGAATCAATTATTTCTTTCCCTCCCAAAAAAATCCTAAAAAAAATCGATTTTTTGAAGCCTCTAAAGCAGGCTCCCCTTAACCCTTGCAATTGTCCGCGATCTTCACTGTTCGGCGATACGAGAGAAATGAGATTCTGTGCGCAGGCAACGCCATACACGACACACATGTTCGCGCACCGATCGTAAAAAGCAATCATTTTCGCGAACATGGATCGGTACACGCACAAGCCCATACACGAGTAAACCGCATGCGTACACATACCGATCGAACGCACTTGTGTGTCGTGTATGCCCATTTTAAAGAAGAGCTAAGTTCGGGAGCAACCAAACTATTATACTCTTGCAAACTGCACGAATCGAAGCCAGGGAATCCAAGCAATTTTATACATACTAGACGTCCCAAGTGAAAAGTGAAAGAATCAAAAGGAATTTAAAATTGTATTATTTGGAAAGTATGCGTGGTGGTATTCCATTTTCTTACTGTATTATAAGAATGTTAGACGAATGTTATGTACCAAATTTAGTTGAAATCGGTCGATCAGGTTCCGAGATTTGTGATTTCACCTAAAAGAGGTGCTACACCCATTGTCCAATTTTAACGTCGGATCTTATAAAGTCGTATAAAACCAACTCAGTCAAAAAATTTAATGTTTCGGGTGTTTATGGTTCCTGGTTTATTGTGGTTTTATGTAGAGTGAGCGAGGTTTTGATCCCGATTTCATTTTTGCTAATATCCCATATGACATGCCACTTACTAAGAAAATGTTTCCTTCCTTACTTATTTCAAATGCATTTGTATGGCCTTTATTACCCATTTGCGCAAATGACACTTTACAGACGAAAGTAAATGATTTTACTTCACCTGTGTTCACCAAAAACTAAACGAGTTACTCGTAGACATAGGGACCAATTCCGCGCTCAAAAAACTTAACTTAGGACGAAATTTGGCAAAGGAGACCATGTTAGTAAGGAGCACCTATTTGCTATTATAATCAACTCCGCCAAATCCCTTAAGCACCCCTACCGATAGTATAAAATAGATGAAATCGGAAGATAATCCTGTCGACGCTCCATATAACTCCATATTCTATTAAAAACCACTTAAAGTGCGATAAATCATTAACTAAGTACGCCAGAAACATAAAATTGTACATCCAAGTTGGTATAAGCGAGATTTTAGTCAAATTTTGTAAATGACTTTCTCCTCGTATTCCTATGTCACAGTATGATATTGGGCGAAATCGGACTACAAACACGTCTAATACCCATATAATGCCATTTTAAATTTTATCAGATTCTTTCACTTTCAAGTGTAAAAATTAAGAAACATTTAATATCCTAGGGTAAAATTTTGCTTGAATAACTCGTTTATAAAACCAAATTGCCAAATACGCCTAGGGTAAATGTTACACCTGCCAACAGTGTAAAAATAGATGAAATCAGATTATATACCCTGATTTCTTACCATGTAACGGTACTATCAATAACTACTTAAAGAGCGATAAATAAATGACCAAATACACCAAACACATTAAGGGGGTATTCTAGTCTAGAAGCATGAATTTCAGGTAAATTTAAGGTGTCGTAAAAAAAGGCAATTAACATTTTTAGTATCCATTTCTTTATTAGTTATTTGTTAATTTTAGAAGAGTAGAGAAAAAAATTAAAAACTAAAAAAAGTAAAAAATTTCAAAAATTATGAGTTGACAAAGTGGGGGGTCTCTAAAAACTTCCACGTGACCATGCCCATGATTTCAACCCTCCTAGTTATCTGAAACCAAAAAAAAAAAGATTATTAATCTAGAATAATGTCGCAATGGTCGCAACTATGGAAAAAATTTGTTTTATCACTTTTTCCGACTATTTCGAATTTTTTAAAAATAATAAAAATTAAAATTTTGGGATGGGGCTAGTTTCAACCATAGGCAAGCCTATAAAGAAGACTCTATAAAAATTTCAACAAAATCGGTCCAGTAGAACCTGAGAAATCGCGGGTATCGTTCCGAAAATGTCAGTTTTGAGAAAAACGCGTTTAAAGTTTCGCGTTCCGGCCGAACCAGTTTGGATGCCGGGTCAGAAAAATGCCTATATCTCCGAAAGTAATTTGAATTTTGAAAAATCCTCTTGTACACATATTCTTGAGTAGTTAAACTTTGAAAACATAAAAAAAATCGATTTTTTTTAAATTTCTTGACTACATAGAATACTACCTTAAATTTTACGCCGAGATAGTATTAGAGAAATTTGAAGGAGCTGAGCGGTAAGTAGGAAAACGGGCGTGGCACCGCCCTCCTTTAAGTGAATTCACATATGTGTTTCGGGACTCGGAGCCAAATATGACACATAACATTATTTTGACATTCCTATGTAATAGCGGGAAATAGGGCTGCAATCACGCCTTCTCCCCATTCTACACAATTTAAAATTTCATTTAGTTCTTTCACTTTCTGGTGTACAAACCAAAAAGCAAACAAGAAAAAACGTTAACTTCGGTTGCACCGAAGATAAATACCCTTCACAGGTGTATTTCTGTTAGTAACTATGTGTTCAGTTTGTATGGAAGCTATATGCTATAGTAATCCGTTCTGAACAATTTTTTGAAGATAATATTGTTACCATTAGCATAATCCATGCCAAATTTCGTGAAGATACCACGTCAAATGCGAAAGTTTTCCATACAAGCCCTTGATTCCGATCGTTCGGTTTGTATGGCAGCTATATGCTATAGTTAACCGATCTCAACAATTTCTTCAGAGATTACATTGTTGCCTTAGAAAATAATATATACCAAATTTCGTGAATATATCTTGTTAAATGTGAAAATTTTCCATACAAGAACTTGATTCCGATCGTTCAGTTTATATGGCAGCTTTATCCGATATCCGATATCGGCAGTTCCGACAAATGAGCAGCTTCTTGAAGAGAAAATGACATTTGCAAAATTTCAAAACGATATCTTAAAAACTGAGGGACTAGTTCGTATGTATACAGACAGACAGACGGACACGGCTAAATCGACTCAGCTCGACATACTGATCATTTATATATATACTTTATAGGGTCTCCGACGCTTCCTTCTGGGAGTTACAAACTTCATACCAAACTTAATATACCCTATTCAGGGTATAATAAAATGACGAAAAAAAAACATTGCACGAATAGTACCTTTGAAATTTGTCATCTTATCACCAAAAAATTTCTAAATCGCTATATGTGTGAGATATATAATTGAAATTCGGAAAGTATCTTTCCTGGTATGTCATGCAATTGTGGGCAAAAAATTTTTAAAAAGTGTGCGAGGCCTTCTCCAAAAGCAGACATGAAAAATTTTGGCACCAGTGTTAAAGTGAAAGGGGACTACTTTGAGGGTAACGACATAGATTTTGAAGAATAAATTAAGAATTTTCAAAATTTGAACGAAACTCAAAATATACACTCAGAGAATATCTATTCATGTTTGCGATATGTGATATTTCCAAAAAAGTACATAATTCGTGTCAATTTTACCTTTTTTCCCATATATTTATGAACCTAATATATGAACTTCTCAATGAATGTTGGATTCTTACGCAAGAATTTTAGAATACAATTTTGCCCACACCTTGAGGTACTTCTTCGGCCTTCCACTCTTTACTACTTGTTTAGTTTTATTGCTTTTAAAATTTAAAATCGAATATTCACAACACCTTTACATATCGATAGCATCCTTCAGCAGCCAAAGGAAAATTCAAAATTCTTTAAGATCTAAAATTCAGATTGGGATTCAGGTAATTAATAAAGTAGTTTTGTACGTAAAAATTGGATGAAGTTTACACAGGCTTTGTGTTTAGTGATATCTTTGCATGTTTGTAAAAGTAAAAATTAAGTAGAATCAATAATATATATATTTCTAATATATTTTTGTAGTGACTTCGCCAACGCAATGTATACAATTTATACTTGGAGAGGATGATTGCAATGCAGTTTATGAAGTACATCCGGTATTTTCCGAAATGATGGTGAACGATGAGTTTGAATGGAAAGAAGTTGCAAGGTGGATAAAATTTGAAGAAGATGTAGAAGAAGGCGGTAACAGATGGTCAAAACCACATGTCGCTACTTTATTTTTGCATTCATTTTTCGAACTACGCAATTTATTACGAAAGGGTTCGGTTTTGTTAGATGTAGAAGCCAATACCTTTGAAGTCATAATAGATTTGTTATGCGACAACATGGTTAATTATGGTACATTGCCGCTAATTTTACGTGAGAAGGTAATACACATGTTGTTGAGACGACATCGCCATCAGCACGAGTACAGTAAAAAAAGTAAAGGATTACCAATTATGCGATCATTTGCTGATATCAGCTGTAATCAAACAGATTCTAAAAGTAAGTATTTAATATACAAAAGCATTTTTTAGTTTCTAAAATAATATTATTTTCCTACAATTGTTGAACTGACACGAGTGGGAGTGGCTAATATCTTTTCATGAGAATTTAGAATAAGTGGAACTAACACTTTCGAATATTATATTTTAAAAGAAACGTCAGTATGCATCTCATTATACATATAGTGGTGCCTTAGCTACCTTTAGAGCCGTCTTTTAAATTTAAAGCTTTTTACCAAAGGGAGGTAGTAGCAAGGTGTAGGGCTAGTGACGTGGAGTCAGGTGTAGAAGTTCACGCAAGTGAGGAAAGTTTTATCAGCACCATTCACTTGGGAGTGGCCCAAACTGATTATTTTATATATGGCTCAAGCAGCTCACGACTTCAGGTCTTCAACCAAGTATCCTATGAGTAGCTAGAAAACATCCGTTTGAAGGCGAGCTAAAGTGAAAAGGCGAAACATCTCCTCCACAGGATTGTGCGCTGGGCTTGGGACCCGCCACGTAAAAAACACTACCAATAAGAGACCCTCGTTATATAACGACCATGGCAAATGCACTAAGGATAACCATTTAAGGGCATGCATCTGGAATGTCTGGTCCCTTAATTGGGAAGGTGCCGCTTCTAAGCTGGTTGATGTTCTCGTTAGAGTAAAGACTGATAGACGGGACAAGGACTTGTGGCATTTGCTACAGTGGCCGTATAAAGGAGCGCAAATTCGGTGTGGGATTCGTGGTTGGAGAGAGACTCCGTCGCCGAGTACTGTCATTCACCCCGGTGGCTGAACATCTAGCCACAATCTCCATTAAAGCGAAGTTCTTCAACATATCGCTGATTTTCGCCCACGCCCCGAAGTAAGAGAAGGACGATGTGACCAAAGATGTCTTCTATGAGCACTTAGAGCGCACTTATGAAAGCTACCCTCGCCCTCGCCCTCGTTGTCAAGGCATAGAAGGAATCTTAGGCAAATCGTGCACCCGGTGCCAAAGATACCTTCTTTGTCCACCCTGGCGTTAAAGTCGCCAAGCACGATTTTGATATTTGAACATACATACATTCTGTGTTTGTGTTTTTGACATTACACTAATATTTACGCAAATAAAAGGATTTCATAACCCCGATAGCAGAATACCATCAGAATGATAACGAGGATTAAAACACATAATTTCATACTTTCAATACCCAGAGGGACGGACCTACAAAATTGCAAATTGGAAAATAGTTAGGTTAACTATTTTGGTAAGCCATTTGTTAACATATAATAATGCCTAGGTTAAGTGAAAGATCTTTTGTACTAAATCGTTTTGAAAATCAAAGACGCATGTGCATTACTGGACCGAACTCATCATATAAAGTAAGTGAGCAATCACAAAATACCGAAAGCCATACTAATCGCAGATTATATCCAGTCCGAGCAAAACATCAACACAGTTCAACATAGAACTAGGCGGGAAAATCCTCAAAATCGCTCTGAAGAGTAAATTCGAAATACTCGTGGACATAGTACATCTCGGCGAAAAAATCCCGAAGTAAGAGAAGTTAAAAAAAGTATAAATAGTGTTCAACATATGATTAGGTGGGACAATCCTCATATTCGCTCTGAAGAGTAATGTAGAAATACTTGTGGACGTAGGAGAAAATCCTGAGGTAAAGGCAGTTGAACAAAGTGATAATACTATTAAACATAGGACTAGGCGGCCAAATTTCCAGGTGGGGTTTATTGAATAAAGTATGAAGCAATTTATTATTAAATAAAATATAAATACTGTTCAACATAGAAGTAGGCAGGCAAATCTTCAAATCCCGAGGTAATGGCAATTGAACAATGTGTAAACGCTGTTCTACATAGAACTAGGCGGGAGATTTCTCAACATCGCTCTTAATAACAAAATAGAGATACCCGAAGACACAGAGAACTTCGAAAAATAAGTCCTGAGTTTAGGAATTTAGAGAAGCACGTGCTTTGGCGGATTATGGTTTTCACACCAGATACGCAAGTTAAATTTCAAAACTGTTACGCAAGGTCACTCGAATGCTCCAACTTGCAAAAATGCGATTAGCAAAAAAAAAACTATTCCAAAAATATGTTGAGCAAACTTTCCAGATTTTCGTGAAACACCAGATGGTTTGAAAAGTTTAACGCCAATTGAAGAACGGTTAATAATGCCTAGACAATTCGGTCCTTGGTCAATTGAAATCAGCATTTAAGATCCTTAGAGGTTCCCTCATGTCTTAGTTTCATTGAGAATTATTATTCTATAGAAGATTTGTTTAGTGACTTAGAAAATTATTTGGATTTTCCAGGCATAACCACAATCGGTCTTGTACTAGAGAAATAAGAGGACAACAGTTTTGTCGTTTTGGTATACCATGTCCACCAATGCCTTTAACACAAATATTGTTACTTCTTACAGAAACAATTGAAAATTTAGAAAGACATAAGAAACACTTTTCCAAATTTCACAATGTTTTAAAATCAAATCGTACCACAGAAGACATTTCGAATTTAAATAATATTGAACACTTTCCGTCTGATAGTAGAATAAAAATTTCTTTCGATTAGTATTTGTTAGCTTAGAGATCAATCCAATTACAGGATCGTTTTTTAAACGCTTACTATCCTCTGATTTTGGAAATATTAGGACAAATATTGATATTCAATATACATACAATTATACTGGATGCATATGCTTGTTGCTCTTACATAATTAATTATATATATTAACAAATCTATTAGAGGAATTTCCATGATTTTAAATGAAGCTATATCAGAAGTAAATGCTGGAAATTATACAGTTAAGTAATGGAAGGCATACACACAACAATTATTGTGCCAATTTCATCGAATTGTACAACTGATTGTTACGTATATGGGGCAGTTGTATGAGTTGTGCCAACTGATTGGATGAAAATCAAAATTTTTGTTGTTGTTTTGTTGTGTTAGTTGGATAGTGTTTGGGTTGGTCGTGCGATTTCAAACGAGTTCGCCATTTTATTTCGGCTATCAAAGAGAGAGCGTCATATATAATAAGTAAAGCAACAACTTCCGAACTCGTGGTTAAGCAACAAAGTGAATATTCAAAATGAAGTTGACCTCAAAATTGTGTTAAAAGTTGTGTCGTGTGTAGCGACAAGAGCAATTTCTGTCCCAACTCAATCACCCAACTAATTGTTGCGTGTATGCCTTCCATAAAAACTAAAACATATATGTATGTAGGTCACAAATTTATATCAGGCAGAGAAATATCTACACAAGAAGCAGTACATAGCAGGATTGTGTTCCATCTTTCGGAAGCAAGTAATGCAGAAATATTTATAATTACGTTTCGTCCTGATGAACGTGTTCAAATGTTAAAACGTAGAGCGGAACTTCAAAACCTTCCTTCAGGTTCGACAGAAATATTCGTAGCAGGTATTTTAGACCGTTATGTTCAAAGACCTCATCAGTTAGGAACTGTTTGTTTGGCTGATTTTGCATCTGTTTATAAATATTTTAAATACAATAGAAGAGCACAAAACACTGATCATGAGGAGGAAAAGGAAGTAGATGATAATTTACCAGAAAATGGTGTTGTCATGTATCTTAAAGACGGTAGCGGTTTATTTAAAAAACGTCCCAAACCTTGCAAAATTCGGCATAAAAGGTTTAGCCTAGATATGACCAGAGTTGAATATTTCCGCGAAATGGTAATGCTTTACTATCCATGACGGAATGAACAGCAAGATCTATTGAAAACGATAATGAGCAGACCTGTATAACACATCGTATTCAAATTGAGGAACATCGGAGAAAATATGATGTTTTTGAGTAAAGAGAACTTGAAAATGTTCTAGAAGGTCCTTATAATGAAACAGACTTAGGAGAAGATGCACAAAATGAACAACCTCTAAATAAATATATAAATTTGCTGGAATTGAATGGTGAAGATTCAGCAGGTAATAGCACTGAATTAAATTACAATATTAGACTTAATAAACTACCTCCTTTAACTCTAGTTGAGGAATTTTTCTTTAGTTGAAAGTCTAATTTGATGTACTATGGCGGCCATTTGATGAGTTCATTGGCTGCGGTGCTGGTGTATTAAAGAGTCGTTAGATATCTGCAATATATCAAGCTCTTAACCATCATAATTCTAACCTGGATCCAATCCAAGTTTCTTGAAAATTCTTCTTTGCGCAGCGAAAGGTAAAGCAGCATTCGGAATAGGTGGGCTGACACTTCACTCAATATTGTCTTCGATTGTTAATCAGTTGAATAGAGAGTTAAGGCCTCTTAGCAATGACACAGCTAATTCATTATATTCCAGACTTTCCATTTAAAATTAATCATAATTAATGTAACATCGATGGTAGGTAACCGTATGTTCAGCTCTGTTGATGATGTTGATTATTAAGATTAAAACAAATTTTCAACACAGACAGCCCCTTCGGTGGTATACCTATCATAGTGTTTGGTGATTTGAAGCAACTCTCACCTGTTGGAGATAGGTGGATATTCTCTTCTATTCCTAGTGATACATATAGCACTTTAATTGGTTCCCCTTTGCGGGAGTTATTCAAATACTTTGAATTAACTGAAATATTGAGTCAAAGGGAGGATCACGCCTTTGCTATTGCATTAAACCATACGGCATCTGGTACTGTGACAAATGATGGCATATTATTATTTGAAACTTCAGTAGTTAATTCCGAGGAAGTTCTCGATGATGCCATATTTATTTTGGTCCAATGAAGAGTTAAATAATTTCATTGCCCTTATACTCAGTCGAATCCCAACTGAGGCTATCCTTTCAACTGCTAAAGACTCAGTTAAAGGAATTGGTATAAATGAAAATTATAATGTTGTGGAAAGAGTTAAACTTTTCAAAACTTTTGAAAAGCAGGGACTGCAAACTCATAGACACTGAAAACCACCGCCAAATATATAATTACAGTGAATATAAATGCGTGTGATGGCTTGGTTAATGGGGCAACTGAACAACTTATGAAAATTGATTTCCATTATTCTTTTCTATTTACTTTATGAAATAAATTCTTGGAACCTTCTGTTGGTTTGATAGAACGTTCAAAAAAGCCTCATCCTCTAGAAAATACATGAATACCAATTGAAAAAGTTATAAAATCTTTTCAATACAAACGAAACGAGGAGATTTTTAATGAAAGAAATCAATTTTCCGTTGTTTCGGCTGAGGGAATAACAATTCATAAAAGTCAGGGTGCCTGATATAGTAAAGTTTTCGTTCATACTAGACCCAGAATGCCTATACCTTCGATATATGTTGCTTGCAGTCAAGCTACCTCTGCATAAAGTATTTTCCTTATAGGAAATTTTATTTCTCCTAATAAGTTTTTACAATTTGATCTTGTATTAAGAGAATTGAACACAAATAAAGCTCTAATAACAAGCTTCAATTTTGTGATTTCCCGAACATCAGGGCATCAAATTTTATTCCATAATGTTCAGAGTCTCCACGCCCAAATTAACGATTTAAAAGGCGACTGCCTGATGCTGTCTTCAGATGTTTAATGTTTTGTAGAAACTTGGGGTTATCCCTGTGAAAATTTAGATATACCAGGATTTACTCCAATTAACGACCTGAGTATAGATAGCTCGTAGACAAACAACAGGAATAAACGGGGCTTTATAAAATATGGGGTATTACCAAATCGAATACTTTTGAACCCGACCCCTTCAGATTTTGCTGAAACTTATGCATCCCATTCTACCCTTTGAAAAACATTTTTGAGAATTTTTTCAAAATTTTTTGTCCAACTTCAAAAATGTTATGAATTTTGCTATGTTTTGCTAAAAAATGGCTTTTTTATTTTCAAACAGCCATAACTTTTGTAGAAATTGACTTTTGGGGACCTTTTTTTAAAATTTTGGTTTTTGAATGAACTTTTCGAAAAAATACACGAAAAAAATTTAACACTATCAACTATATAAAATAATCGGTTTTTTTTAGTAAAATCGTAATTTTTTTGTGGAAGTTCGCCAGTTTTTTTTTTCTAAAAAAAAATCTCAATTAATTTTACAACTGTCCCTGCTAATCCCGGAGTGGGCCGAGTATGAAATGTTTCTTGCTAACGATTTCTGAAAGTTCGACAACAAACAATTTACTCGAGGATCCATGTAAATCGCTGCCAATAATGCATAATTTTCTAACAATTTTGTTTCTCTTATTTTTATCTGTGCCGATAGTTTTTCTTAATGAAATTGTGGCTATTCTCGCATTTCAATTTTAGTTCCATCCATTCTATGAAGAACTCACTATAAACTAAATCTTTGTCTTGTAGCTTTAGGGTTGCCTGGTATGTATCACTGAAAGCGCCAATGCACGTCTCGATCCAATCCCAATCGGCATCTACACAAATATAAGACTGCCTTGCCAGGAAATCCTTTAAGTCCAATAATTTTTTTAGCATTAAATAGATTGAATTCCATCTTGTAGCAACGTCGAGGCGATGATATGTTTTTTTTTTTCATTCTCAATTAAGACACGTCTGCATAGTTTTTATAAATAGTATGTATATATGTATATATATAAATATATATTTATATACATATAACTTATCATTACTTACCTATATGTTTCTGTGCGCAGCGATTTGCATAATGTGCGACAGGCACTTATTTTATCGGCGATATCCTTTGTTTTGTTCACATCGAATACGTACAGTTGCAGAGTGTGTGCTGCACATCTCACAAGGTGTACATTAGCAAGTTCAATAGAATCCAATTCATTCAAAAGATTTTCACTTTCTATGTCTTCTTCATAAAGGGATTCCTCTGTCGCATCATTTAACACTTGGACGGCTTTTATCATGTTTCGCCCATTATCAGACGTAATGGTGTGTATGAATATGAAATTTAAAAAAAAAATCACATATTTAAAAAATTGTATGTAGTTCAATTTTTACCTGTAGATTTGATCTAGTGATATTCCATAATGATCTAAGATTTCTAGAATTTTGTTCTTCATATATATTCCAGTGTGAGATTCCCCGAACTATATCATTCCCAAAGTCTTTACAATAATTTCGGTTTTAGCCAGGCTTGCGTGGATCATTTTATTCCTAGAATGGCTTTATCCACTCTGGTGGCAGCATCGATTTTCAGCGACCCCATCTTTCCCTTCGCAATTGCCCTTATGTTTTCTTTGACAAACTGCTCTTTGACTGACATAAAATTCATAATATTTCGAGACGTTACAGGGTTCAAGCCAAGTGCATTATATATTGGATCCATTATTTCTTTAAACCCTTCACTGTCTAGAAATATAAATGGTTTTCCGTCCGTGGTTACCATTTTAATCAAAGAAAAAACAATTGCTTTTTCGCTCGTTTGATACGATATTCTTCGTTTTTCTCCACATTGAATCAATTTTGAATATCCAGAATTGTTTCACTCATTGAAAATGTCCATATGTTTCGTTGTTAAATGCCGTTTTAAGTTTGTTGAATGATTGCCGGTCAATTTAATACCGCAAACATTACAAATTGGCTTGTTCTCTTCCAAATTAAATTTAAAGAATTGGTATACATTTTTATTCATGTCTGTACCCATTTTACACAACAAATATTTCACAACTTCACACCCTCAATTCACGATCGCAATTAATATATTTCGTCTGCAAAACAGACGTTTATCAATACATACGCAAAAGACTTTTTGCTTCACTGAACACGACAAAACGGTCTTGGAACAACCAGAACAAAGCAGAATAAAAAAAAACGGTTTCGCTCTGAACGCGAGCGAGTTAAGGAACGTTTTCCTTAAAATAGTAACAAACATCAAAACAACCTTTTGTTTCAGTAAACAGAATGCAGAAACAACCTTGAGTTGGAACAATTGAAATGCAATATCACCACAACGAACAATCCTAAACAAACAAGTATCAAAACAACATTGAGTTTGAATACCACAACAACCTTATCTTAAAACAAAGCAATTGTATCTAAGCAAGCAATATATATGTATGTAAACAAACCTAAACAAATAATATAATATGTATCTTAGTAAACTATCAACTAGTAATAAGTAAACATACTAGTTAGTATAAATAGAAGTAAGAACGATGTAATAAGTTAGTCTTAAGAGTATAAATAAAGAGTACACATTTCGGTGCAGCTCAAAATATATTCTTTTGACTCATTTTTACTCAATGTAAAAATTAACTAGCGAGCTCATTCCAGAACCCATAAAACGGTTGCTCTCTGAGTCTTTTCGTAAAGAGTCAGGGAGAGACACTTATTTGCAGACAACAAGAAACGGTCAACAGTTATTTGCGAGCTCTGGCTTCAATACAGCTTTTTGCTTAAATAATCGGTCACAATGATGTCCTCCGAATGTTGGATTCTGAGCAATTTTTGGTCGTTAGTCAATTTGTGCGAAACAAACCGTGCACACTCCTTTCGTAAGCCCAAATGTTTGATCAAAATGCGATAAATCGATGTTTTTGAGATGTTAAATTCCATTTCCATGAATTTCAGTAATGATTTCGTGAATTTTTTTCATGAATTCACGCACAGTTTCGATGGAATTTCCTGGGATTACGGATTTTGATTGGCCCACATGTTGATCGTCATTTATGCCCTGACGACCACATTGAAAACGTTGAAACCACTCGTGCACTCTGCTACGGGATATGCAATCATTGCCATAACTTATTTCATCAATTCAAACTTTTAGGTAAAAGTTTTATCAATTAAAAAAAATGTTGGCTCTTTGTTCTAAGCTCATTTTCGCAAAGATAACACAAACACACTAACACTTAAAACGCAATCCAATCAATGAAATTCTCACTGGGCAATTGATAAAAATAACAAATTCTAACGCAGCAGTCGACATGTAGATGGCGCCACCAGAGGGCGCTATATTCTAAAAGTCCCGCTTACTTTGGAACGCTCCTTGTATATACATATATACATAAACTTATGTATTAGAATCTCTATAAACACTTATACTTAATAATGTAAAGATTACATATACTTTAAAAAAATATAATTATATAATTTTTAAAATTATTAATATTTGTTATTTGTAAGCTAAACATGTATAATAATATTGATGTAATAAACAACTTTTTTTATGCACTGCCAAAAACGATTTCTTTTCATATTCCTCGAAACAGCTGTAATGCAATTTCTCATATTTTTAGTAGAAAAGAGGTTCAATTAATTTCACTATAACTGTAAATAACTGAGGCAGCACCTCCCACTTCTAATTAAAGTACTTGTATGTACAGAAATCGCATACGAGTATACCATACTACTTTGCAAGAATTTGAAATGTTCGGTTACATCCGAACTTGGTTCTTCCTTACTTTTTTTTCAAATGTTTAAAAGCGAGAAAATAATTTTCTATCTGATGAAAAGATAATTAAGGGCTCATACTTGGTGAGCCTTTCTTAGCGGTGTCCATCAAACAGTTTTTCAAAGTGGAAAGCAAAAAGAAGAACATTCGTTTTGTATACAAATTAATGAATGTTTTTAAATAAAATATATCGTAGAAATACGCCTTTATCTTTTTTAAAGAGGATCCTACTAGTTTATAGACTTATGTCACTTCTGCAATTGAATCACTTGTGATAGACGCTGGAAATGTTAGCAAACCTTGCCAACACTAAAAGAGATTGAGTGAAATGTGTAGAAAACTTTACACTTTTCGCCCAGCGAGGATTTTTACTGGGTTTGGGACCTGCCACTTAGAAATCCTAACAAAACCAAAAAACAACATCTTCTGATGAACGATCTCAGTTTTGATGACAACCACAGCAAACGAAATAAGCACTTTGATTTAAGAGCATGCACCTAACTTAACTTGCGAAAGTGTGCTGGTTTTCTCGTAAAAGTAAAAGCTGACATAACCGGCGTCCAAGAAATCCATGGGCAGTACAAGGACTGAGACAAGTAGGTCCTCGTGGCAGTTACTACAAGTGCCCATATAATGCAGTAAAAATTCGGTGGGGGATTCGTGGTGGATGAACGTCTAGCTACAATCCGTCTGAGGGCAGCATTTTTTCAAAATAAGACTAATTAGCACATACGTTGACGAAAGAAAAGGGCGGTATGACAAAATATGCATTTTATGAGCGACTGAGGCGCGCCCCTGCCTCCGCCGATGTCAAAATTGTGTTTGGCAGTTGAAAAGTTGTGAGAAAAAACATATCTCGAAATAGTAAATAAAATGCAAAATATTTAATTATTCATCAATATTTCAAAGTGTTCCCCATCAGAAGTTTTACACTTATGTCCACGATAACGTGTCCTCAAAACACTTTTTATAAGCATTTTTTGGCATAACTTATGGTCAACATAATTGCCCAACTGAGCGTACTGTTCGCAACACCGTTACCCATCTTAATTCGATACTATTCGACCGAATAGACCACATCCAGAAAGCAGTGAAGAAAATACGTCGAAAAGCAGCCCAAGCTGATAGTACACTTGAAACCCGTGAAAAGTCGATTCGGCGCCGTTCGCAGCAACTCGTACTGAATTCTACGCTCGACCTTCCCAAGCGACATCACTTCGCTCTATGAACTCTTGAAAAGTTCCAAGAAGATCCGACGTTTTCGAACATTTTGTTCAGCGATGAGACCCTTTTCTGGCTCAATGGGTATACATATAATATAATGTATACTATACATATATTATTTATGTTTCGCGCCCGATTTCTTGTGTTTTTTATAACTGCTAATTTTTGGCACCGCACTGTTACTTACATGTATGTTAAACAAATGATTTATATATGTATGTCCGTATATAGTTTTTTTTTTTTTTTTTTTTTTTTTATTGTTTTTTTTCCCTGTCTTTTTTTCCACTTACACTTGTATGTATACATAGTATATATTTTTTTCTACTGTGCTCTTTTTCAATTTTAGAGTACTTTGTATTTGTATCTTTTTTCTGTTTCACTATACTTGTATGCTTTCCACTGGCGCACTTTTTAGATATTTATTTAATTTTTTTTTTGTTTGTCATAAATTGTTTTTTTTTTTTTTGCTTTTAGTATTTCACCTTTCCTTTTTTTATATTTTTAGCTAAACTAGTTTACTAGGTTTTCACCGTAGTGCCATTCAGAATGGCTCGAAGGACCATAGTTACTTTACCAATTACTTATGTAGATAAATAATCAATTTAACACTAACACCTTAGCACCCACTCCGAAATAAAAACCTTTTTTGTGTTGTAGCCAAAAAATTGCCTTTTAATTCTTTAAGATATTTATATGCACAAGCTTTACACAGTGTTTCAAAAAAAAAGTTAAAAGAAAAATCTCCCTGATCGGATACCAGTGAAGTGACAGTAAATGTATGGAAGAAGACAGTAAATGTATATTGATGGGCTCCTTGGTCGGATTCCAATGGAGGTTGTACCAAGTATGTAGAAAAATCGAAATTAAGATGATTGGAGAAAACCGAGAAAATCTGCAGCGCCGAAAGGGGCCGCCTCTTCCAGGACGAGGGTTTTTGCTCGTTGCTCTGTGGAGAGTTATGGTGGGTTGATGTACGACGTGTATTGGTGGGTGTAGAATGCTACTTGCAGTCGATGAATGTTGTCTCCAAGTGTGGTGAGTGTACCAGTGTTGCTTTGAGATTAGTGTGTTGTGAGGTGTAGTGGTGTATGAGGGCGGGAAGCTTAGCTCATGTGGCCAAATGTATAATAACAATAATACTAATAAAAATAAAATAAAATAATTTCCACTCGTTGTGTTTTATATACATATATACCGTTTTATATGACGATTCGAAGCTATCAAAAAAGCTTGGTAGCTCAACAGGGAAGCTGAAGAAAAATATATTTCGTGAATGTTTCTTTACCGCACTATTGATAGTTTTTCGCAAATAATAAATTATATCACGTTGTCGTCTGTATGTATCGCAGAGTGGATGCGAGATTTAGCACTGAACTACGCGCGTACTATGCGCTTTATTTTACTGTGCAAAATATTCAAGAAAGGAAAACATCCATTAATACCAAACGTGATAAGCGTGGCGAATTTTATTACTTCAAATAAAGATTTAAGACGTTACCCGAGCCATTTCAGCGCTAGTCGGCGCCGGAACTATTTTTAGCTCTGCCTGTGTAATTTTTATTAAAATATACCCATACAGCTTTGAAGATTATTTCTCGTATTTATCAGATTTGAGCTCAGCTCGCCTTTCAGTGTCCACTTTGCACGCACTTACTAACTAATTGAGAAAACAAGAAACAACGTTAACCTCGGCTGCATCGAAGCTAATATACCCTTCACAGGTGATTTTCTTTTAGTAACAATGTGTTCAGTTTGTATGGAAGCTATATGCTATAGTAATCCGATCTGAACAATTTTTCCGAAGATTATATTATTACTTTAAGAAGTAATCCATGTCAAATTTCGTGAAGACACCATGTCAAACGCGAAAGTTTACCATACAAGCCCTTGATTCCGATCGTTCAGTTTGTAAGGCAGTTATAGTGAGCCAATCTGAACAAATTCTTCCGATATTACATTATTTCTATAAACAATAACTCATACCAAATTTCGTGAAGATATATCGTCAAATCTCCGATCATTCAGTTTGTATAGCAACTATATGCTAGAATTAATCGATCTATGTAATTTCTTCGGAGAATACATTGTTGTCTTAGAAAATAATTAATACTAAATTTCGTGAATATGTCTTATCAAATGCAAAAGTTTTCCATACCAGCACTATATTCCTTTCATTCAGTTTGTATAGGAGCTTTCTGATATAGTAAGTCGATATGAACAATTTCTTCGGAGATTACATTGTTGCCTTAAAAAATAATCTGTACCAAATTTCGTGTATGTACATATGTATCTTGTCAAATGTGAATGATTTCCATATAAGAACTTGATTCCGATCGTTCAATTTGTATGGCAGCTATACGTTATAGTGATCCGATATCGGCAGCTTCTCGAAGAGAAAATGACGTTTGCAAAATTTCAAAATGATATCTTAAAAACTGAGGGACTAGTTCGGACAGACAGACAGACGGACATGGCTAAATCAACTCATCTCAACATACTGATCATTTATTTATCTACTTTATAGGGTCTCCGACGCTTTCTTCTAGGTATTACAAACTTCGTGGCAAAATTAATATACCCTGTTCAGGGCATAAAAACATATTTTAATGTTCAGAAATATAGTTCAAACATATTCTTCTTTTTTTTTTTTATTGGCGTAAACACCGCATACATGCTTATATCCAAGCTTATAACTGATTGGCGCCAATTGGAGATTCCAAGTATAGTTAGGTCCTTCTTCCCCTGGTTTTCCAACAAATCTTCCACGGGGGATACTGCGTCGAATACTTTCAGAACTGGAGAGTTTTCATCCGTACGAACAACATAATGGCAGCCGCTGCCTTTTAATATGTCTTTGTCATTGTCGTCGTAAGTATATTTCGTACAGCTCATGGTTCTATCAAATGCTATATTCGTCGTTGCGAATACGCAAAGGACTATAAATCTTCCGCAGACCCTATCTCTCGAAAACTCTTTATGTCGACTCATCAGATGTTGTCATCGTCCATGTCTCTGCACCATAATGAGTAACTTATAGAGTTTGAACTTTGTTCGTCGAGAGAGGATTTTACTTCTCAATTGCCTACTCTACATGAATTATTCTGCGTTGGATTTTGAGGATGACATTGTTGTTTCATGACAGCAGATAATATGTCTTGCCCTCGTTCATTACCAGATAAAAAGGGGGTCTCTCATCCGAGGCTGTTGTTTCATTTTCATGAGGGAAGTTTTTTACGTGAGGTGTTCCAAACGCAGCACAAAACCTTGTGTAGGGAGGCCATTCACTTGAGAATGGCCAGAAAGGATTATTTTTGATATGGCTCAAGCAGCTCATGGCTTCTTTCTGGCCACTCCCAAGTGAATGACGCTCAGAGAACTTTCCTCACTTGTGTAAATTTCTAGACATGATCGAGTCAAATATATAATAATACATATACAAGGTCTGTCGCAAAAGAAACAGAACTTTTTAAATATAACTGTTTCTGGTGGCGCCACCTATTGGTAGGTGTATGAAATAAAAAGTTTGATCTCTTGTTGACGTTTCGTAAAAATTTTAAGACAATTGGATAACCACAATCGATGTTACCGATCAAAAAGTGACAGCAGCTTTTGATCATCGGTCGTAAAATGCATTTTGAACAAAGAGCAAATATTAAATTTGGTTTTAAACCTGGGAAACATTTCTGTTGTAAATTTAGTTTTATCTGGAAGCCGAACTAAAACACGTCATCTTCAAGTGAACTTAAAACGGAAGTAAAGTATATTTTATTAAAGAATAATATGTCCGCTTATATGAGCAGAGTTGCATTTAATAAGTATAAATGATCGTTCTATTTAATTTTCAACACTTCTCCTGAACGATAATTCATTAAATACGAGATAAAAATTCAAAACATTTCAATATTTAGTAGAAATAAACAGAAATATTAATTCATTCAAAACATTTCAATGTTTAGGAAATATAAACAAAATTATTAATTAATTCAAAGTATTTCAGTACTTAAGTAAAATAAACAATGTTATTAATTCATATCTGATAAACAATATCAACTTATATTTGACAGACCTATCGCTTTAGCTATGTTCAAATGCTTGACTTTAGGTACGCCTTTTGTTAGGATGTCTGCTAACATGTTGTTTGTTGGTGTGTAGCACAATCTTATTTTACCGCTCTCTATCTTCTGCCTAATAAATTTACCCTTTATATCAACGTGTTTTGTTCGAGGCGAGTACGTATTGTTTAAAGCGACATGAATAGCACTTTTGTTGTCACAATGTAAGTCCATTACGGTTGATGCTTCTGGTGTCAATTCATCTTGCAGTCGCTGGAGCCACGTTGCCTCTTGGATGGCTGCTGTCATGGCCATAAATTCGGCTTCAGTTGATGATAACGCTACTGTTCGCTGGCGACGAGTGGACCAAGAAATAGGAGCACCTTGTAGCTTGAAGACATAGCCGGTGGTTGATCGTCTTGATCGTCTGATCGACTAAGTCGCTACCCCAATCTGCATCGCAGAATCCAACAATGTCGCTTGTAACTGCATTGAATACAAGCCCACTGTTTATTGTACCTTTTAAGTACCTCATGACGCGTTTAACAGCAGTCCAATGGCCTTTACCTGGGTTTGAGGAGAATCGGCTTAATAAATTTACTGCGAAGCTTATGTCAGGACGGGTGATCTGCGAAGCGAATAACAAACAGCCAATAGCCTGCATGTAGGGTACTTTCGCCATTTCCTCTTTTTCAACGTCAGTAGTTGGCGACATTTCGCTGCTCATTTTTTGGTTTATGTCAATAGGTGTTGCCATAGAGTTGCAGTCGAACATTTCAAAGCGCCTTAACATGTCTGCTATATATTGATGCTGGTCAACCTCAATTGTACCCCGTACCTTGTTTCTTTGGACCCGCATACCAAGAACTGATGCAACTTCACCAAGGTCCTTCATTTTAAATCGTGATGACAACTCTTCCTTCAATTTGTTCAAACAATCTGCTCTATTTGAAAACAGAAGCACGTCGTCAACGTATAACGCCAGATAAAGTTTTTCGTCGCCTCTTATGCGATAGTACACGCACTGATCAACCTCACTTCGTGTCAAACCAATGCTTAATAAAGCGTCATTGAACTTGTCGTTCCACAACCGGCTTGACTGTTTCAGACCATAGAGTGATTTTTGTAATTTGCATACACGCCCTGACCCATCGTTGAATCCATCTGGCTGAGTCATATAGATGTCGTCATATAATTCAGTATTTAGAAATGCGGTAATCGCATCCATTTGATGGATAATTAAATTGTATTTAGCTGACAGTGCAAGCAAAAATCTTAGCGACGTATATCTGACTACAGGAGCAAATGTTTCCTCATAGTCGACACCATACTTTTGATTGCATCCCTTTACAACCAGTCTAGCCTTTCGACGCACAAACTGACCATTTGTATTCACTTTAGTTTTGAATACCCATCTACATTTAATGGCCTTTTTACCAGGTGGCAATTCAGTCAAACACCACGTTTTATTAATTCGAAGGGAATCCATTTCTGCCTGAGCGGCTGCTTTCCATTCATCTGAATAAGTACTGCCCATCGCTTCTTGTATAGTATTGGGGTCACACGAGACAAAATCAACTGCGGAAAAATTATAATCCTGTCTCTTACCTGCGACTCTCTTAGAACGCCTCAACATATTTTCTTGCGCGTCTTCTGCTGTTTCAGAATCATTTGCGTTTTCATGGACAGGGGAATGGCTGTTGAATTTAATTTGATTAACTTCAACATCTGCACTGTGCTTCTTTTGCTGTTGATCTACATTCGATAATTCCTGATTTTTATTAATTTCATTATCTTCTGCTGAATTATGAATGTTGCGTAATTTATTTTCAGGGGAATCGCTGTTTGACTTGACTTGATTAACCACAATATCATCACTATGATTACTTTGCTGTTCATCTGAATCATTTTCAGATGGAATTTCGAAAATGTAGTTGTTCCTTTTTTCGTCTTTGTTATGCGCTTCGATAAAGCTAACATGACGGCTTATTACAATTTTTTTGGTTTTATTATTGTACAAGCGGTATGCTTTGGTAGCCGCACAATATCCCAACATAACACACTCGACGGACTTACTATCTAGCTTTTTGCGTTTTTCACGTGGTATGTGACACATAGCTTTACAACCAAACACTCTCATGTGTTTCAAACTTGGTTTTTTTTTTGTCCATAGTTCCACTGGAGTTTTCGAATTAGATTTAAAGGGTACACGATTTAATATATAAGCTGCAGTGTTTGCAGCTCTGCCCAAAATTTATGACTTAAACCCGAGTCTATTAGCATACAACGCACTTTCTCAATTATTGTTCGATTTAATCTTTCGGCTACACCATTTTGTTCAGGTGAATAGGGCGACGTGGTTTGGTGCACTATACCCGCTTGCGCTAATAAGTTTTTAAATTTTTCGTTGGTGTATTCGGTTCCATTATCCGAACGCAACACTTTAATTTTTCGCGACAACTGATTCTCTACGAGATTTTTAAACTTTACGAATTCTGCAAAAACTTCCGATTTACTTTTTATTGACACTAAGAAAATTTTGTGAGAAAAATCTTCAATATTTGTAACTATATAACGAGAGTTAGAAAACGATTTTACCGAAAACGGTCCCATAACATCCGAATGTATTATGTCTAATAAACCTTCAGCACGTGTTTCACTGATTTTAAAAGATGCTCGCGATTGCTTTCCTTTTAAGCATGTAATGCACTTTTCATCGTTCATTTTTCCGAATTCTACGCCGTACGATGCATTTTTTACTTTACGCAAATGTTCGTCGCATATATGTCCCATTCTTCTGTGCCATAATTCATGTTGTCGCGCAATGAATGTTTTATTTATTTGATTTTTAGACGAGATTTCACAATTTAGCCGGTATAGCCCATTTACTTCACATGCACTGGCAATTAACTTTTGTTCATTGTTGTAGATTTTACAATCATCATTCTCAAAAACAACTTTATTGCCGTATTTGGTCATTTGTCGAACCGACAACAAATTTGCACAAAGCTCCGGCACATATTCCACGTTTTTCACAACACTTTCATTTTTTGAATGTTTTGTTAACAACACCATGTTTATATCACCTTTTGATCTCACTGAAAGAGTTTTGTTATTTGCGATTAGAATGTTTTTATTTTGTATCGATTTTTCATTTACCATTATGTTATTATTTCTGGTCATGTGCGAAGTTGCGCCAGAATCAATGAACCAGTCATCTTGATGAATGTCATGTGTAAAGAGAGAAGCGAAAAGAACATTTTTTGTTTTATTAAACGTGCTGCCATCTCGTTTCGATGTGTTTGGGCATTGTTTTGCAAAATGACCTAATTGCTTACAAGAGTGGCACCGAAATTTTTTTTCTTTCGGTTTCCCTTTAGAGTATAGGACATTTTCAGAAAATTTATGGTCAAATTTTACATCCTGCAGTAATACGGTTTTAACACTATCGATCGTCAGCTTTTCCTTTGAATTTTCAACAGCCAGCACTAGAGCACGGAAATCGTCTGGTAGACCTGCTAACATCAATGATGCAGTGAGCTCTTCGTCAATGTTCAGTCCAGCATTTTGAACTTTTAGTGACGTCATTACTATGGAGTTGACATACTCTTGTGTGGATACGTAATCCGAGAGTTGGCATTGAACTAATTGTTTCAGGAGCTCCACCTTGCGTGTAAGACCAGTGTCCTCGTATGCAAAGAGTAACGCTGTCCACGCCTGCTTTGCGCTTTCTGCCGTTGCGATGTGTGAGAAATTATTTGGTTCTATCATCAGCGTAATTTCTGCTAATGCACGTTGATCGGAATCCAGTTCTTTTTCTGTAGACACTGCCGATAGCCCATTTTCAACTATCTTCCAGCAGTTTTTAATGATTAAATATGACTTCGCGTGCCGCTTCCATACATCGAAATTTTCGCGACCTTTAAGTTTTTCGAATGGAAAAGTTAACGCGTTGGTTGCCATGCCAAAATCTATATTCGTAATTATCTAGCTCACAGTAATCAATCCGCGCCGGAAACCTTTTTCAAAGTTTACTTTTCATGCTTTTCTACTTGAACCGATATTATTTCGTGACTTATAGGCCCATAACCTGTTGTAAATTTAGTTTTATCTGGAAGCCGAACTAAAACACGTCATCTTCAAGTGAACTTAAAACGGAAGTAAAGTATATTTTATTAAAGAATAATATGTCCGCTTATATGAGCAGAGTTGCATTTAATAAGTATAAATGATCGTTCTATTTAATTTTCAACAATTTCAAATGATGAAAAAAGTTTATGGTGATCAGTGGCTATTCCGTAGTAATGTGCATGAGTGGTTTAAGCGTTTCCAAGAAAGACGTGAGGACCTCTGTGACGATCAGAAGTCGGGTCAAAAAAAGTCGTCTTCAGAAGTCAGAAATAAAGACAATGCTGATTTGTTTTTACGATTCCGAGGGTATTGTATACCGAGAGTTCATCCCACCTGGCCAAGCGATTAATGCTGTGTTTTACCTTGGTGTTATGAAGCGTCTTTTGTCACGCATTCGTCGTGCTCGACCACAATACCGTGAGGCAGGGTCCTGGCGCCTGTAGCACGACAATGCGCCGCATCATCGGTTGACACTTGTCACTGATTTTTTGACAAAAAACTCCATATTAACCATTAATCACTCACCCTACTCACTTGATCTGGCACCCTGTGATTTTTACCAATTTGGAAAACTTCATTTGCCCATGAAAGGACACTGGTTTCAGGACATTTCAGCTATCCAAAGGCGACGTCCGATATTCTCCAGAACATTCCGAAAAATAACCATAAACACTCATTGGAAATGCTAATTGACCGGGCTAAACGCTGTATCGAAGCACAAGGAAACTACTTTGAATAAAAAAATATAACTTTTGAAAAATATTAATTTTTTGTTGTTTTTTTTAACAGTCCTGTTTAGTTTGCGACAGACCTTGTATACTATATGTTTGTATAATTTCAAATTGTGGAAACTTGGGTAACAGAGGAACTAAGAACGTACTTTCATTAGTGGTAGGTGTTTCATCCAAGATGAACCAATCAAGACTGTACATCAAAATCCAATTAAAGGAAAACAAGATATGTATTTTTTTACGTTGGGAAAATATCAAAAAACCGGAACGACATTTATTCGTTCAATCTCAGATGAATACTAAAATACATTCTATATTTTTATAATGGCCATTTCTAGGATATTGTCGTTACGATGATGGCTTTTCAAAGATTATTGGCGACTACGACTAGTCATAACTTTATTTATCTACAGGAAGAAAACATATATTCGGTACTGGCCCGTGCAAAATGTTTGTTGCCGTTCGAATTGCCAAGGAACGCACTAAATCATCACTGCTGGGAGGAAGCTCTATTATGAGCCGGTGGAAAATTCTCGCATTTAATCAACACTAACTGGCTCAATCCCACTTGCTCTGATTCTCTTCGTCACTTCTTGCGTTCCTGCAGTGTTGCTAAGTACTAAAACACCTTGACAATAGTCTGTCACTCTCTCCACGTTTTATTCTCTTGAACTGCGAACGGAAACATACCACGTGTAAATTCTTTCACAGCGACCACGACGAGCTATAAAACGTTCACAACAAGCAGTGAAAGCTGTTAAATCTGTACCACGTCTAGATGAATTGCTCTGGATTTGAGACACACAAACACCGTAATTCACACTTTTTGCTTTATGAACTGATTCCCATCCCTGTCGATCATTTTGATCTCTATCGACCCAGCATAATCTGCTCTTGTGAGCAGAAAAGGCTTACCTGCTCTGGGTAGATCTGCCATCATTTAAACCTCTTTGCGATGATTGTGTCGCATACAAATAACACATCTGTTCAGGTATTTCCTCAGTGCACTACGAAGGCGCGGAATCCAGTAATTTTGACGACTAAATTGGATCATGATTTGAATACCACCGTGTTTCATTTCGTTATGCTCATGATCCATTATTAATCACGCTAAAGTGGAACTGAAACTATCACTGGGTGTCGCATCTTTTCATCAAAATTTGAGTTTTTCAGTCGCCCAAGCACTCTAAGTAGTCCGTCTATCATCACTGGTTTAAAAAATGCATTCTTACTTTTTTCTGGAATCCGTATACCAGCTTTCAAATTCGTAATCTCTTTGTTGTAACACTTTTCTTGTTCTTGTCATAGGAAAAATTTCATCCCTTGTGATCGTCTAACTGCTAAACTGTCTTTAACATTCGAAATGAATTTAAACAGATACGCCACAATATCTGATTTCCACTTCATCTTTCCCCACTGTGTTTGGCAGAAATACGCACTTTGGCCATTTATCTGGAGTAAGTGACAACCAGAGTGGACCGGGCAACCACAACCTTTCATGTATGTATAACCTCTGACGGCTTCACATAGTGGATTAATAATTCAGCAGGATTATCTTTGGCATATCTCCATTTCTCCACATCGGTATTTGTCTGTATTGATGATACGCGATTTGAAACAAACGTCTTGAGGTTGCGTGGTATCTTTTTTATTCAATAAAGTACCACTTGTAAATTTGTCCACAATGTGTAGTTACTTCTGTATATTCCATTACTCTTATTACTTAAACAAGTAAACGAGATAATAACTCTGCCGCAACTAATTCAAGACGAGACACGATGATGGTTTTAATTGGTGCAACACGTGTTTTTAATACAAGTTATGTAACTTTTATCTGTCAATCTTCTAGAACTTTTCGAATATAGATCACAGCACCATAAGCCGTCGTTGATGTATCAAAAAAAAAACGTCTATTTCAATCCTTCCATTTACCTATATCTCAAGAGTCGCTGTCAAAAACAAGATATTCAAGAATTACATTGTCTTGCCAATAGTTTTTAAACCTGATCGTTATCTCTCGTTACTGGAGAAATGAAACCATTTGGATCATAAAGTTGAGCAACACAGGCTAACATATTTCTTTTAGTGATGACGCTTTCTATCTCAAGAGTATATACAACAAATGTAAATTGATATTGTTTGACCTTTCATTTTAACCCCTAAATTCATGCTTTCTCTTCGTCCGTAAAATTGAATGATTTTTCTTCTTCTTACAAGTTCCATAAGTTTCCTCGAATTCGACTTCCACTTTTTCATTTCGAAATCGCCACCTTTTAGAATATAATCAATTTCTTTTGTCAATTGTATCACGTTACTTTCATTCCTAGCTCCAGTGGCACAATCATCCATTTATAAATCATTCTTAATAACTTTAGATGCATCTGGGAATTCTTTTTCTGCATCTCTCGCACACTGTATCACTGCTCGAGCAGCATTAAATGCAGATGATGTCACACCATATGCTACAATCTTTAACCAATATTCTCTTATCGGTTCATTACTATTCTCTCTCCATAAAACACGCTGCAGATCCCATTGACTCTGGACTACTTGCACTTGCCGGAACATTTTTTAATATCGCCTATGATACCAAATTTATGTCTGCGAAACCTGTGAATAATATCCGCCAAATCCCGCTGCAACTTTTCACCGAGCATTTGTCCTTCCTTGAGAGAAATGAATCTACCTGTACGGCAGCAAGCATCAAAAACTGCCCTGAATTTCTTTTTGACACAATGATGTGGTATGTGACACATAAGTTCTACAGCTTTTGCAGTCCTCGATACCGTTTCCATATGTCCTGACGTCTCACATTCCCTCATGAAGGCAATATATTCTTTCTTTAGTTCGGGATCTCTAGTTAATCTTCTCTTTACAACATAAATCATCGCAATGCTATTTCTCTTCCAATATCACCAATATTTTCCCTCAATGGAATTGAAACAACAAATCTACCGTTCGCATCTCTTGAATATATGTTGATAAATATCTTTTCAAGTTTTTCTTTTTCTTCAGTTCGTATAGAAAATGAACCTACTGTATCAAGTTGCCATAATCGCCTGACTAACTCACCCAATTCTCCAACGCTTGTGCAATAAAAGAAATACATCGAATTCCCTGTTTCGATACTGACTTGTATCTCATGGGCTCCATAGACTCTTTACCTAAATGAGTCTCAAGATAAACAGCTCCTTCTCAATCATGTGAATGAACCGCGATCAAATTCTTTGCAAAAGTTTTTACATTGGGTACCACCTGCACACCCGGCTCCCAATATTGTGGATCAGCAAGTGGTATGGTAGATTTTAATGATGTTAGTTTCAGCGTACAATCAGGTAACATTGGTTGCCAATTGTTGTCTTTTGGTAAACCCCAAAAGTCTTTTTCAATGTACCCATTTGATTGAAACAACGGTCTTATCTTCAGTACTGTACGTCGACTAACTACAAAAGATTGCCTTTCTGTACCTACCATCTTGCGTGATGTTAGTAAAAACGGTAACTGATATTTTTCAACGAGACTATCGGCTATAAAGTTTGGTTGTGCCTCACAGTTTAGTAGTGTTCGAACTGGTCCGAAAATCTGACAGTTTAGTAGTGTTCGAACTGGTCCACTGTCATCGATATAGTTGGTAACAGTGAAGACTTCGAATCTAAATTGAATAGTCTTCATTGGAATTTATTTCATTCTCAGTTGTCTTATGATCCTTTTTGATACCACTGAGAAATTTAGGTTTTTTTTTAATAATTGTTCTTGCTTGTCTAACAAACTCATTTGCATGTCGACTTTTTTAATTTCTTCCTTGATGGTAACAAGCCTTTCTACAATATTTGATTGCACAGGATGCAATATATGAACAATAATCATATCCCAAACATCGACCGGGACTCCTTGTCATGTGTTACATTGGGCATTCGCTGAAGCCCATGAATTCGCTGTATTCTTCCTATAATTGGCAAACGAATAAACTGTCGTAAATGTTTACGGCAAATCGGATACTCGCGGTCATATAACTGACTGAGTCGATCATTCACCCAAAGTTTTGCAGCTCTACCAACCAGGGACTTGTTTAAGTAACAGAATTTAAAAGCTGGTGAAACATTATTATTTTATGTATAGCAGCAGAAAACCGATTACGAAACCCAAGTTAATATGCCATCAAAGTTAACCCACTTATTTTTTAGATCATGTTGTTGATAAGACATATTTACTTGTACCGACATAGGTTTCTTCTCAAGTAGAGTCGGCGCTGGTGTTAGTTCCTTGGCCTTAGTAGACAATAGGGCTTGCGCTGTAAAATAACGCACCTTCACTAAAGCTACAAAGTCGTCATATGCACTGCTTGTGTAGTGCACTGATCCAACTGCTTCTTATTTCAATATTTCCGCAGGTATTTTCACTTCCTCCTCCGTAGCCTGATCCAACTGCTTCTCATGTTCATCTACAAACGGTAGTAAACATACAACTTTTCAGCACGAACTTTCACTTCCTCCTGCGTAGCCTTTTCATCAGCATGTTGGGAATACTCCATAATTCTCGAAATGGATTTTAATAAGCTGTCCAAAAGGTTTTGTCCTCCCATTCTGTTGTTATCTCTCAACAATATCAATAAATTTCAATGAAATAGACGTATTTAACATCAAATCTTACACAATATATGAGCGTCATGTCACAAACTGTTCTTTTTCACGATTAAATAAAAATGAATCTCCAAATATTCAAAACGGACGCCAATATCTGTGTGCATTGGTATTTATGTACATATGTACATACATACATACCATATGTCACGATAATAATGGCAGTTTTTAATTTTATACAAAAATTTCTTTTCACCCTCTTTCTCCTCTCTATTGCAAAAATATGTTAGAAATCGATTGCATTTCTAGAACTTTCCCAACATAGTTAAGTCCTTATGACGCCATCAAACATAAACATTAAACGTACATATCATCACCCATTTCACAAATATCCATACATATATTATTAGTTATAATAATATCACTTAGTGGATTCTGCAAACATGGTTCATGCCCTTTTCATTATCTCTCGCCAATATTACATTTTCTACTACAATTATTCCCTACAGCAATATGAAACTATCATATACACATCAGAGAGCTGCAACGAGTACGATTAAATCAGAACAAACACTCGTGACAAAAACACAATCAAATAAATTCAGTTTATCATAGACAACATTGTCGATCAATTCGAGTACCCGTCAGCGTCAACTGATTTGATGCAACACGAGCAATCTGTTCTTCGGCAATCGAGAAAACTGTATGGCTGGCTTCGGTTCCAATCGTATCATGTCAGTTCATAGCGTTGCGACGATCGTTTGAATTGATGTGAAGCTGCGGGTAAACTACGAGTAAATCTACGAGTTCAGCAAACAACAACAATTTTATGCTGGATTGATTTGAATCATGTGTGGCAAAACTTGTATCAGCTTTGAATGTATCGATTTGTATTATGTATCGAAAATTTGTAACATGCGCTGAACAAATTTTCGATACATACAACAAATGTATGTATATATGTATGTACGTACTCGATGGAATTTCTTATATGCATATAACATATGCACATACATACATATGTGTTTGAAATAGAACAGAACTAAAGTAAGAAGAGTAAATCACTGTTTAGGAGATGATATACAAACCGAACCCTGTCGACCATTGCAATCATTGAAGCATTAGTAAGCATCACGAACGGTTCGATTCGTGTTCATGAATCGAATTGACAGAATCAGACAGAGTAACGGGTCATTTCTCGATTTTGAACAAAATTTTATTACTCGTTGCAGTTCTGATACACATATAACTTAACTTTTCGCCATGCATACACATGTCTCCACTTTTTACCACGAATGCTATTAGCTGCGTAGTACTTTCCGAAATTATGCTATATGGGATGTAGGCGTGGTTATTGTCCGATTTCGTTCATTTTCGCAACGTACTAGTACCGTTATATGGAGAGTAAGCGGGGTTATCCTCCAATTACATCCATTTTCACAGTGTCGGTATGAGTTCATATAATACTTTTACTGAGCGAATTTGGTTAATATAGCTTAAGTGGTTTCGGAGATGTATACATTAAACTTATTAGAGGGCGGGGCCACGCCCACTTTTTCAAAATTTTTTCGCACAGGTGCCCCTGGCTACTGCAATCCCCTGTAACAAATATTAGTTTTATATCATTATTACGTGCTTAGTTATGGCACTTTTTATGTTTTCGGTTAATGGCGATTTGTGGGCGTGGCAGTGGTCCGAATATGTCTATCTGCGAACTCGAACTTTTTTCCTACTAAGAAATCCGCATACCAAGTTTCATCAAGATATGTCAATTTTTACTCAAGTTACAGCTTGCACAGACGGACAGACAGACAGACAGTCAACCGGATTTCAACTTTTCTAGTCACCCTGATCATTTATATATACATAACCTCATATCTATCTCAATTAGTTTTAGATGATACGTACAACCGATAGGTGAACAAAACTATATTAGTCTGTATCAACTGGTTGCAAGAATATACAACATTTTTTGAAGGTTTAAAATTATATAATGTACATTTTACTGTTGTTCGTTCGTTAGAGCAACTTTTTTTAATTGAGTTAGAAAGAGAGATAACGATACCAACTGAGTTGTGTATATACGAATACATGCGCCTATGTAGCTACCGCTGTGACTTCGTGGCGCTCAGTATGATAAAAATTTGTGAAGTGCTTGTTTTGGATTTACAAGGAATATTTTGATAACTTTCGAACAATATTTTATGTGTAGTGAGAATTACATAAAAACCTCAGTTACAGTGCAAAATAAAGTCACACGATAGGAATATTACTTTGATTTTATAGCGTTTTAAATTTTATTGCAGTTACGTAACGCCAAGGACTCGCAAAGATTCTCCAGATGAGTTTTGCCACATTTGTGGTAAATTTACCATAAAAGCTCAGAGCAATAGTTTGTTTAGACTAGTAAAAAGTATATATTATTTTGGGTTTCCGGTTGATGACAGGAATAAAAACTTGCTCTCAGAAATGTTCTACAGCAGTTGCTCAAGAACCTTACGTGGTTTGCTTACAGGAAGCCATAAGACCCTGCCATTCGCAAACATCATCTACTAATTCAGACAGATTTTAATGATCTTGTTCGAGATTTCTTCTTCTTCTTAATTGGCGTAAACACCGCTTACGCCGAGTTAACAACCGCGCGCCAGTCGTTTCTTCTTTCGCTACGTGGCGCCAATTGGATATTCCAAGCGAAGCCAGGTCCTTCTCCACATGGCCCTTCTAATGGAGTGGAGGTCTTCCTCTTCCTCTGCTTCCCCGGCGGGTACTGCGTCGAATACTTTCAGAGCTGGAGTGTTTTCGTCCATCCGGACAACATGACCTAGCCAGCGTAGCCGCTGTCTTTTAATTCGCTGAACTATGTCAATGTCGTCGTATATCTCGTACAGCTAAGAGGACCTTACCTTTCAATTGCCTACTCAGTCCGAAGTAGCACCTGTTGGCAAGAGTTATCCTGCGTTGGATTTCTAGGCTAAAATTGTTGGTGGTGTTTACGCTGGTTCCAAGATAGACGAAAGTATCTACAACTTCAAAGTTATGACTGTCAACAGTGACGTGACGCCTGAAGAACAACAAAGCGGCGGGGGCCGACGGATTGCCGGCCGAGCTATTCAAACACGGCCGCGAAGAGCTGGTAAGGAGCATGCATCAGCTTCTTTGTAAAGTATGGTCGGACGAAAGCATGCCCAACGATTGGAATTTACGTGTGCTATGCCCAATCCATAAAAAGGGAGGCCTGACAATCTGCGCCAACTACCGTGGGATAAGCCTCCTCAACATCGCGTATAAGATTCTATCGTGCGTACTGTATGAAAGATTAAAGCCCACCGTCAACAAACTGATGGACCTTATCAGTGTGGCTTTAGACCTGGCATATCAACAACCGACCAGATATTCACCATGCGCCAAATCTTGGAAAAGACCCGTGAAAGGAGAATCGACACACACCACCTCCTTGTCGATTTCAAAGCTGCTTTCGACAGCACGAAAAGGAGCTGCCTTTATGCCGCGATGTCTGAATTTGGTATCCCCTCAAAATTAATACGGCTGTGTAAACTGACGTTGAGCAGCACCAAAAGCTCCATCAGAATCGGGAAGGACCTCTCCGATTCCCTATCATGCGACTTTTTCAACCTGCTTCCGCTTTCTCCAGACAAGACAAGGAAGCAAAACAAATGAGTCTGGCAGTGAACGTGGACAAGACGAAATATCTCCTGTCATCAAACGAACAGTCGTCGCACTCGCAACTTGGCTCTCACATAACTGTTGACAGTCATAACTTTGAAGTTGTAGATAATTTCGTCTATTTAGGAACCAGTATTAATACCACCAACAGGGTCAGCCTGGAAATCCAACGCAGGATTACTCTTGCCAACAGGTGCTACTTTGGACTAAGTAGGCAATAGAATAGTTAAGTCCTCTCTCTACTCTATAAGTCGCTCATATTTCCCGTCCTGCTATATGGTGCAGAGGATTGGACGATGACAACAACCGATGAGTCGACCTTAAGAGTTTTCGAGAGAAAGGTTTTGCGAAAGATTTACGGTCCTTTGCGCATTGGCCACGGCGAATATCGCATTCGATGGAACGATGAGCTGTACGAGATATACGACGACATTGACATAGTTCAGCGAATTAAAAGACAGCGGCTACGCTGGCTAGGTCATGTTGCCCGGGTGGACAAAAACACTCCAGCTCTGAGAGTATTCGACGCTGTACCCGCCGGGGGAAGCAGAGGAAGACCTCCACTCCGTTGGTAGGACCAAGTGGAGAAGGACCTAGTTCCGCTTGGGATATCCAATTGGCGCCACGTAGCGAAAAGAAGAAGCAACGCTGTTGTTGACTCGGCTATAATCGCGTAAGTGGTGTCAACGCAATTAAGAAGAAGAAGAAAATGTAACAATGTTAACTGGCTTACAAGGAGGATACACAAAATATTGTTGTTTTTTGGGTGAGTGGGATAGTAGGGCGAGAGATAAACATTACGTAGTAAAAACCTGGCCTCGAAGAACGAAGATGAAGAACCTTTAACTTCTAGTCAACAAATTTTTATTCCTCCACTCCATGTAAAGCTGGGTCTTATGAAAAACTTTGTTAAAGCCTTGAATAAAGATGGAGAAAGCTTTCAGTACCTAAAGAAAAAATTCCTCCGAATCAGGGATATAAAATTAAAAGAAGGAATCTTTGTGGATCCCCAAGTACGCGAGCTAATGAAGTACACACATTTCGGTTTTAACCGAACGAACCCGAAAAACTGCTGGACTGCTTCCGTTGAAGTGTGCCATAATTTTTTAGGAAACACTACCAGGATCACATGACTTATTTCTTCGTATAAAGACCTAGGGTGTAACTTGTTTTTAAAAATTCATTTTGTGGACTCTCACTTGGATTTTTACCTTTGGAGCAGTATCAGATGAACATGGTGAGAGGTTTCATCAAGATATTATGCCCATAGACAGGCGGTACAATGGTCAGAAACTCCACTTTAAAATATGAAATGAAAGAAAACCACAAAGTAAAATACCATTAATACTTGTATATAATAATCATATTGTGTTTTAATGTTCTTTCATGGTATGTATCTAAATTACAAAAAATAAATATATGATTAATGTATAATGCTAAAAAGGAAATTATCTTTAAAAATTCCATTGTAAAAAAAATATACGGGATAGAAAATGTTTGATACTATATTTCTATTTAGTACTATGCAATCAATAGTAATATTTCATAGTTATGTAAAGGAAACATTTTTTTCTTTGCAAACCAGTGTATTTAACAATACTGACTCTAAATTTTAGATTTGTTTTATTAACTGATGATTATGCATGTGATCGAAAACTGAAAAGACTAATAGTAATACTTCTTTACTAAATTGGTATTCACATTAACCTATTTATATTTCTGTGTCATCAAACAATATAGGGGAAAATATGGTCGCAAGCCCAAGTAACGTATGTATACAACACCACAATAGCTCCAGTGAACTCAGCGAACACAGAAGTAACATTAATTTCATGCGAAAAATTCCGTCAGGTGCCGAAGCAAACAACATTCTTGTCGGGGAAGTTGATTTCTTGGAAAAACCTTTGGTAGGATTCATTCGTCTGAAAAAAGGATTGTTTTTAGGAGATTTAACAGAAGTTCCAATTCCAACTCGGTTTGTAACGAAATGCGAAAATTTAATTAAATAATGTTTATTCCTTTTTTAGATTTATTTTTATAGCGTTGGGTGGACCTGGAAGTCAAACTAATATGCAGGAAATAGGCCGAGCTATGGGTTCGCTCATGTCTGATGAAATATTCCATGAAATTGCATATCGCGCAAAACACATCGACCACCTAATTGCAGGTATGGAGGAATTCTTAAATGCGGTTACTGTGTTACCGCCAGGTGAATGGGATCCAGCTATACGAATCGATCCTCCAGCTACAATACCTTCACAAAAGATTCGCAAACGGTCTCCGGAAACCAGTAAAGAAACGAATGAGGAGGAAGAAGAGCGCCGATTACGCCAAGAGTCTGGATTAGTACGCACTGGACGGCTTTTCGGCGGGTTAAGTAATGATTTTAAAAGAAAAGCAACATGGTATTATACTGATTTTAAGGATGGATTATCGATGCAGTGCATTGCATCTTGGATATTTTTATATTTTGCTTGTCTTTCACCAATTATAACGTTTGGAGGACTGCTATCCCAAGCAACAGGTAAAAATATTGCAGCCATGGAGTCTCTAGTTTCTGGTTTCGTTTGTGGTATCGGGTACGGTCTTTTTTCTGGACAACCACTCACAATTTTGGGATCAACTGGCCCAGTCTTAGTATTTGAGACCATCGTTTACGATTTTTGCCTAAATCAAGGTTGGGACTATTTGACCTTTCGTTTCTGGATTGGCACTTGGGTTGCTGTCATATTATTATTTTTAACAGCTGTTGATGCAAGTGCTTTAGTTTGCTATATTACTCGTTTTACGGAGGAAAATTTTGCTACACTAATTGCTTTCATTTTTATATATAAGGTAAAAGTTGCATTCATATAATCCTAAACCTTAATAAAATTGTGAAACTATTTTTCTTTTAGGCTGTTGAAAATGTTTGGATGATAAAAACTAACTTTCCGATAATAAATCCTGTATATGATTGTATATGCATACCACCCGCAGATAGTAACTTTACAGTTTTGGATTATGCCAAATATGACAAATCTTTTTGCATAGTAAGTTTAAATTACACATTTGATTTTATATAAAAAGTCTATTCATACAATACTTTAACAGGCTAACAATGGTACTCTGGTTGGTTCAGACTGTATTCGAGAAAGTACTGAAAATATTTTCCTGATGTCACTAATACTGTTTTTTGGTACCTTCATAATATCAGTGCTGCTGAAAGATCTTAAGAATGCGCCATATTTCCCATCAATAGTAAGGCAGTATATCAGTGACTTCGCTGTTATTATTGCCATATTATCAATGTCAATTCTGGATTTTATAATGAACATCCCAACACCAAAACTTGATGTACCGCATGAATTTAAGCCAACCTTAAACTCGCGTGGTTGGTTAATTCCACCATTTTCAACAAATAACCCTTGGTGGACACCACTTGTAGCCATATTCCCAGCAATGTTAGGAACTATTTTAATTTTTATGGATCAGCAAATTACGTCGGTAATAATAAATCGTAAAGAAAACAAACTCAAAAAGGGTTGTGGCTACCACTTGGATCTATTCATATTATCAATACTTATACAAATATGCAGTACAATGGGTTTACCATGGCATGTAACTTTTATTATTTAATATCAACAAATCTGAATTATTTGCTTTTTCAGGTTTGTTGCCGCAACTGTTCTTAGTATAAATCATGTGAATTCACTAAAATTGGAATCTGAATGCTCTGCACCAGGAGAGAAACCACAATTTTTAGGTGTACGAGAACAACGTGTAACACATGTATTAATATTTTTAACAATCGGGTTTTCTGTTATGTTAACACCTCTACTTTGTCATATTCCTATGCCAGTACTTTTCGGCGTGTTTCTTTATATGGGTATAGCATCACTTTCAGGCTTACAGTTTTTTGATCGTTTACTAATAATACTTATGCCTGCAAAGTACCAACCGGATTTCATGTTCCTACGAAAGGTGAGTTTCAAAAACTTGGGCATTAGAAGAGTGAGTCGATATTTTCTATATAAAATCAGGTATGCGGGAAATATTTCAGGGATCATTCTGAACAAATTTGTCTAAGAGACTATGGGTTTAAAACCGGTTTCGAGGCGAATTTATCTGAATGATCAATTGTACTGGAGGTATGTGATATAGTTGTTCGATACCTCAAAAAACTGACGAAGAAATTTTTATAATCCCGAAAAATTAAACTTCACCTAAAAAATCACTGGCTCGAAAACGTGTTTAGACCCTTATTCTCTTAGACAATTTTGTAAAGAAATATGCATACAATATTTCAGGTTTAATCAACCTTCTTTAATATACATACATACACCCCATTCTGTGCACTTGAAAAGTTCAACATATTTCTAATTAGTCAAAATTTTAAATTTATCAAGCATTTCGTATTCTATGTCTGAAATTAAAGGCTCTTTTCTTTATAAGTTGATAAGATGTCAAATGCTCTTGACAGTGCTCGTATGAATTAAATATCTGATCGGGAATCTTGTTGTGAAAATGGTAGATAATTTACTTTTGTTATTATTGTTAAACGAAGATGAAAATTGTGAGAATAGGCATCGCGCGGCATTTAAAATGCTTACGCGACGACAGCAATCCATTTTCTTTGAGCGAGAATACCTTTGTGCAAGAATAAACTTTTATAAAAAACGGGGCAAGTATTAATAATATACTAATTTAAGCAAGTTTATTTTAAATATATTCCAGATTTTTTAGAAAATTTGGAATAAAAAGCACCATAGGAGCAATTGACTGCACGCATCAATATAATTTGAATAGAAATCAGCTGTTTCTATTTACAATATTTTGTTCACCACACGTGTGGGGAAAAGCTTTGCGAATTGAATTGGCTCCAGCTGTCTGGATGTTTCAGAACCTGAAGGTACATTTTCGACTAGCACGAAGTCACATGGAATTCGTTTGGTTTCAAATGATGATCATCGTATCGCTTCTTACCTCTCTTCATTGTGTTCATTGACCATTAGCTGGTAACTTCTCGTAACGTTTCAAATACGAGCCTCATTGTTGTACTCTTTACTGCTTTAGTAAACACATATTTCGTAAAAGCGTCAACTATGAATAATATATATGTGTTCGTTTCCTTTCGTCTTTTAAATTTGATTTGACGAAATTACGCATTCGTGGGAACAATATATTCGTTTTCATCTGTGGTCTTTTCGAAACCCAAGTAATAATTTTTATCGTACCATTCTAACATTTTATGACTTTACGCTTTCGGGACTACCCAAAAATTATTATTTTTTTTTTTTTGATTTTTCCCAATACAGAATTCTTTCCAATCGAATTCATCACGTATTATCGATACTTTATCTACTCGTAGAGTTGCTACATACATATGTTCCACCTTCGTTTGGGCAGCTACTTAATGCATCGAGGTGTTCCACATGTCTAGCCTGACGATATTTAATATCGATATCTAATTCGTGGAATAAGTTCTCTCTTACTCATAGAAGTTTAAGCAGCGCTACAATCGGTTACAACTTTTACTATTGTACCGGAATCGCTGTAACGTTTCAATTGAAGCTAAATTTTCAAGTTCGTAACTGTAGAAACTTCTTTCAGTGTCACTCGTGGATCTACTGTAATACGCAACTGATTTTAATCCGTCGCGTTCATTTTGAAACAATTCACGAAACCATCTGATTTCTACCTACTCGATATATGACTAGTCGTTTTGACGTCAATTTCAGCTTTAATTCTTCTTGGTCGTAGTTCTAATTAAACCTATTTTTACGTAATAGTTTTCGAATAGGTTTAGATATTATTGCGCAACTTGGAATGCATTTTCGAAAATATCCACTCAACCCTAGAAGTCTTCTAACTTCTGTAACATTAGTGGTCATCCAGATATTTGTATTGCGTTCGGTTTAGCTGGGCCTAATTTATTCGTTGACATTCGATGTCCAAAAAAAATTTATTGTCTTTTCAAAAACACATATTTTGAATTATCAATGTATTTCTGTAGATAAGTATACCATTTATATAATCTGTTATCTTTCGTAGCTTTTTCTTAGACTTTTAGATCATTCTTCAGTCCAAATGGCATTCTTTTAAATTCGTATAAACCGTCGATAGTAAAAAATATGTATATTTTTTGGTTAAATTTCAATTTGATTGTACTCACTATTCAAATCTAGCGTTGTGAAATACTTATTTATAACGTGGTGCTTACTGAAGACATTCTTCAAAATTTGTAAGTGGAAATATTTCTTTGACAAATTAACCGTCGGTAGTCAATACATAATCTATTGTTACCGTTTTTATTTTTTACAATCACAACTGGACGTGCATATTGTGATTCTAAACGTTGAATTATAAATATTAAATCGTTTATCATTTCAGATACCATATGTTTTTTAAGTTCTGATACACAATAGGGAAATTGGGACACAATTACATTTGAATTTAAGTAAGTTTTCATTTATACCAAATTAGTTTTTCCGAGTTAATTTATTTCTATTTTCGTTTACAATTTCCATTAATGTTGTTTCTACAGATTTATCGTTTATTTCACATATAATTTCGTTTTCATTAACGTAACGTCTTCAACTTTAATTTCTTGTTCGTGTTCTCGTTTCGTTTGTATTTTTCTGTTTTAATATTTAACCGCATGTTGTTTATAAAATTGTTTAGTTCTAATAAAATGTCACTAGGTAATAATTCATCGTCAAAATACAAGGTAACTGTTACAATAATGCTTTCGATTGTTAAGTTTAGTTTGTTTGTTTTCACAGACTCTCCCGCGTGTCGACTACCACCACATAGTCCTCTGAATTGTATTTCACGCTTCATGTATTTGCAATTAAGCTTTCGGCATAACGATTTTTGAATCATGTTACACTGCTACGCATCAACTTTAAAAAGTTCCTTCTTTAAAAAAATGTATTTCGTATTTTAGCTTCAGATTTACACTGAAAATCATATCTGATTGTTTACGTTGTGGTTTATGACAATTTTTCGATATGGGCCCAAATTTATCACAATTATAGCTTTACATTTCTTTTATTCAGCCTTCTTATTAGAATTTTCGTGTTTCTTAAAAGTTTTATTTTCATATTTTTTTATCTTGGCTTTCTTTAGACTGCGGTGTGAATTTATCGGTCCGTTTCTTTTTTATTCGTTTAATGTTTCTCTTAACTCTCTCATAGTACTTTTTCTTGAAGCTTTTTCTCGTAGTCCTCTCGCTGTTGCACTCTCCGTATACTGTCGCTCAAGCGCACAAACACGAAAACTGTAGTCGCCTATTTTTTATTCTCTTGCAACCTGTTGCTACAGAGTATTATAGTTTTGTTCACCTAACGGTTGTACGTATCACCTAAAACTAATAGAGATAGATATAGGGATATATACTTGTATACATAAAAATGATCAGGATGACGAGAAAAGTTGAAATCTGTTTGTTTGTCCATGCGTCCGTCCTCCTGTGCAAGCTGTAACTAGAGTAAATTTGGGATATCTTAATGAAACTTTGTACACGGGTTCCTTAGTACAAAAAAGTTCGTAGATGGTCGTCATCGGATCAGTACCATGCCCACAAATCGCCATTAATTGAAACATGTAAAGTGCCAAACCTAAGCACTAAATTAAGATATAAAGCTGTAATTTGGCACAGGGGATCACAGTAGCAAGGGGCACCTGTGGATTAAAAAGTTTTAAAAAGTTGACATGGCCCCGCTTCCTAATACGTTTATTGTACATATCTACTAAAGCACTACAGCTACAACAACCAAATTTATCCAGCAGGTATATTAAAGGAACGACTGCCGATAGTGTGAAAACGAATGAAATCAAATGAAAACCGCGCTCATTCCTTATATAACGGTGCTGTTCAACACTACTAAAAGCGCGATAAATCAATAACTAAATGCCCCAGAATTGCAAAAATTTGTCGACGGTATGTATGTTAGTATGATAAGGGTTGTTAGGGGCCGAGTTAAAAATTGGACGATGGGCGTGGCACCGCCCACTTTTTGGTGAAATCCCTTATCTCGGGAGTCGTCTAACTGATTTTGACAACATTTGGTATATCACCCTGTGAATATGAGTGAAATCCGACAATAAACATGCCTACTTTTCATATAGCATAATTTTAAATTCCACTTGATGGGCCACGCCATTGCAATTGCAAAATTTGTATCTCTCCTGTGAAAAGGCAGATTTCTGTTTACTTCATATTAACAGTAACTCCACGACCCTCCACAAAGTTGATAAGACGCCAAAGACTATTCCACAGGTGATCTGGTGATTAATTTTTGTACTTTACATATATGTTTATATTTTAACCGGGATATCAGGTTTTAGCTAATATCAAATGCAGCGATATCAGAGTCACAGTTTTGGAATTATTGAAAGAATATTCTATGTCCCACTAGGGAAAACTTTTATTTAAAAAATTTTAAGCTTTCAACAAATTATAGGGCTAATGCTTAAAACTAAAATTTTACTAAATTGCTTTTTTCGGGAAAGGAGAATTTGACCATCAGTGAAAGAAGCACTAAAAATTTGGGCTTGGATAAGAAGACATATCAACACAAGTGCTATCCGTTTATTTGGACGTCTAATAGCCAACCCTAAAATATCGCACTATAGAGCCATGTTGAACTTAAGGACTAAATACATATCTTTTATAAATCAATTTCCCCACAGAGCTACAAGAAATGTATTACTCAAGGAGTGCAATACCATCTGAATTAAACGAGTTTTCCTTTTCCGAAGTATATTTATAAATGTACGTAAACTTAATTAGAATATGAGTATCTGGTAGTGTCCGAGGGCAAGACGAAATATTTCCTATCATCAAAGAAACAGCCGTCGTACTCGCGACTTGCCTCATTCGCTATTGCTGACAACGTCCGGTGAGTTTAACGTGGGTACCTGCTGACGACAGCCTTACTCCACGGCGCTCAAAAGCACAACGGATCAAATCAATGCGTTGGCAGTGTGGAATGAATTCAGTGCCAAGGACATATTTGTTGATATTCTCTCTAACGACATTCTGAACATAAAATCATGGATCCTCTATACTGCGTCCTTTCCTGAACCCATACTGCCTATCCGACCACATACACCGCGTTAGCACCTGAAGCCTTTCCACCACAACTCATTCCAGCACTTTTTCAAGTACTGGAAGGAAAATGGACTTCAAGAGAGGAACAACCTTAGCACTATTCCACTCGTGTGGAAAGTGTCCCTCCCAGACGCCCTTATTGTAAATGGACTCCAGGTATTCCGGAATATGCTTTTGCACATCTTTCCGTTCAAACCATCAAAACCTGAGGAACGTTTAGACCTAACCAGGCTCAAGGCGTACCCCAACTCCTCATTGTCAAATGGACGGGTAGGTACTTCTTGTGCTTGAGGTACCTTACTTTCCGCCCTGGGAAAGAACGCTCTTAACAGAACCGCAACTCTTTCCACGACGATAACAGAGTGTCACCGACGCCAAGAGAGGTGATATCCTCCCTGGTACGACCCCGGCAGATCCCATAGAGCTGAGATCAGGGATAGTTTCTATTCTCACTGACAAAGATCTTTGTATTCCTTAGTTGCACAACTAAAATCGTACCTAAGCTGGGACAGCCTGTTAGAATCGGACCGCGTCGGGCGCGATGACGCTTTCGCCTCCTTCGCTTGACAATTATTCTCTTCAAGGTTAACTCACCCGTTCACCACTTAATTTTCCTAACCCTAATACTTTTGGACCTGGCAATAATCCTATCATTTACCCCCTAAACTACAATAAAGACGAGAAATTTTCTCATTTAACTCCAGCTCCTCAAAAACCCTAAGCGGTGCTACTAATACCGTTTCCCATACCATAAGTCCATACTGTATCCTGTCATTACCAGTGGTGCGTCATCGCCGTAATGGACTCTCATCCCTCGATGGTGGAGATTGAGGAGTAACCATAATTTCAATCAAATTATGATCACCCACCCTAATCTCCCATCTTACGCTCCCCAGGAAGACATCATTTTGTCCATACCCTACGGGTACTACATTTGTGCTACCATAAGGGGCCACCTTCCAGGGACGACTGACCATCCTCAATTAAGACATCTGGGACGCCGGGTTGAGGACCTGAAAGTTGAGCCGGAGTAGCTCTTCTCGTGAATTCGTCTTAGGCGATCTCTGCATGGACCCCCTGGACTACAACTCGAGTACCCAACTTCCAATTGACAGTCTTCAATTCCAACCTTCTATTTAGAAGTCAAAGTGTACGGATATGTTTTTAATTCGATCCGTGTATTCTGATTTTCGCTAAAAGTAAAAACAATAAACAATAATAATAAATCAAAAACAAGGAAGTATGGAGGAATAAGTTTGGATGCAACCGAATATGTTATACTCTTTCAATTTGCAAGAATCAAAGCCAGGGAGATACTTTAAGATAAAACCAACCATATAGAGTATAGTCAGGCGGATGTTTCAAATTGTTATTATTATTATTTTATTATATTGGATTTAAACAATTTTTACTCATGAGGTGGCACACACTAGAGACATTATCAGTGTAAAGTTTTATCCCGGTATATTAATTGCTTCTTGATTTGTGTACTGAAAACTGAATGAATTAATTGGAAGTGCACCTTACTACTGAAATGCCCTGTACCAATTTACAGCTTTATATCTCAATTTAGTGATTAGTTATGGAACTTTATAAATTTTTTGTGGGCGTAGCAGTGATGCTTTGGCACCCGCGTACGGACGGACGGACAGACAGCATTTCATCTTTTCTCGTCACTTCATCATTTATATATATAAACTTATATCTACATATCTCGATTACTTTTAGGTGATACGTACAACCGTTAGGTGAATAAAACTAAAATACTATGTAGCAACAGGTTGCAATAGTATAAAAATGAAGTACCTAATTGTGGAGGATATCACATTGCAAAATATGGGGTTTGCCCTGTACATAAATATTTAAAAAATTTTATGTCGGAATTCAAGCACGACGCAATGAAATGATAAATATTTTTCCTAACGAAAATATTGATTTCACAGTCAATATTTTAGAACCAGTAAATCTTAAAGTCAATGCTGCACAAGGGAGCTATACAAACGCGATAAAAGGCAACACTGCACAAATGCAATTATCATTAATATGAGGGTATTGAATATTTGTATATGGAATTCTAATGGTGTTAACCAACTTAAATTGCAGCTTATTAGATCTCTGGATGAAAATAATGTATTGTCACAAACTCATCTTAATAATAAAATTCTTTTTACTGGTTCTTATTCTATATATCGAGGGTAAAACGAAATATTTCCTGTCATCAAACAAACAGTCGTCGCACTCGTGACTTAGCTCTCACATCACTGTTGATAGTCATAACTTTGAAGTCGTAGAAAATTTCGTCTATTTTGGAATCAATATAAACACCACCAACAATGTCACCCTGGGAATTCAACGCAGGATAACTCTTGCCAACAGGTGCTACTTTGAATAGGCAATTGGGAAGTTAAGTCCTCTCTCGCCGAACCAAAACCAAACTTTATAAATCACTCATTATTCCCGTCCTGCTATATGGTACAGAGGCTTGGACGATGTCAACAACGAATGAGTCGACGTTGCGAGTTTTCGAGAGGAAAGTTCTGCGAAAGATGTATGGTCCTTTGCGTATTGGCCACGGCGAATATCGAATTCAATGGAACGATGTGCTGTATGAGATATATGACGACATTGACATAGTTCAGCGAATTAAAAGACAGCGGCTACGCTGGCTAGGTCATGTTATCCGAATGGACGAAAACACTCCGGAAACAGAGGAAAAGGAAGACCTCCACTCCGTTGGAAGGACCAAGTGGAAAAGGACCAAGCTTCGCTTGGAATATCTAATTGGCGCCACGTAGCGAAAAGAAGAAACGACTGGCGCGCTGTTGTTGACTCGGCTATAATCACGGAAGCGGTGTCGACGCCAATAAGGAAGAACAAGGAGATTACAATGCAAAACACATGTATTGAGGCTCACGACTACTTAATTCGAAAGGACGACAGCTGTATCACACTATTATAAATAGGCATAATATCTCCTGGTAAACCGACATATTAGCCTAGTGATCGTAACAAAATACCAGATTTAATTGATTTTGCGATAATCAAAAATATAGATCAATCGCACATAACTGTTGATACATGTACTGATCTACCTTCTGATCACTCTCCTGTACTAGTAAAGATATGTAAACAACCCATATTCGTTGATCCAAAAGTGGGTCTAACATCTTATGAAACGAATTGGCTAAATTATAAAAAATACGTGAGTATCAATATTAATATTGAGTAAAAAACTAATATAGGAAGAAATATTGACGAAAGCATAGTGGACTCAATGATATAATAACTAACGCAGCTGTCTTAGTAAGCTATAAGCCGCTCGGTTTCAAAAACATCACTAATAGACGTAGTTAAATAGAAAAGCTTGTAATGAAAAAAGGCCTGCAAGAAGAGAATGGCAGGTAAATCGCTCCCATTCCACTCAGCTGCCATAAAAATCAGCTGTACGTAAATTAAGAAACGCGTTTAGACGCGAGTAAAGCTCGAAATGACGAGGAAAATGATAATTGTTTTGCAAATCACCTAGAAAAGGTATTTCAATTTAATTGCCCAAAGAACATCTTTAAACTGTTCAGCTTACCCAACACAACAAACGAGTCACTAGAGTTTTTTAATAATCATAAAATAACTTAACCCAAAAAGTAACCAGGATATGATAATATGCTAACTGAGTTACCAAATATTGCTGTAGAGGTGTTCGCTTTGCTCTTCAATGCAATTCTGAGTTTCGTATACTATCTAATTTCATGAAAAAAGGCGTTGATTATTTTAATAGATAAACCTGGGAAAGACTTAACACAGCCGTCTTCATACAGACCAATCAGTCTTCTACCCTCTTTTCTAAAATATTAATGTTACTATCATAAATGTCTCCTCTTTTCCACGAAAATAATATAATACCAACCCACCAATTCGGATTTCGTGAACAACATAGCACGATAGAGCAAGTAAATAGAATTACTAACGAAATAAAAAAAAGCATTTGGGTATAGAGAGTACTGTTCTGTTATATTTCTAGATCTGGCTCAGGCTTCTGATACGGTGTGGCATGAAGGACTTCTATTTAATATTAAAAACATTATACTTGTACATTTAGAATTGTAATAAACATTGTTGGCAATCATTCACCATATATGTATGTATGTTCATAAATATGTTAATATTCAATTTCTATTGATTTTACAGTTGAATATTTCATTTTCATTTCTTTTTAAATTGTCGCATACTTCATATTATGTACATTATTCCAACCATAAAGCTTCTGCTTACTTGTTTGTGCAATCTGTACATTTGTCGATTTCCCATCTTCACATAAGCATTAACAGGTAGGTGCGAGCTCTAATTAGTTATCTGGGCTTATATACTTGTTGTTTGTAAGCTGCAGTATACCTCTATCCTAACTGGGCTGATCTGCACGGTAAATGCATATATGCCAATGCATATCGATCCTCCAGGAAAGTGGAAGGACATACAGCAGTAAGTAATAATCAATAATGTAACTCTTTATAAATGCCTATTCTTAAACATTGTTATTTTGAAATAAACTATTTGAATTGCTGCATTTGAAGTAATTCGAAAAGCAAACCAAATGCGTTAAATTCGCACCACTTGATTGACGACATATATTTATTTGCATTCAAATTTTTTGCGTATTTGCTTTGTAAAATTTCAACATTCGATGGGTAAATAACCTCGCCGGCAGACTTCAATGAATTCGCTAAATATGGACAGCGGTGCTTCTGCGTCATCAGCATCAAAACATGATCAACGTTTATTAAAATGTCTGAAAGGATACGCGCGTGAAGTGGTCAAGTCACTGCTAATCCACCCGGAAAATGTCGGTAATATATCAAAATTTAGATTTGAGCGCCCTGAGCAGTTGATCCGCAGATAGCTGTGTCAAGTGAGAGAAAGCGCACCTATTTCGGAAAATGTCATTATGAAAATATTAGGTTGTCAAAAAAGTCTTGCGGTATTTTCACTAGTTGGCGCTGAAAGCGCGTAGTTCTAGTTTTATTCATCGCATCGGGTCAAGCTATACCTTTTTGAAAAGCTTATTTCACGCGCTAACACGTGCTGGAGCAAACTAAAGAGAAAATACGGCATATTTTACAGTACTACTACGATAAAGGCAAAAATGCATCTCAAGCCGCCAATAAAATTTGTGCAGTTTATGGACCCGATACAGTTCCATTCCCACCGCACAACGATGGTTTCAACGTTTTCGTTCTGGTGTAGAGGTGGTCGAAGATGCGCCACGCTCCGGAAGGCCTGTCGTCGAAAATTGCGATAAAATCGCTGAATTGGTCGAAAGAGACCGGCATAGTAGTCATCAAACCGTTATAAACCATTTGAAGAAGCTTGGAGTCACTAAGAAGCTCGATGTATAGGTGCCGCACGAATTGATTCAATAAAAATACCGCAAGACTTTTTTGACAACCCATTAATACCGTTTGCAACAAAGGTATCGTATGTAATATTTGCGTATTTTTACAATCTGCTCATGGTGGTGAATTGCATTTATCAAATCCTACATTACTCGACGAACTTGTCTCAAAATTACCATTCGCAGCTCTTTTACAGCCACAGGCAACAGTAAAATATCTTAGTGAATAGCTATCGAAATGAGCTACTATAATGTGTACCCCCACAAGGGGTAAACATACAGTGGAGCCACGACGATCAGTGAGATGTCCAATTTGTCAGGAGCAACACAAGGTAGAAGAATGTGCGCGTTTTGTTGAATATTCAGTGCTAAGGAGATGAGCAGAGGCGAAACGATGTCGTTTGCGTTTTGCTTGTCTCCATTTAGGCCACTGTATAAGCAATTGCCATCGACGCAGGTTATGTTCAACTGTTCCTTGCCAGAGAATGCACCATAAATTTTTACTGTTTCTAATTCATCAAGACAGTCAACTCCGCCTTTCTCCGTTGCAAATATAAATGCAAATCGTAAGCATACATCACCAAGTCGTTCACTCAACAGCCAGCAGACATCACTGGAAGCAAGATCAGCAGTTCTGAGCTGCAGTTCCACTGAAAGTAAGCTCCTCTTCTGTACTTTACCGGTCATCATTCATTGCTAACACAGAGTTGGATTGGGTTGTATTCGGCCCAACATCATCTACATTTCCGTCTCCAGTAGCGTGTTTATTCGTGAACAGTCAAGCTGATCAAACACTTCACAATATGGTATCTTAACTCTATCGAAATTGAGAGTTTCGGTGTTAGAGCTGCTCCGATAGAGAGCGAGGAGAACATCCGTCCAAGAGATGTCCTGAAGTCTACCATATGTCACGTAGACGGACGTTTTAAAACGAGTCTCATATGGAAATATGACAAAGTTAATTTACCTGATAGCTACAGTAGACGATTAGTCGGTTTGGAGCGAAGGATGAGTCATGCTGCAGATTTTGTCGCCGAATATATGAACCTCACGGAGCACAAAACTGCGGCCAGCAGAGGCTGCTGTGTGTACACCTACAACTTGATATTTGCCACTTTTTGCTGTTGCTAATCCCAACACACCCGGAAAGCTACATATGGTTTTCGACGGTTTCGACTGGTTTCCTAATACGAGAAGACGACAGATGCTCACAGCGGTTCCTCCGGCGAGGTAGTGATGCTACAAAACCGCCGGATGTACGAAATGTGCGCGATGACGGTTGGTGCTGCTGGCTCAACATGTGGTACAAATTATGTAAAAAAAGTTAACGCCCTGGAGCACGCCCTGGAGCACCAAGACAAACACCGAACCACGGCCCGCGCAGTAAAAGCAATATTGGACCAGAATTATGTAAGTATGTCAATGACTTCGTTAATAGCTTCAGCTCAGAAAAGGAAGCAATTTCCGTGTCAGAATAAGTTCGAGCGAGTCATATAGATACTGGGTTTGAGCTTCGCAATTTTACGCTTGGTTTTACTGATGTTCGATCCGGAGACAGAAAGATAGCTTGATGTATTCTCTTGTGCTGGAATCTAGTACCACAAAACTATGTCAACGTCGTTCCATCCAATGCGATATTCGCCGTGACTAACGCGAAAAAGACCATAAATCTTTCGCAGGGATTTTCTCTCGAAAACTCGTAACGTCGACTGATCGGTTGTTGTCATCGTCCAAGCCTCTACACCAAATGGCATTTGTTTTGCTTCCTTGTCCAGTCTGGAGGAAGCAGAACTAACGGGGCGGGTGTTGAGGCCGGTAACATCATCGGCATACGCCAGTAGCTGTACTCTCTTATAAAAGATTGTACCTGTTCGATTAAGTTCTGCAGCTGGAAAAAATTCCAGAAGCAGGTTGAAAAAGTAGCACGATAGGGAGTCGCCTTACCTGAAACCTCGTTTGGTATCGAACGGCTCGGAAAAGTCCTTCCCGATCCTGACGGAGCTTATGGTGTTGCTCAACGTCAGTTTGCACAGCCGTATTAGTTTTGCGGGGATACCAAATTTAGATATCGCGGCATAAGGGTAGCTCCTTTTCGTGCTGTCGAAAACAGCTTTGAAATCGACAAAGAGGTGGTGTGTGTCGATTCTCCTTTCACGGGTCTTTTCCAAGATTTGGCGCATGGTGAATATCTGGTCGGTTGTTAATTTGCCAGGTCTAAAGCCACACTGATAAGATCCAATCAATTTGTGGGCTTTAATCTTTCACACAATGCGCTCGATAGAATCTTATACGCGATGTTGAGGAGGCTTATCCCACGGTAGATGGTGCAGATTGTGGGGTCTTCTTTTTTATGGATTGGGCATAGCACACTTAAATTCCAATCGTTGGGCATGCTTTCGTCCGACCATATTTTACAAAGAAGCTAATGCATGCTCCTTATCAGTTTTTCGCCGCCGTGTGTGAATAGCTCGGCCGGCAATCCGTCGGCACCTGCCGCTTTGTTGTTCTTCAGGCGGGTAATTGCTATTCGAACCTCTTCCTGGTCGGGCAATGGAACGTCTGAGCCATCGTCTTCGATTGGGGAATCGGGTTCTCCTGGCATTGTACGTTCACTGCCATTCAGCAAGTTGGTGAAGTGCTCCCTCCATAATATAAGTATGCTCTGGGCATCGGTGACTAGATCACCTTTGGGGGCTCTACAAGAGTATGCTCCGGGTTTGAAACTTTCTGTAAGCCGCCGCATTTTTTCGTAGAATTTTGGAGCATTACCCCTGTCGGTCAGCTTATCAAGCTCTTCATACTCACGCATCTCGGCCTCTTTATTTTTCTGTCTGCATATGCGTCTCGCTTCCCTCTTCAACTCTCGGTGTCTATCCCATCCCGCACGTGTTGCGGTCGATCGTAACGTTGCGAGGTAAGCAGTCTGTTTTCTCTCCGCTGAGACACGGCACTCCTCGTCGTACCAGCTGTTCTTTTGCACTTTCCGAAAACCAATGGTTTCGATTGCAGCTGTACGTAAGGAGTTTGAAAAGCCATCCCACAGTTCCCTTATACCGAGTTGTTGACGATTGCTCTCAGAGAGCAGGAGTGCAAGCCGAGTAGAAAATCGTTCGGCTGTCTGTTGTGATTGCAGCTTCTCGACGTCGAACTTTCCTTGCGCTTTTTGCTGCACAGAGGCGGGTGCGAATTTTGGCAGCAACAAGATAGTGGTCCGAGTCGGTGTTAGGACCTCGGAGCGCACGCACATCTAAAACACTGGAGACGTGTCTTCCGTCTATCACAACATGATCGATCTGGTTGGTGGTTTTTCGATCCGGGGACTGCCAGGTAGCTTGATGAATCTTCTTTTGCTGGAATCTAGTACTTCAAATAACCATATTTCGGGCCCCGGCGAAGTCGATCAGCCTCAACCCATTTGGGGATGTTTTCTCATGGAGACTGAATTTACCGACCGTAGTGCCAAAGATACCTTCTTTTCACACCCTGGCGTTAAAGCCGCCAAGAACGATTTTGACATCGTGGCGGGGGCAGCTCTCATAGGCGCGCTCCAAGCGCTCATAGAAGACATCTTTGTTCACATTGTCCTTTTCTTCCGTCGGAGCGTGGGCGCAAATCAGCGATATGTTGAAGAACCTCGATTTGATGCGGATTGTGGCTAGACGTTCATTCACCGGAGTGAATGATATTATGCGGCGACAGAGTCTCTCTCCCACAACTTGCGCTCCTTTATATGGCCACTGTAGTAAATGCCACAAAGACCTACTCACCTCTGACCTTGTCCCGTCCATCGCATTTCTGGGACGGCGGTGATGTCAGCAGTGGCACCTTCCCACTTAAGGGACCGGACATTCCAGGTGCATGCCCTCAAATCATAGTCCTTATTTCGATTGCCATGGTCCTCATCCATAGGGGGGTCACTCATCCGAGGTTTGTTGTTCCTTTTCATTGGTATGATTTTTTACGTGGCGGGTTTCAAACACAGCGCTCCTTCACACTTTAGCTCGCCTTCAATCGGATGTTCTTAGGCTACCCAGAGGATACTTGGCCAAAGACCGGAAGTCGTGAGATGCTTGAGTCATATGTAAAACAATCGTTTCTGGTCCCTCCCAAGTGAATGTCGTTCAGAGAACTTTCCTCATATCATATACCCGTCGTAATGAGTAGATGCCGAATACTGTTGTTATCGCAATAACTTTTAAAAACTTGTGAATTGAACGCTGATCCCCTATCAGAAACAATTCTACGCGAGTTGCCGAAAATCTCAGCTTGTGTCCAAAGCCTGTCTATAGCCACCTCCGCGCTTGTATATTTTGTTGGGTTGAGCCGCAAAATTTTTGTAAAAACGTCGACCACAACTAAAATATATTTGTACTCTTTACCGGTCATTGTCATCGGACCTACATGATCTGTGTGAAATGTCCTCAAGAGATAATCTTCTTTCTCAATTGGCGACAAAAATCCTTCCAATTTACCCCTATTTGTGTTGATCATTAAACATTCGACACAACTGCTTACTATATTTCTGACTTTTCATTCTCCATTTGCTTTGCCGGATCCTTGTACAATATGTCACGAGAGATAAAAACAAGTCTGCGTAATAATTATTTTCTAGTATTTTGCGAATTGCCCGCGCCCATTCATTTTTTTCCTGTGCCTCTTTTAATCTGTGCTGTAACGATTCGTCTGCTAACATACACGCTAATCTACTTAAATTATCGACATGCTTTATTTTAGATCCTAAACTATGTTCTATAGTATAATTAAATTCTTGCAAAAACATTGCCCATCTAGCTACTCGGGGCGGAACATCTTCCTTCCTTAATGTCAGAGCAAATGCGTTGCAGTCCGTTACAATTTTTCCAAACCTAATAAATACACTCTCCATTTCTTTAAGTTCTCTTCTGCTGAACTTGTTTTCTGGCTCATGAATTGCACTAGATGATATGCTTCGTCCTCTGCTCTCTTTTGTAACATTACCGCACCATACCCGTGCTTTGATACATCAGTATGAACTTCCGTTATTGCATTTGGATTATATAATTCTATAACTGGAGATCGTGATAGCGAGGACTTAAGTTGCTCGAAAGCACCTGAAATGTTGACCTTTTTTCAGAAGATCTGATAATGGCTTAGCCACTAGCGAATAGTTTTGAATAAACCTCCGAAAGTAGGCTGTTAACCCTAAAAACTACTGAATGGCTTTCTTGTCTTTAGGTGGCTTAACAGCTTTAATCGCTTGATTACATACCCCAAAAAATTTAATTTATGCTTCAAAAAATTACACCTTTTCCACTTAATTTGTAGTCCAGCATCTACTGCTACTGTAAGCACTTTCTTTAGTTTTATTAACCCCTCTTCCTTGTCTATAGATGGAATAATTAAATCATCCACGTAAGTGACTACACTTGCCTCATCTTTTAGGTCTTTATAAATCGAATGGATAAATCTACAGAATGATGGGGGATGGAGTCATGTGTAGAAGTTCACGCAAGTTAGGAAAGTTCTCTGATCGCCATTCACTTGGGAGTGGCCAAAAACGATTCTTTTACATATGACTCAAGCAGCTCACGACTTCCGATCTTTGACCAAGTATCCTCTTGGTAGCCTAAGAACATCCGTTTGAAGGCGAGCTAAAGTGAGAAGGCGAAATATTCCCTACTTATGGTTGTGCGCTGGGTTTGGGACCCGCCACGTAAAAAAACACCCCCAATGAAAAAGCGTAAACAGCCTCGGATGAGAGACCCCCCTTTTGAAGACGACCACGGCAAATGAAATAAGGACTATGATTTGAGGGCATGCACCTGGAATGTCCGGTCCCTTAATTGGGAAGGTGCCGCTGCCCAGCTGGTTGATGTCCTCGTGAAAATAAAGGCTGACATCGCCGCCGTCCAAGAAATGCGATGGACGGGACAAGGACAGAGACGAGTAGGTCCTTGTGACATTTACTACAGCGGCCATACAAAGGAGTGCAAATTTGGTGTTGGATTCGTGGTGGGAGAGAGACTCCGTCGCCGACTACTATCATTTACTCCGGAGAATGAACGTCTAGCCACAATCCACATCAAAGCGAGTTTTTCAACATATCGCTGATTTGCGCCCACGCCCCGACGGAAGAGAAGGACGATGTGACCAAAGATGCCTTTTATGAGTGCTTGGAGCGCGCCTATGAGAGCTGCCCCCGCCACGATGTCAAAACCCTGCTTGGCAACTTTAACGCCAGGGTGTGAAAAGAAGGTGTCTTTGGCACTACGGTCGGTAAATTCAGCCTCCACGACGAAACATCTCCAAATGGGTTGAGGCTGATCGACTTCGCCGGGGCCCGAAATATGGTTATCTGTAGTACTAGATTCCAGCATAAGAAGATTCATCAAGCTACCTGGCTGTCTCCGGATCGAAAAACCACCAACCAGATCGATCATGTTGTGATAGACGGAAGACACGTCTCCAGTGGTTTAGATGTGCGTGCGCTCCGAGGTCCTAACATCGACTATATTGTCGCAGCCAAAATTCGCACCCGCCTCTGTGCATCAAAAAAACGCACGCCAACAAATACAAGGAAGGTTCGACGTCGAGAAGCTGCAATCACAACAGACAGCCGAACGATTTTCTACTCGGCTTGCTCTCCTGCTCTCTGAGAGCACTCGTCAACAACTCGGTATAAGGGAACTGTGGGATGGCTTTTCAAACTCCTTACGTACAGCTGCAATCGAAACCATTGGTTTTCGGAAAGTGCAAAAGAACAGCTGGTACGACGAGGAGTGCCGTGTCGCAGCGGAGAGAAAACAGGCTGCCTACCTCGCAACGTTACGATCGACCACAACACGTGCGGGATAGGATAGACACCGAGAATTGAAGAGGGAAGCGAGACGCATTTGTAGACAGAAAAAGAAACAGGCCGAAATGCGTGAGTATGAAGAGCTTGATAAGCTGGCCGACAGGGGTAATGCTCGAAAATTCTACGAAAAGATGCGGCGGCTTACAGAAGGTTTCAAGATCGGAGCATACTCTTGTAGAACCCCCCCAGGTAATCTAGCCGCCGATGCCCAGAGCATACTTAAATTAAGGAGGGAACACTTCGCCAGCCTGCTGAATGGCAGAGAACGCACAACACCAGGAGAAAACGAACCCGATACCCCAATCGATGCCGATGGAGCAGATGTTCCATTGCCCGACCATGAAGAAGTTCGAACAGCAATTGCCCGCCTGAAAAACAACAAAGCGGCAGGGGCCGATGGATTGCCGGCCGAGCTATTCAAACACGGCGGAGAAAAACTGATAAGGAGCATGCATCAGCTTCTTTGTAAAATATGGTCGGACGAAAGTATGCCCAACGATTGGAATTTAAGTGTGCTATACCCAATCCATAAAAAAGGAGATCCCACAATCTGCGCCAACTACCATCCTCAACATCGCATATAAGGTTCTGTCGAGCGTATTGTGTGAAGGATTAAAGCCCACCGTCAACAAACTGATTGGACCTTATCAGTGTGGCTTTAGACCTGGTGAATCAACAACCGACCAGATATTCACCATGCGCCAAATCTTGGAAAAGACCCGTGAAGGAAGAATCGACACATACCACCTCCTTGTCGATTTGAAAGCTGCTTTCGACAGCACGAAAAGGAGCTGCCTTTATGCCGCGATGTCTGAATTTGGTATCCCCTCAAAACTAATACGGCTGTGTAAACTGACGTTAAGCAGCATCAAAAGCTCCGTCAGGATCGGGAAGGACCTCTCCTAGCCGTTCGATACCAAACGAGGTTTCAGACAAGGCGACTCCCTATCGTGTGACTTTTTCAATCTGCTTCTGGAGAAAATTATTCGAGCTGCAGAACTTAATCGAGCAGGTACAATCTTTTACAAGAGTGTACAGCTGCTGGCGTTTTTTTTTTTTTTTTTTTTTTTTTTTTTTATAGTAGGAGGAAGCATCGAAAGCCGGAGTGCGGGACTTTAATCCGCTAAACCTAACCTACTCCCACCTCATGTCTCTCCCACGGGAGCACTGGACAAAGTATTACTTCATGGGAGAGAAGAAGACGTTTAAGTCTCCTCTAATGCACGGACTGACTGACGCCTAATCTGTTCTAAATGTCTCAACTTGGTCATAATTAGATTTGCCGCTCTGCTGACAGCATTCCACTTTACAGAGGACTCACACATATGTGCAGTCAAATTTTCCACCGTGATACTACCTCCCAGGGTGGTTTTCAACATTTCCCTTATACTTGAAAACCGTGGGCAATAAAAGAACACGTGTTCAGAGTCTTCTATACACTCTGTACACGTCGGACAGTATTGACTAAAGTCATGACGATATTTGAATAGATAGCTTCTGAAGCATCCATGCCCACTGAGTATTTGCGTAAGGTGGAAATCCAGGTCTCCATGTTTCCTACCTATCCACGAGTGTATGTCCGAAATCAGTCGGTAGGTCCACCGTCCTTTGCATGAAGTTTGCCACCGCTGCTGCCACATTGCAATGCTTTTTATTCTCTCTTCTCTTTTTGCTGTGGTAGACGTCTCTGCTAAGTTATATATTCGCGCGAATTCGTCACCCTGGATGTCAATCGGTGTCATACTGGCTAATACCTCAGCAGCGTCATTTGAAATGGTTCGGAAAGCACTTATCACTCGTATTGCTGAAAGCCTATGCACAGTGTTAATTGGTCTAGCATATGATTTTGTTTCTAGCGCCTGTATCCATATTGGAGCCGCATACAGGATCACTGAGCTTATTGCCTTAGCTATTAAACATCGTCGGCTGGAACGCACACAGCCTTTATTTGCCATCATTCTGGACAACGCATTATATATTCTATTTGCTCTACTTTTCGCATTTTTCAAGTGTTCTTTGAACTTGAGTCTTGAGTCCAATATTACCCCAAGATACTTCAACTGCGGCTGTGAAGTAATCTCACATTCACCGATGGTCAGCGATATTTTCTCCTCAATTCTCCTTGAGCTTATGAGCAGGACTTCTGTTTTCTGCTCATCCAACTCTAGACTCATGGTAGTAAACCATCGGCGCAGACCATTTATGCTGTCATTGCATTTGATCCGGAGGTCATCCAGATGTTTAGCTACAGCTACCACAATGAGGTCATCCGCATAAGCGATTGTTTTCACATTTTTTGATTGCGGTATTCTTAATACCCCGTCGTACATCAGGTTCCATAGCAGCGGGCCTAAAACCGAGCCTTGCGGTACTCCACTTGAGACAGTGTAGCTCTGAGTTCCCTCGTCCGTCTCGTATAGCAATCTCCTATTTTGAAAATAACTCATTATAATATTTATAAGATACTGAGGAGCGTGTATATCGTGTAGAGCTTTTATTATATTTGCCCACTTTGCGGAGTTGAACGCATTCTTCACATCCAGGGTTATTAGCGCGCAGTACTTTTTCCTACCACCTTTCCATCTTTTTCCGCTTATTGCACATTTTGCAGTATCAACTATTTCTCTTAGTGCGTCAATAGTGGACCTCTTTTTAATGAAGCCGTATTGTCTCTCTGATAATCCGCCGGCTTTTTGGATCGCTAACTCCAAGCGGTTTCTTACAATGCTTTCGTACACTTTCCCAATTGTGTCGAGCATGCAAAGAGGTCGATAAGATGAAGGTTCTTCTGGTGGCTTTTTTGGCTTTGGGAGTAGAACCAGACGCTGTATCTTCCACGGATCAGGGAACACCTCTTCTAATATACACGCATTGTACATGTTAACAAATAAGTTGGGTCTTAGAGTTTTCGCTTCTTTAAGGGCTCTATTTGGTATACCATCTATTCCGGGCGCTTTAGAGTTTTTGATTTTTTTCGCAACAGCCAAAAGTTCGTCTTCTGTGACTAATAGGGGTGGCTCCGTAGCTTCGTTTCGTTTAGTATAGGAAATGGAGGCATGTGTCGGGAATAACGCTTCGACAACATTTTTCATAAAGGATGCGTTCTTAGGTTGCTGTGACTTATGTTTAAACTTTGACATACAGATTTTGTATGCCGTTCCCCAGGGGTCTATGTTCGCTTCTTCACAGAGCTTTTCGAAACAGGATCTCTTACTACGGATAATGGCTGACTTCAGGAGCTTTTTCTGATATTTAAATGATTCTCTGAGGCTGATTTCGTTATCACCTCCCTGGTTACGCTGGTGGCGGCGTCTAGCTGAGTGACAGAGCTTCCTCAGCTTGGCGATTTCGTCGTTCCACCAGTATACCGGCTTCCTATTTATATTGTATCTCGTCCTGCGCATAGTTGCATCGCATGCTGCAACTAGCTCCTTCTGCACAGCGGATACTAAGTGGGCGGCATCTTCGCCTGATGCCTTTGCCACACTCCAAACACTCTCAAAAACGCCAGTATCAAAGTCTTTTTGCCGCCAGCTTCGTTTTCGACAAGTATTTCTACGACAGAGTTCCGATTCCTGGGAAAGCGAAACTTCGGCAATTATAGCCATGTGGTCGCTATTTGTATACATGTCTGACACCTTCCACTTTATATGCCTGCTAAGCGCGTCGTTGGCAAACATTAGGTCTATTATTGATCCTTTATTTCCCTTTTGAAAGGTATTTTGTGTCCCACTGTTTATAATCATAAGGTTTGTTTGACTCAAGAATTCTAAAATGAGGCGACCACGATGGTTTGTAATTCTACTACCCCAAGCAGTAGACCATGCGTTGAAATCTCCCGCTATTATTATTGGCGATTTGCTTCTGATTTCTAGAGACAACTCCAGGAGAAAATCTTCAAATTCGCTAATTGTTGCGCTAGGTCGAGCATAGCAGCTTACAAAAAATATTCCTTGTATATTCGCCCATGTAAAGCCATTATGGGTTTCTTTGGAGCGAGATGTGAAGGCTTGTCCTTTGCAGGCCCATATTGCTGCTTTGCCACTTATATCTTTACACCAAGTGCTTTCCGAACGTTGAGAATATTGTTCGCTTAATATGGCGACATCTATGTTTTCTTCTAGCACCGTCTGTTTTAGCAGGTCTTGTGCTGCAGCGCAATGATTGAGATTGAGTTGCAGTATCTTCATTTTCCCGTTGACTTCAACATATCTGCGTATTTAGGACAGGCCGTACTCAGAACAGAGTGTTCCCCTTTGCAGAGCATACAACATGGGGAATTTGTGCATGACTTTGCCACGTGACCTGGGGTTCCGCAACGTGTACAAAGGGAAGACCTATCAATGGGGCTGCAACATTTGTGCGCTATATGTCCTAGTTGGAAGCACCTAAAACAACGAGTAATAGGTGAAAATTCCCGGAGACGACAAATAGACCACCCGATCTTTACTTTACCGCATTTAAGCAAAGTTTTGGCATCCTCAGCCCGTAGGCTTATAAGCGCAATTTGAGTGCCACTTCGAGTTTTCCGCAAATTTTTTATATTTTGGTTCCCCAGGTTTTGGATCCCACACTCCTTTTGTAATGCCTCGCAGATTTCTTCAGGGGTGGTTATCTCATCCAAGTCTTTGCACACAACGGTAATATTATGAGTTTTTGGCTGTATTACGGCCATATCACCAATAACTCCCTCTAGGGCGCTTTCGAACGTATCGGCTCTCTTTTCTGTTTGACTTTTTAATTCGATTAGTAGGTCTCCTTTGAGGGTTTTTCTAATATACCTCACGTTTGAACCCAGTTCTTCAAGGCCGCTGTCGCATTTTATTTTTTTCAGTATATCCGCATACGATGCTCCCTCTTTTTTGTTAAAATAATAGCGTCTGGTTTCGACCTGATTCTCTTCTCAATCGGTTTCTTCTTTCTGACAACGTCTACCCATTTTTCGCCTGCGGGCTTGTCTCCCAAACTGTCTTTGTGCATGCATTCAGTGACCTCACTATATGATGCTTGCACTTTATGAATCATGTTTTTCGGCTTCTTCGTTGGTGGCAGATATCCCAATATCTCGCGAGGTCTCTTCGGGGCATTTTTATCACTTTTTATAGGGGATACCTGCGACGCCTTTCCTACCATAACTTTTTTTGACGGGTTTTCTTGCTTTTCAGCCTTGTCATACAAGCTTGTTATACAGCTTAACAGATCACGCATAGCTTGGTTAATATGTCTCTGACCAGACATCATGCTTTCGAGCTCTTTAATTTTTTTACCCAGTTTGCAGAAAATATAGGGATTTTCATTACTTTGAAACTGCTCAGATTTTCCACCTTTGCCTGCTTGGTCGGCATTTTCACATATTTTTGCTGATCCAGCAGCGGTGGCTTCCTCAGGTTTGCCTTTTGGAGGCGTTCTCAAGATTTTTGAGTTCCTCCGAAAAGGATTCTCTGGTGTACATCCCAAACTGTTCTCAGAGGCCATAACTCCGGCAGAGAATAGTTGGGAACACCTGTCAGTGGGTACGTTCAGTCTTTGCCCTAACAAACCTTACTTATATTTTGATGGTTGGCAATGCCGTAACCAAAGCAAAACGAAGAAGGAGAAAAAGGAGAAACAGAACAAAAACAGCTGCTAGACTAAATCAAAACGGCAAAAAAGAATTAAGTGCACGTTTTGATTCGCTGTTACGTGGGGAAATTCCTATTAAATTTCTACTTTATATATATTTAATTACCAAAAAAAAGGGGCAGGTAAGTGCCAAATAAATTCTATTGAAACCAAATCAAAGTACTTATCTAATTTTTGGTACCAGTATCCAATGAATCAAAGATCCAGTTCCAGTCTCCCGGTGAGTCTCAAATAAAAACAAGCGTTCTACCACTTTAAAAACTACAAATTCTTGATATTCTATTTTAGACCACTAAAAACACGTCTACTTTCACTGACTTGTTGTCGTATTGTCACACAGCTGCTGGCGTATGCCGATGATATTGATATCATTGGCCTCAACACTCGCGCCGTTAGTTCTGCTTTCTCCAGACTGAACAAGGAAGCAACTCAAATGGATCTGGCAGTGAACGAGGGTAAAACGAAATATCTCGACGAACAAAAGCCAGACTCTATAAGTCGCTTATAATTCCCGTCCAGCTATATGGTGCAGAGGCTTGGACGATGACAACAACCGATGAGTCGACGTTGCGAGTTTTCGAGAGAAAGGTTCTGCGAAAGATTTATGGTCCTTTGCGCGTTGACCACGGCGAATATCGTATTCGATCTAACGATGAGCTGTACGAGATTTACGACGACATTAAAAGACAGCGGCTACGCTGGCTAGGTCATGTTGTCCGGATGGATCAAAACGCTCCAGCTCTGAAAGTATTCGACGCATTACCCGCCGCGGGAAGCAGAGGAAGAGGAAGACCTCCACTCCATTGGAAGGACCAAGTGGAGAGAGACCTGGCTTCGCTTAGAATATCCAATTGGCGCCACGTAGCGAAGAGAAGAAACGACTGGCGCGCTGTTGTGGACTCGGCTATAATCGCATAAGCGGTGTCTACGCCAGTAAAGAAGAAGAAGAAGAAATCTACAGAATACTCTTGTTGGATTTGAGATACCAAACGGCACAAATTTAAATTCAAATTGACCTTTCAGTGTTACAAACGGTGTATATTTTCTAGAACTTTCTTCGACAAGAACATGCAAAAATCCGTTAGCCAAAGCTAATGTGGTAAAAACTTATGGCCCTGGAGCATACCCCGTCACTTAATGTCAGTGGAAAGTTATCGCGCAAAATGTTCTCATTTAATTTGCGACAATGGCAACATAACCGCTTTGATTTATCTTTTTTAGACACAAGCACAATCGACGACGCGTAATCGAATACACTTGGAGTAATAATATTTTCTTTTAGCCATTGCTTTACTTGATCATCTACGAATATTTGATCTTGATACACGCCTACGTAGCTGATACCGGTACATCGTCCTTTAAAATAATTTTTATTTCCACCGGGGAAAATTTTGTTCTTTTTGGCTCATATTGAGCAATCAGCTTCTCCACTTCTAACATTTTTCTCTTATCGAGATGTGACAAATCATACGTGTGCTCCGGCTCCTGTTCATCTATACAAATCATACTAAAAGCAGCATACTCTTTCTGCCTCTTCTGAAATTTTGCCATTCTACTCTTTGTTGTTCGCCTGACAAGTATCTGATCTTTCCTTAGAAACCTATCGCTCTCCGCGCTAACTATTAAATCGACTTGACCCAAAATTGAACGTCTTATTAATGCCGGATATTGAAGATCCCTATTGTTGACAACATGAAACATGATATTTATCTCAATATCATCTACTTTATATCTGGTTTCGAAACTACCTAATGTGACCACTTCTGCGTTACCGATTCCACCCAGCACTCATTTATCTTTGTTTGGCTTAACTTTAAGATTAAGTTTTTCGACTGTATCTACCCAATCGACTGCCTGTATCAACCAACGATGGAAAAATTACGTTCCCTACCTTTACCTTTTAAAACTTTAGTCCAAAATCTGCCTCTGAAGGTTTGAACGTTACTTCGGTAATTGTATTCAAATTATCTCTTTCACCTTTCATTTGAACTGTCGGACATTCGTTGCGTTTATGGCCGACTTTGTTGCACTTGTAACATCTAAATTGTTGGTTTGTGCAATTCCTTGCTATATGCGAAGTTTTGCCACATTTGAAACTTGCGCAGTTTAGAATTGAACGTTGAGTATTTTCCTTCCTATCTTCCTTGATACTGACTATGTTTTCAACTTCCACCTTTAGTTTATATTTAATTTTCTCATACATTTTTATTTGCACTTTTAATTCCCTTATACTCCCTGCTTGGTATAAAACCATTTTGTTCAATTTTGAATCGAAAATCCTTAGTATGAAATATTCTATTACGCTAGCTTCCTCCAGTTTTACCCGCTTCCCGATTTCCATTAAGACATATAAAAATGCAATAAATGTTTCGTTTCGTCTCTTTTGACGATTCCTTAGCCCGGCGTCATTGTGGCTACTAAATAGAACTTGTCCGTTGTGGCGAAGTGTATTTTACCCGTGGACATTGCTGAACACTGAATCAATGTTATGTCAATACTAGTATGCTACATTTAATAATTGGCTAATAATACACGTTACTTATAATAATTAAACATTTATTTATTAAAAAATCAACAATACAATCAAACAAACAAAAAAAACAAAACTATTTATTCTGAGATCAATCAATTTTAAAATCGCTCGGGTATCAGATACGTGGCAACAATGACGCCGGGTTAAAAGTCTATGTGCCTCAGCTGATGAAAATGATATTTCGAATTCATCAATTAAAGCTTGTTTTGAAGATATCTAATCCCGAATACCGGTTTGCCTTCGAATAAATGCCTTACCTGCTCCTCTGAGAAGCTGTTTTGCATAAATAAATTTACGGATTTCCGACCAGCCTACTATATGTGCATTTTCTTCCTGCCCGTCTGTACCGTTAAATGACTCCAAACTTTCCTCAATTTCTCTAAATGTAAAATGAGGAACCATGGGTGGCACGGGACCCTTACCCAACACACTTTCACAAAGCGTCTCCACTGATCCGACCTCACTCTCGCTTTCATCGTCATCGTTAAGAAGACCGTAGTTTGTCATAAGACCTGATTCCAAGCACAACCTATTTGTTGCCGATTCTGTTGCGGTGTTGCGGTGCAACCGTTTCCACACACTGTTCGTTCGAAAACACGAGCCAACCGCAAAACCAGTTTGTTGCCGACTTGTTGATGACGCTCAAACTCGCTGCTTGCTACACTTGTATAAGTGTGTTGCCGTCGCACTTGCACTATCCGCCGTTTCTGATGCGCTATTGCGGCGCAACTGTTTTGCTGGATATCTCGTTTGCCGACACGAACTGCAACTAATTTGTTATCAACTTGTCGATAACGCTCAATCTCGCTGCTTTTTTCTATGTTGCCGGAGGGGAAATCTTCGAAAGATACCGTCCTGTTTCGGACGGCATGCACGATTCATCCTATTCGAGCAAGTGCCGCCATTGTTACCAAGGGCTGAACTTGCGGGGTAGGACGCCTACGAACTAAACTCTAACTCCGGCTCCTCAAGCTATTTATTTTTTTTTGCGGGACCGTCGCTAAGCATTTCTTCGCAAGGATAAGCTTTAGTCGGTTGGCTCTCGTTTTACAAATTTTCCAGCTCAAAATTGATCACACGTCTTTCGCTCTTTCCTTCCCATTCCTTCCTTCTAAGCTCTATTAGCGCTGTCGCGCTCTATTCTCTAACAAACTTCCACACCTGCTAGGAACGTAACATGAGTGGTACAATATTATTAGGGGTTAGCCGCTCTGAGAGAAGTTGCTCTAGCTCCTCTCTTTCATCTTTATAACGGGGGCACAGAAAGAAAATGTACCGTTTCCGAAAAAAGAGCAATTAAACCCTATGTCATGTCCATATTTTTGTAAATATTCTCTGAAGCAGCCGTGTAAAGTCAGGAACTGCGTCAAGTAAGTAAGTAAGTCAGATTCTCCGTGATTTCTCTCTATCCACACCTGTACGTTTCTGATCAACGTGTGTGTCCATCTACCTTTACTTGTTTCGTCCCATCGTTGCTGCCACTGCTGCTTGTTACACTTGTGTACGTGTGTTGCTGTTTATGCTGCCCTAGTGCGGCGCAACCGTTTCGTTATGTTGTTTGCTGACACGAACCAACTTCAACTTGTTTGTTGTACACGTAGCGTAAAGTCGTTGCTTGCTTTCTATGCTTCTGCACTTCTACCAAAACTCAAGTGTACTAGAACTGAACTTCACCTGTACCTCCAGCTTATGTATTTTATGCACCTTTAAAAACCGCCTCCAACAGTTAGATTTGTCTCGCTACTCCACTATACTGTCTACCAGAGTCTCGATCTAGTGCTAAATGCTGCTGCTTTCTAGTTTGCTTTTGTAATGCACTATATCTGCCTGAAGAATTGGTTGAGTTGAGCCCCCAATTTGTAGGATAAACGTACGGCCAACGGACAAATATGTAGAAAACGTAGATGACTCACTATGTCCGATTTGCTGGAAACGAATAATCAACTGATTGGCAAAAATAAAAGACTGGATCAATTTCACTTTTACAATAGAACTTTTGCTTTACTAAACTTTACAATAGAACTTGTGCTTTATTAAACTTTCTCGGTTACCGTCCGCTATTCAAGTGGAGTCCGTTGTAGATTTCATTCCGTTCGAGTCCCCTTTTCGTTCAGTCAGTGTTGTCGTGTGTCAAAAACGTTCAGTCCGCACGGTTGCATTTCTTCGTCCTACATATGTAAATATTCAATTTATATGTTTATTTTACAGTTGAAAATTTCATTCGAATTGCTCCATTGAAGCCATTTGAATTAATTAACCATTTGAAGCCATTCGGAAAGCAAACTAAACGCGTTAAATTCGCCTCACTTGATCGATGACAAACATTGAAGTCTTATTTAAAAAATAGACAATTTATTATAAAAGTGGGAGATTTCATACCTGAGAAACGACAGAAACGTACCACAGGATAGTGGTTTAGGCCTAACTCTATACATCATATACACAGCCGATCCTTTGACAGGTAATAATGTATTGACATCAACTTTTGCGGATGGCACCGCTTTAGTGAGCCGTAACGAATTCCACATACTATACATATTCTTCTTCTTCTTCTTTACTGGCGTAGGCACCGCTTACGCGATTATAGCCGAGTCAACAACAGCGCGCCAGTCGTTTCTTCTCTTCGCTACGTGGCGCCAATTGGATATTTCAAGCGAAGCCAGGTCCTTCCAAGGTCTTCCTCTTCCTCTGCTTCCCGCTGCGGGTTCTGCGTCGAATACTCTCAGAACTGGAGTGTTTTCATCCATCCGGACAACATGACCTAGCCAGCGTAGCCGCTGTCTTTTAATTCGCTGAACTATGTCAATGTCGTCGTCGTACAGCTCATCGTTCCATCAAATGCGATATTCGCCGTGGCCAACGCGCAAAGGACCATAAATCTTTCGCAGAACCTTTCTCTCGAAAACTCGCAACGTCGACTCATCGGTTGTTGTCATCGTCCAAGCCTCTGCACCATATAGCTGGACGGGAATTATGAGCGGCTTATAGAGTTTGGCTTTTGTTCGTCGAGAGAGGACTTTAATTTTCAATTGCCTACTCAGTCCGAAGTAGCACCCGTTGGCAAAAGTAATCCTGCGTTGGATTTCCAGGCTGACATTGTTGGTGGTGTTAATGCTGGTTCCTAAATAGACGAAATTATCTACAACTTCAAAGTTATGACTGTCAATAGTGACGTGTGAGCCAAGTCGCGAGTGCGACGACTGATTGTTTGATGACAGGAGATATTTCGTCTTGCTCTCGTTCACTGCCAGACCCATTTGAGATGCTTCCTTGTTCAGTCTGGAGAAAGCAGAACTAACGGCGCGGGTGTTGAGGCCGATGATATCAATATCATCGGCATACGCCAGCAGCTGTACACTTTTGTAAAAGATTGTACCTGCTCGATTAAGTTCTGCAGCTCGAATTATTTTCTCCAATATCAGATTGTAGAAGTCGCACGAAAGGGAGTCGCCTTGTCTGAAACCTTGTTTGGTATCGAACGGCTCGGAGAGGTCCTTCCCGATCCTGACGGAGCTTTGAGTGTTGCTCAGCGTCAGTTTACACAGTCGTATTAATTTTGTGGGGATACCATCGCGGCATAGAGGCAGCTCCTTTTCGTGCTGTCGAAAGCAGCTTTGAAATCGACGAATAGGTGGAGCGTAAGGTAAATGCTCCTAATTACGGCATATTAAGGTAGATTGATGAATATACGCATATTAGAGTGAATCAAAAGTTAGACGGAATGAAGAATTATAAACAAATCGTAAATAAAGCTTTTATTTTTCATATTAACTTTTCAAATGATAAAATTTTTGTACCGTTTTTTTGTTATTAATGCTTTTCTGAAACACTCAATTGGCCCCAATTCCGTGCTAAAATTTTGTCAAAATCCTAATTCCGTGCTAAAGTGATCCTTATTCCGTGCTACATTAGAAAAGGTTCTTATTTCAACTATTCCTAGCAAGTTGTTAGTAAAACTTACACAGTTTATACGTGGAACACAACGAAACATTTTTATTCACATAAATCACATAGAAAATTACTTAGTTAGATAAAATAAAATAACTTCAAATATTTTAATGACATTATTTGTCAGCTTTGCATTTGATGCGATATATAAACATAAAATAATAAGTATTTAGTTAGTAAAACTATATACATTCAATTACTTGTACGTAATATAAAATAATTTCAATTACATTAATATACATAAAGTCAGTTCAATATTAAATTTTAGTTTATTACATATCAGGTATTGAAAGTATTCCTCTCTTATTTATAGGCTGAGGTAAATTTATTTTTTTTCACTACTTCATCGGCGTCGTATTCTAAAATATCTTCTTTTTCTGGCCAACGCCAGTTAGATCCACTCATTGTCATGGTTTTGATTTGAAATTTTTCTGGATTCCCATTAGTAACTTTTAACACCTGCCCAGGAAATTTTTAAAATTATCTTTTCTTTCTTAATCTTTTTTTCTTCATCCAAGCGTCGCTGATACTCAATGTATTCAGAAGCAGTGGCGACAGTTGGGGTTAATTTTTTCTTCACAAATTTTTTGTTCGGGTTCACTGGTTGGGACTCTGGCCAGAAAAGAGCATTTTTGAAAGGCGTTGGAAATTCAGATTTTTTTATTTCTATTGCATTAACTGTGCTTTTTGGTGGAGTTCTCGAATTAATATTAACCACGTCTACATTGTCATTCGCCTCCCTAGGGGGCAACTGAGGTCTTGGTGGATGGTTGACAGTTGTTGGGATATCTTCGAAGTTAATGGCTTGAGCTACTGAGCAAGGTATACTGTCCAATATATGTACTACTTCACGCTGCTTGGACTTCACGGCACAAGATGGAGTTGAGCTTCTCAAATTATGTTTGTTAACTAATTCTTCATTGAAATCTATGAAATCAATACTCATGTTTTCAATATCCAATAAACAGTCGTTGTTAGCTAAAATACTCGTAATATTAAGATCGGAAATAGAAATACTTGCAATGCAGCTGCTTGTTTGCTCATTCTTAACACTTCTCCAAAAGTAAAATAAGTTTTCGTCTTTAACATCACCCTTCCAAGTTCCGCTGCACTCAATAAACAGTTTAAGCTTTTCAGCCGGAAACCTTTTCTCAAAACTTTGTAAAAATTCTTCGGAATTAGTTTCGGGTGTTTTTGTTGCTTCATAGTTCTCTGAAATTTTTGCGATATTCATGTTTGGTACTCTGATTATATTGGATGTGTCTCTGATGTCAGGTTTTAAAATTTTATTGTAAGCCAATGCATCTTCATTAAACGGAAATATGCCACAAGCCTTAAAACCGTTTTGTAGTATATCAGAAGTGATTACAGATTGTATGCATTTCTGAACAATAGGTCCGAAATCTTCCCGTTTTATTCTTTGTCCATTATTTAGCATTCTCCAATTTTTTATTTGCTTTCTCCAGTCATTTTTTAAACTATGAAATACTGCAACATCCATTGGTTGCAGCAAGTGCGTCGAGTTTGGAAGAAGCGCTATAAGTATGATTCCTTGCTTCTTGCAAAACTCAATAAGATGCAGCGACAAATGTGACGTGTGCCCATCCAAAAATAGTACGATTCAGAAGGAAATTTGGAAAGTATGTTGGTTGGAAGTCTTTTGTACGGAAAGAGAGCAAAAGTTGGCATCATTTTACCGGAAGCGGAAGCTCTATGCATAATGTAAGACATTCTTTATCATCATTGCCAGATCTGAAGTATGCATGCTGAACCCCGTTTTGTCAAAACTGCTTGACCTTTTGGACAAAGAAAAAACGCGGACTCATCACAGTTGAAGATTCGTGTTGAATCTTCTAAAACATCGAGACAATTGATATTTTCCAAGTATTGATATACTCTTTTAAACCAACTTCTTATGGAAGATTCTGTTACCGATGCACGAAAAACTGTTAAAGATTGCGAAACACGTTGACTCACTGTGG